>JARKHS020026210.1:52500-137074 GCA_030143305.2 Amblyomma americanum
GACAGAACTTCACGGCGCCAGGACCCTTATCAACGAGCCCTCTTTACCGCTTGTTTTACTACATGTGTGCACAGGAAATCTCATATTGGCAAAATATGTTATCGCATTAATAAAGGAATGATGCGAAATAGTGGTTATCGCTAGCTTCTGCGTTTGCAGTTTGGTTATAATCACAAGGCATCTAATCGACTGTCACATGAAGAGGTAGTGAGTCAGTGCGTGTTGGTACAAATTGGTTTGCATCGACACGGATTATCCATAATCACCTCTCATTCAAACCGCAGGTTAAAATTACATCAAAACAGGGTATGTTTCATTGCATTTTTCACTGCATATGCACTCCTTCGATCCATAATTCATAGAAGTATGTATAAGAGCCATTGTCTTAATCACGCCTTCGTGAACAGCGCCATGGTTGGAAGCCAATACATGTTGACAGAAAATAAATACCAACCAGCCGGTATTATCCCTGTCCAAAAGCTAATACATAATTGACCAGAAATATCGGAAAGGCTCCTTTTTTTACCTAGTGAAGCAAAGTTTCGACCTTTATCTTTATTAGAAGAGTGCCGAGTGTGGTGGTGGCGAAAGCTTTAATGGACACAGAGGAGTTTAGGACACGCAGGTCCTGGGGCCCCCGCTCGGCCCCTGCACACAAATGTTCATGTCCCGGAGGCTCATGACGCTGGCAGCCCAACCTGTGGCGATGGCTTGCTTGGCCGGGACCTGGCAGCGCAGTAGGGTCTCTGAACCAAGTGGTAAGGTGCTCCAGGCCCCGGGGCGGAGGATCCACCGGGCACAGGAAAAGGGTATGATCAAGAGTGGCTTTGGGGTGATGCAGAAGGTACAGAAGGGGTTTGTGTGGACTTGGTGATAGCGCGAGCGTATAAAAGGGGAGGGTAAGGTGCGTGTTTGCAGCCGTCCTCAAAGTGTCTGGTGATAATTGTCGAGGGAGGGATGGGCTGGGAGGTAGAGCCGACGCTCGGCAGTGCAGGCCTGCGTCAGTTGTATGAATGAATGCATGCCCTCCCATGAGAACTCTAAATCGGAGGCCGCTGGTGCGCGGTTGAAAGAACCTCGGGCTAAAGCGTTGGCAGCCCCGTTAATTTTGGCTAAACTGTGAACCAAGGCGCTCATCTGCTGAGCCGGAGTACCCGGAAGCGAACCCGAATGCGGCGGTCGCGTTTCGATGGAGGCGAAATTCAAAGGCCGTGTGCTGTGCGATGTCAGTGCACGTTAAAGATCCCCATGTGGTCGCAATTATCCCGGAGTCCTCCACTACGGCACCTCTTTCTCCTTTTCTTCTTTAACCCTTCCTTTCTTCGTTCCATACGGCGCGGTTAGTGTCTCCACTGAGATATGTGAGACAGTTACTGCGCCATTTCCTTCCGTATAAAACCAGTTTTCATTTTCATAATCCATACTAGGTGCCGCCATGGTGTACGCTTGCTACTGGGCATGTGTTATGCAGTCTGTGGCCACCATCGCCTTATTATTTTCTGTTGTGCCGGGGAAAGAAAAAGAACGCGCTTCTTTACGACGCAGACGAAATTCAGCGAAACGGCGGTGGCCTTTTCCTACTGCAGCATCATTAATTGTTGCACTTCATCTACTATTTTTCTCTCTGCTTCGGCAAATGTGATCATCAAAAGACATCCTGCACTCACTGCAATGGAGCATTGATATAGAAAATTTATCAAGCACGAACTAAATAAGCCGCCTTAGTTCACTTTGTAAATTCAGCAACCCAGCGAGAGAAATCGCTTGGAAGCGAACTACTCCATCTCGTCGGGAACAATGGGCCATCTCGGGCGACCATGTGTGTGTGTATATAATTGTTTTTTTGGGGGGGTAAGGAAATGGCGCAGTATATGTCTGATATATCTTTGTACACCTGAACCGCGCCGTAAGGGAAGGGATAAAGGAGGGAGTGAAAGAAGAAAGGAAGAGAGGGGTGCCGTAGTGGAGCGCTCCGGAATAATTTCGACCACCTGGGGGTCTTTAACGTGCCCTGACATCGCACAGCACACGGGCGCCTTAGCGTTTTTCCTCCATAAAAACGCAGCCGCCGTGGTCGGGTTCGAACCCGGGGCGTTAATTGGCGTTGACAACGTTTTGGTTGTTGGGGAAAGGAAATGGCGCAGTATCTCATATCTCGACGGACACCTAAACCACTCCGTAAGGGAAGGGATAAAGAAGAAACTGAGAGAAGAAAGAAAGTCGTGCCGTAGTGAAGGGCTCCGGAATAATTTTGAGCACCTGGGAATCTTTAGCGTGCACTGAATAATAATAATAATAATAATAATTGGTTTTTGGGGAAAAGAAATGGCGCAGTATCTGCGTGCACTGAACAACTTTTGTTTTCAGTTTTGCCCTGTTCTTGTAGTATAATGAAAATGATAGTGTATAGGAAGGCCAAGGCGCCCGTGTTCTGTGCTATTAAAGATGCACAGGCGGTCTAAATTATTCCGGGGCCCTCTACTACAGCAACTCTTTATTTCTTCTTTCACTGCCACTTTCCTCCTTTATCTTACGGTGCGGTTAGGGTGTCCACCGGGAGTAAACAATTCGTGCACCGTTTCCTTACCTCAAACAACCTGTCTTTAATAATATTAATAATTGATTTTCGTGGAAAGGAAATGGCGCAGTATCTGTCTCATATATTGGCGGACACCAGAACCGCGCCGTAAAGGAAGGGATGAAGGCGGGAGTGAAAGAAGAAATGACGAAAGAGGTGCCGTAGTGGAGGGCTCCGGAATAATTTCGACCACCTGGGATCTTTAACGTACACCGACATCACACAGCACACTGGCGCCTTAGCGTTTTGACTCCATAAAAACGCAGCCGCCGTGGTCGCGTTCGAACCGTGGTGCTCCTGCTCAGTAGACGAGCGCCATAACCACTGAGCCACAGCGGCGGGTAACCTATTTTTCAAAGGCCAATTTTCATTGTACAGCGCACGGCTTTTATTTTTATTTTTTGCGGCGCGTCGTCAACAGGGTAAATCAAAATGAAGAGTAACAATGATATCTCCGCTCCCTGTAAATCTCAGATTCTAATGTGACATTGAATAAAAGCTTCGATGCAACGCCGCCAGTACACTATCAGCGTTGAAAGCAAGCGAGGGTTCCACTTAGACGTTGAATTTGTTGAGCAGAAGCCTATTACTGGACCACTGATTTTTCGTGCGCTGAATCCATTAGTTAGCGGCACCTAATCAAGTAAGCACCGGCTCCATTTGCGGTTCCTCAGGCGTGGCGCTCCACACAGTGTTCTTTTCTGACTTTCAAATACCTACCTGGTGCTGGGTCACCGACACAAACTAGGAATACGGGCCCTGCACTTCTCTCTAAACACGAATACGCCCACATGGAAGCAAAAAGGAGAGCAGCTGTAATCTAGCGCACTCATATCATAAAGGGAGTGTGATAGAGGACACCTCACTAAATTTTTGCACCTTTCATTTTAGCGTATGCAGTGCGCAGAAAAACCCTGATGTCTGGTTGAGCATTCAAGACGAGTAGCGCACCTAAGATTCACACTACAATCGACGTCGACGCCACGTAGAATGCAAGCCAGCTACAGCGAATCTTTGTTTGGACGCAGTAAAGGTTTTGCCGGTGGTCTTGTTCTGGTGACTTCCAGAAACTGGATGCACCGCTTGAAGGCTTCTCGATGATATATGACTTACAGGCGAAGCGATTTAGTGAGAAACGAACTTTTATGCAGGCTATTTACAGATGGGTACAAACAAAAGTCAGTATACGGCCACAACTATCCGCGGCCGGCCTAGCCGACCGCCTGCACAGAGGCGAGGGACACCGCGTCCCAACAGTCTAACTGGCGCGCCTCGCACCAGCTCTCAACGGTCACTCCCTCCGCACTCGGCCAGACCGAGCTCCTGCCTGCTAGGAGTCGCTAGAGACAAAAAGCACACGGGCGCGGCTCCCCTCGCGGGTACGCCCCGAAGATGCCCGCGCCCCTTTCCACACGTGAAAATAAACTGCTCACTGCGGCTCATCAGTTTGGACGAATAGGAAAGCTCAGAACTGATGTCAGCGTTTTCCCTTACCCCCGAGTTCCTTCCAGGTGGTCTCGCAATCCTTCAGCAAGGGGACAGGGGTCCAAGGTCGAGGCCGGCAGATAGCCCCGCCGTCCGGAGCGGCGAAGGAAACCGCAAGGACGAATGGGGAGACTAACCAAAAAGGCATGAGTCCCCTTCTAACGGCGTGCACCAAAGCAAAACAAAATAAAACAAAACCGGACGCGCAGCCTAGATCACTGCCCTCTCGCGGAATATTAGCAACACATGTACAAAAAGATGCGACAGCGCGCCGAACCCTACAGACGCCCATTCGCCACTGTGGACTGAGTGAAAACGTTTTCGCCGCTACTTCGGGTCGTACAAGATGATTCACCTACTATGTCAGCAGGAATCTGAAGTTGTTCATGATGGAGCGGCTAGATACAAGCGACGTCGACCCCGAAGAGAAGTGGTGCGTGTCATGCGTAGAAAGCCATTTTATGAGCGCTAATATAGCCATGCGCTTCTATTAATGAACTTTATTCCAAGGCGAAAGCTTTATATGTCGCATTATTTTAAACCTGCAGCGGTGGCTCAGTGGTTAGCGCGCTCAGGTACTGATCCGGAGTTCCCGGGTTCGAACCTGACCGCGGCGGCTGCGTTTTTAAGGAGGCAAAACGCTAACGCGCCCGTGTGCGGTGCGATATCAGTGCACTTTAAAGATCCCCAGGCGGTCGAAATTAACCTGGAGCACTCCACTACGGCACCTCTTTCTTCTTTCACTCACTCCTTTATGCCTTCTCTTTCGGCGGTGTTGAGGTGTCCAACGATATATGAAACAGATACTGCGCCATTTACTTTACCCCAAACCAATTATTATTATTATTATTATTATTATTATTATTATTATTATTATTATTATTATTATTATATTATTATTATTATTATTATTATTATTATTATTATTTTAATGTCCGTAGTGTTCATTGCGGCACAAAAAATCGGAGGGCCATCGTGATGGAAATAAGTGAAGAAAAAGAGAGAGAAACTTTAGTTGCCACAGCTGTCGGGAATTAGGGCAAGTGGGTCCTGTGTGGCCCCAGGTGGAGGCGACGTCCTGGGCCCACGAAATCAGTGTAAGTTGAGTGATCTTGCCGGGCTCGGTGTGGAGTTGGTCCCAGCTTTCAGCAGAGGATGCTGGCAGGTGGGCCCGTGGGGGCAGGATATTTTCCCACCCCAAATTATGTGCGCCTGGGCGGCGGGCTATCCGTGGTGGCAATTTGGGCATGTGGGTTCATATTCCCCATCGGTGATTAGTGATAGCCTTGAGTGTCTAAGAATGGAGTGCATCTGGAATCTGTGAAGCAGGATGGTCTGTGCTCGGTCGAGGCGGGAATTGGCGTCTCGTCTCTTTATGAAAATTGGTGACGCTGGCAAAAAAGGTAGGGGGCTTGAGCGAGGGCGCCTGGATCCGTGGGGCTAGCTGCCCGGATTGTTAATCCCTGGCCAAGTCGCTCGGCCCCTTCTTTTCCAGCGTTGCCAGCTCGGGCGGGTACATAGATTGGGTTAATTTAGCGGCCGGGAGTGCAGCCGCGCAGGATGCGTGCGACAGGAATCCATATGCAGCCTACCGTGTAATTTAGGATTGCTCGTATTTCGTCACTGAGGGCTGTGCGCGTACGGCGGTCGTCTAGGGCCAGCGCTATCGCTGTCTCTTCCTCTGCGGTGGGGGAGAGGGCACGCACCGCTGCGGTGGAGATAAGGGTAGATTGCGGCGTGGTTGCACGGACCACGTAGGTTGTTGCATCTTGCCCTGCCGCATCCACGTGTGTTGCGTGTGCGTGTTCGTCGGCACGATAGAAATCCAATGCTCGGGTTTTGCGTTGACTGCGTGCATCGTGTCGCCAGGGAGCATGTTGTTTGGTAGCGGTTTGACAACGACGCGGCTATGTAGATACACCTGGCCAGTAGTGGAGAGGGAAGTGACTCGAAGCAGCTTCGCAGCGAGGAAACATTTCCGGAGAGGGCTTTGCAGTAGAAAAGGCCCTTGAGCACTACAGAGAAATAGGTCTGCAGATGGCGTCGGAAGAGAAATAGCCGAAATGCATTCATCGTGTGCAAAAGTACCGAAAGGGGCGGAGCATCGGAGGCAGTAGGCGCCAGTATCAGACCACTCGCCACATGACTTAGTCGCGCCAGTATAGTTTGCCTAGGCAAGAGGTGAGGGAGATGGGTCGTAATGCTGCCAGGCTTGGTGGTTTGCAGGGAGTTCTCCCGCCTCCCATAGGGTGTCCTTTATGTAGGTAGTGAGGACCTCGATCTGCGACTTGCCCAGGTTTCGAATCATCCCATTTGTGATCTTGTCCGCGCCAGCTGCCGTGTTGCGTGTGGCAGATCGAGCCGTTAAGGTGTCTGCCGATATGTGAGGCAGATACTGCGCCAGTTCCTTGCCCCAAAAGAACAATTTTCATTTTTCAAAGTGGACCCGCCGCGGCGGCTCTGTGTTCAGGGGGCTCGGCTACTCATCCGGAGATCCCGGGTTCGAACCCGACCGCGGCAGCTGCGTTTTTATGGAGGAAAAACGATAAGGCGCCCGTGTGCTGTGCGATGTCAGTGCACACACAACCATTGTGAGGGTACAAAAACAGAAGTACGAATGAAAAATATTTAAATGACAACGCTATTGTGTATCATTCTATGAAAATTAATGCAACAGGCCTAGAGGTTATGTGCGCCTCTATGCTGTTCCAGTCGATGATTGTGCGTGGTATAAATGACTTCGCAAATTCTAATGACCGACACGCGCCGCGCCTAATTTTTGTGTGCGAAGTCGGGACGCCGAAGGAAGCGGACAATAACTGGAAGAAAAATATGGTGAAGTGATGGATGGGGATAAAGAAGTTTATCTAGGAGTGTTAGCCACCAAAAGTTAATTTAGTGTTAGTCTTCTAAATCAGGAGTCTTTTAAGGCAGTGACGCTGAAAGTATGCGAGTTGTCTGAAAATACAATGAAGATAGCGTAAGGATTTCGGAAGCGTTAAACAAACTTATATACCACACTTCTTACAACTGGTAAGGAAGTAAAACTGCAAAAGGGTAAAAAATAGGCATATTGCAGGAATATCTTGTATATGGTACACGTGAGCAATTTATACCAAGGTGTACGTGGGAAACACTACCATTCTCGAATTAAAACATATTTAGCCCGTGTGGCTTCTCGCATAAAAAATAAATAAATGCGCGAAATAGTCCTAAAGGAGGTGATTGAAACGTGTGAGCATAGCGTACACCGCACTATCGCAATTTCTTACAAACATTAAGTTGAATCTGTGGCAGTTCAACAGTATATATATTGGTACCTTGCCGATTGTTAGTGGTCAGTATATGAGGTCTCTGAATCGTAACGAACATCTTCTCCGTAAAAACCCATAGGGTGTTTTCATTCAAATGAGAAGTTTGAGCTTCTGGCACACGCAGTTAACCCGAAGACAATGCGTTTACCTTCTAACATCTTGCAGACGCAGCACATTGCATACGAGCAGTGTTCTCTGCCGATATATTTGCGTGCCTTTTCTGTTCGCACCCACAAATTAACAAGGTCTGCAATCTTGACATGAACGCCGTCATTGAAAGTACAGCATCTGGAAACAGTGCCTCTGAAATGGAAAGAAGCAGTAAGAGCAAATAAATAATTTTTCTTGCACTTAAAACCTTGTCGTTCGTAGTCAAGCTATATTTAACCATTTCGCTTTATTGATTAATACGTCCAGGGCAAGTCAAAAGTTGCGAAAACCCCGAAGCTCAAAATCTCAGTATAAGTAAGGAGAATTATCATTTTCAGCTCTGAGAGCCTTGATAGCATTAAAGACATCCTAAGTGTCAGGATATAGTGCTGAAAAGCAGACCCTGTGACCTGGTAACTTTTGACCAACCCTGTACACGGTGAGTCCAAAGTTGTTAGGCCACAAAGTGTGCCTTTGAGCAGTGCAGTCGGACATATACAACAAACTTAAATTTCAAATTCTCTAAGGCGGTGCGAAATGTGTAGTTCTCACTTGTAAAGAGCTTAATACTTTCACAGCTGTCGCAAGTGCCAGAATGAGCTCCTGAATACTACACCTCGTGGCCTGGGAGCTTTTGGCGCACCCTGTACATGATTCCCCAAAGGCACGATCATTACAGAAACATCACTGCAGTGCAAACCATGCTATCAAAATCTCATCACACTAGTAGCAAGCCGGATTTTATGAGCAAACGCCGCTCCAATATTTCGCAAAGAAAGCATGGTTGGTTCATGAGGGAGTGTCCTCCGAGAGCGCATGGCAGAACTTCACGGCGCCAGGACCCTTATCAGCGAGCCCTCTTTACCGCTTGTTTTACTACATGTGTGCACAGGAAATCTCATATTGGCAAAATATGTTATCGCATTAATAAAGGAATGATGCGAAATAGTGGTTATCGCTAGCTTCTGCGTTTGCAGTTTGGTTATAATCACAAGGCAACTAATCGACTGTCACATGAAGAGGTAGTGAGTCAGTGCGTGTTGGTACAAATTGGTTTGCATCTACACGGATTATCCATAATCGCCTCTCATTCAAACCGCAGGTTAAAAATTACATCAAAACAGGGTATGTTTCATTGCATTTTTCACTGCATATGCACTCCTTCGATCCATAATTCATAGAAGTATGTATAAGAGCCATTGTCTTAATCACGCCTTCGTGAACAGTGCCATGGTTGGAAGCCAATACATGTTGACAGAAAATAAATACCAACCAGCCGGTATTACCCCTGTTCCAAAAGTTAATGCATCATTGACCAGAAATATCGGAAAGGCTCCTTTTCTTACCTAGTGAAACAAAGTTTTGACCTTTATCTTTATTGAAAGAGTGCCGAGTGTGGTGGTGGCGAAAGCTTTAATGGACACAGAGGAGTTTAGGACACGCAGGTCCTTGGGCCCCCGCATGATCCCACTGCACTCATATGTTCATGACCCGGAGGCTCATGACGCTGGCAGCCCAACCTGTGGCGATGGCTTGCTTGGCCGGGATCCCGGAGCGCAGTAGCGTCTCCCAACTCCTCCTAAGTGGTAAGGTGCTCCAGGCCCCGAGGGGGAGGATCCGCCAGGCAGAGGAAGAGGGTATGATTGAGATTTGCTTTGGGGTGACGGCAGAGGGTGCAGAAGGGGTTTGTGTCGACTTGGTGATAGCGCGAGCGTATAAAAGGTGAGGGTAAGGTGCGTGTTTGCAGCCGCCTCCAAAGTGTCTGGTGATAATTGTCGAGGGAGGGATGGGCTGGGAGGTAGAGCCGACGCTCGGCTTTACGGGCCTGCGTCAGTTTCTGAATGAATGCATGCGCTCCCGTGAGAACTCTAGATCGGAGGCCGCCGGTGCGCGGTTGAAAGAACCTCGGGCTAAAGCGTTGACAGCCTCGTTAATTTACGCTTAACTGTGAACCAAGGCGCTCATATGCTGAGCCGGTGTACCTGGAAGCGAACCCGAACGCGGCGGTCGGGTTTCGATGGAGGCGAAACTCAAAGGCGCCCGTGTGCTGTGCGATGTCAGTGCACGTTAAAGATCCCCATGTGGTCGCAATTATCCCGGAGTCCTCCACTACGGCACCTCTTTCTCCTTTTCTTCTTTAACCCTTCCTTTATTCGTTCCATACGGCGCGGTTAGTGTCTCCACTGAGATATGTGAGACAGTTACTGCGCCATTTCCTTTCCTATAAAACCAGTTTTCATTTTCATAATCCATACTAGGTGCCGCCATGGTGTACGCTTGCTACTGGGCATGTGTTATGCAGTCTGCGGCCGTCATCGCCATATTATTTTCTGTTGTGCTCGGGGACAAAAAAAAAGAACGCGCTTTTTTAGGACGCAGACGAAATTCAGCGAAACGGCGGTGGCCTTTTCCTACTGCAGCATCATTAATTGTTGAACTTCATCTACTATTTTCTCTGTGCTTCGCGAGTGTAATCATCGAAAGACACTTCATACACTCACTGCAATGGAGCATTGATAAAGAAAAAATTATCAAGAGCGAGCTAAATAAGCCGCCTTAGTTCACTTTGTGGATTACGCAGCCCAGCAAGAGAAATCGTTTGGAAATGAACTGCTCTATCTCTTCGGCAACAATCGGTCATCTCGGGCAACAATGTGTCTGTGGAGAACCGTATTTGCCGAATATTGGATATCCGTCCTAAGAAAAGGGAAGTGATTTAAGGATTGTTTTCCTACACCGATAATTGGCGTGGCCTTGAAGCTGTTTGAATTTATTTTATAAATACGAAAGAATTTGAAGATTGAGCTTGTTTTGGCTAGAAAAAATCTGTAAAATAGCAGGAAATTTGGCAGCTGGGTTGCATCCACCTTCTCTCAGCTTCAATGGGACGCTCTTGAAGTGTACCGTTTCTTTAGCTGCCATTTCTAAGTTCTTAAGACAAAAAAAAATTCGTTATGACCAAACAAAAAAATTGGTTAAAGAAAAGAAGCGTCCTAGCATTGCGTGCGATTGAGAATACTGGTTAGTTCTTTTTGTTTGATTTGTAGCGAACCATGACGGCCGTGCCTGATGCCGACTAGGCAGGTCACTGACGAAGCGCCGACGAAACACGAAGAAGTAGAGAGCGACTTTTTAAAGGATAGATTTTTCTTCGGTACAGGCGGATCTTTCTCTTGTAATACCTATGTTCAATAGCAAGGATCTGCTCTGTCTCCACTGCTTTCCAACCTATTGGTTCGGGACATACCCATTCATCCAAACATTACAGTTTATGTATACGCAGATGATATAGCTTTTTTCGCATCAGCAAAGATATTCATTGACTCTACGAGTATTTGCAGGCTTACCTGAATGCTATTGAAGCCTGGTTGAACCAAATTAATTTATCACTCAATGTCAGACAATGTGGCGTGCTGGTATTTCCGCCCGACACTCCTTTGTACATCTCGCTAGTCTACCGCTCATCTCCAATTCCGCAGGTGGAGTCGGTTAAATACCTAGGCGTTACTTATAACCAAAGTTTGAACTGTTGACACCATATTAAAAATAATGTTATTAAAGGGGAACGCGCTCTGGGCTGGTTGACACGAGTTGGCAATAAAAGTTTGGCATGCGTCGCGAAACGTTACTGTTGCTCTATAAGACTTATATGAGACCGATTCTGGAATTTGGTTGCGTCTTCTCTGGTAGCGCAAACTACAAGCTGCAGCCATTAGCTTTACTGGAAAGGCGTGCCCTACGGCTATGCCTCGGGCTTCCAAAATCAGCTTCAAACGCTGTCCTTTATTTGGAAGCCCGTATCCCCGATCTCTTTTCCCGCTTCCAACTTTTAACAGTGCGCACTTTCCTCAGGCCTCTTGACCCGGCCCCCGGCGTTAGTAGTCCCGTTTTTCTATCCCAACCACACCTGTTTTTCACTAATCATTGGCCACGCTATCAGCTTCCGCAAGTTAGGTTCACGCAGAATCTGTTAGTCCCGCTTGAGGTTGATCTGATCTTGCAGCAAGTTGCAGATGCGCTGGCTGGCCCCGTCTTCTATTACGACCATATTTTTCCGTCCCATGCGAAACATATGCCCGCAAATATCCTAAATGGTCTTCTTTCTGAACACCTACAGAATTTTTCTCATTTACTGTTATCTCCACTGATGCCTCCGTCAGCTTTGAGAAGGCGGCGATTGGGATATATTCGCAGAAGCTGGCTTGGAGCTATTCCGTTCGTATCCCTTGATTATACTCCTATTTATTCTTCGCAGAGTTTCTGGCCATTGGTTTGGCTCTTCTCAAACTTCCTAGGCATGCAGCACGGGTTCTTATTCTTGCAGACGGCCTTTCAGTTCTAGTCTCTCTCTAAAATTCGGAAAATCTTTATTGAATCGTTCGCTTAGTTTTTTGTTCCGCGCACAGTGCGTGAGATCCGCTTTGTCTGGGTACCTAGGCATTCGGGCGTCTATTTTAACGAGGTGGCTGATTTATTGGCAAGGTCAGCTCTCAGCGCTCCTGTAATCTATCCCGTCCCTCATCTCATTCTGTTAGAAACTTCACGTTTCCAGTGGTTCCAACATATCTCAGACCAGCTTGAGCGATCCATTGCTCAATACCATGGATTTTCACCACTTAAAGTACCCGTGGAATATCCGGCGGTGTAAATTATGGCTTTGTGAGGTGTCAATGACGCTTCTGCAATGCAGAAACCCTCACTTAAATTGGTACTTATGCAGATGTGGGTTCGCTGCGGCAAACCTTTTTGTATCATGTGTGCAAGTTGAAACAATACATCATTTTCTCCTCTCGTGCCGGTGGTTCGCAGTTCAGAGAAAGCAGTATTTGGAGGTCCCTCTTTCGAGGTTAGAACTCCCTCTGTCTCTTCCAGTTCTTCTCTCGTTCGGTGCGAGCGCAAAGGAATTCCCGTTAAGCAGTGTGTGCGGCTACCTTCATGATTACAAAAGTGCAACTGATCGATTATCTTGTTAGCTGTACACAAAATTTTGTCGCATGTCCAAAAATGCTTGATTCTATTCCTGGTAATTCATATTTCTTTAATTCATTTGAATTTTCCAATTTTAATCTTGATTCAGTCTTCTCACGTCTATTTTTCTCCGCACAAATACCTCAGTGGCATTCTCTACTGTACCTTGGCCAATCCCCCTTTTCTCTTTTATTGGTCCTCTCAGAAAAAAATACAAAAAAACATAAATGAAAGAGAGAGGGATCCCGGACCAGCAACGCTTTACCGAGGTTAAAGCCATTAAAAAGAAAAAGAGCTAAACGCTAAAAAACCCAATTTAAAGAGAAAATCAGGAAAATAGAAAGAACAAAAAAATAAAACCCCAAAGGCACAGAACAGACAGAAGCACAGATAATGTCACAGAGAATGTCAGCACAGATGAAGTCACAGGTACAGTTGGTCCAGACACCACAGACAGTCAGGAGCACAGATAAAGTCGCAGATAATGCCAGCACAGATAAAGTCACAAGCACAGTTGGTCCAGACAGCACAGACAATCAGAACCAAAGAATAAGGCACAGAAAATGTCACCACAAATAAAGTCACAAGCACAGTTGGTTCAAACACAGTGTCAGACCAAAGAGAAATGCATCCTTGTCCATCAAAGGAACACAGAGCACTTCTCTGTACAGAGCTTATGCACGAAAAATTATAGTGACGAACGTGGTCATCGGGAATGTGTAGGAATTGTGCTGCTGATGAGATGAACCATTTGAATCAAAACAGCGCAAGCAGCAGGGTTATTCAAAAGAGATGGGTAAGTAGACAGTGTAATGTCAGATGAGCAGAGACATTGAACGGGAAACTAAAGGAGCAGTAAGGGAACAATTCCGGAAGTAATGACTGACATCCTCGCACAAAACACCGCATGAGCAAATTGAACAAGATAAGCCAATTTTTTTAAAGTAGAAAGGGAATCGACCATGCCCAGTGAGTAAAGTAATAAGAGGACTCCTAGGTAGGCGGATGGAAGGAATATTGAGCGTATCAGGGATCCAGTTAAATTATTCGGTGCCGCCATTACTTTCTTGCCAATAAGTTCGCCATAAAATAAGTGAAGAATGGTGTAAACGGGAACGCACGGAACGGCGTGAAAGGGTAGAAGTCTGTAAATGGCCATATTGCCCAGCACTACAAGCAGCCTGGTCGGCTAACTCATTTCCAAATATTCCGGAGTGACCCCGGATATGAAATAAAAGAAATGAGGCAAGAGAAGACAAACGATAGAGATCTTTCTTAATGGAAATAATTGTCGGGTTAAATGAAGTAACTGAAAACAGGGCAGAAGGCAGAGATAGAGAATCAGCATAGAAATGAATGGGCATAGAAGGAGGGTTATTAATAGCAAACGCAACATCAGAATGGAATGCTACAAGCTCAGCGGCATAGGCACTTAAGTGAAGAAGGTTGGACAAGTCAGGTGACCGGCCTGCTCGTTGGAGGAAGGTGACGTGGCCCAGCAACCCAGGCTGTGGGGCAGCGGCTAAGCACCTGGCTGTGTGGCGCTAGCTTGCTAAATTTCTCCTTCTTTTTGTCTGTGCCTGCTTGCTCCTGTTCTGGGGTGATTGGGCGCGGGACGAGAGCTTAATGTCTACTTCTTCTCCCGTCCGGGGGTTTTCCCCTTGGTCGGCATCTCTTCCTCAAGACCAGCTCCCAATTGATCTCTTTTTCCGCAGTGGAGTTTCGATCATTCCGGTCGCTTTAGTGCCTTCCGATGGAGGCGCTATCCGACTGAACAACCCGGAGGCAGTGCAGGCGGCCCTTCAGTCCACATCGAAGCACTTTATGCACATTACCGATGTCCGGCAGTTCGGCAGGGGTGGTATTTTGTGCAGGTCTTCGGATAAAGACTGTATTGAAGACCTGCTAAAGTGTACGACCTTCGCCAACCACCCGGTGAGCGCATTCATTCCGCCTCATCTAGCATGTTCCAAGGGCTTGGTCCGAGGGGTCGACTCTCGATTGAGCCCTGTTGAAACGCTTGAGACCCTCTCGCCTGCGGGAGTGATTGCTGTCATCGATGCAGCAGGATGGTTGACGGAGTAAAAATTCCTATGGAGTCCGTCATTGCCACATTTGCAGGAATATTTTGCCCGTCAGAGATTAAGGTGTGGCCATTGGTTTTTCGAGTAGATGCCTTTAACTCTCGGCCCCTTCAGTGTCAAAACTGCTGGCGATTTGGCCACCGCGGCAAAGCCTGCAAATCGGCCTTACGCTGCTGTGCCTGTGGGGAACGTCATTGCAGAGAGGAATGTCCTGAACAGCAAGAGAAATGTTGTTTGTGTAGTGGTGCTCACCCTGCTGATTCGCCTGACTGTCCTGCACGAGCACAAGAAGTTCAGATGCTTGAGCTTATAGACAAGCGCAGATGCACGCGGAGAGAGGCTTTTGCCGCGGTCAAGGAGAAAGCCTCAGGTTACTCTAGTGTGGCCGCCAAATGCCCACCCATAATGGATTCTAGTTGGTCCCAGGCTATTACAGCGGCAGTTGAGAAGGCTGTGGCAAATGCAATGAATCGCATTATGGAAACCGTATCCAAGTGCACTCCGCAGGTCATAGCTGCTCAGATGACCAAACTTCTGCAGGTGTCCACCGCTCCACTCTTGCCTTCTTTGGCTTCGGAAGCTACTCCTCCTTCTGTAGTCATGGATTCCGCTCCACAGGGCCAAGAACAATGTCAGCAACAAAAGACCTCTCAGGCCTCTCCTTCGAACAGCGTTATGGATGCATCCTCTATGGACTGTACGGATATGGAGTCTGATCTCCGCGCCCAGAAACGAAGTGGGTCTCCTCTGAATATTGCAGATCCATCTTGCCCCCAGTCAAAGACAAAGAAAAGTAACGCAGGTCAAAATGCTAAGACCAGGATACTAGAAAAGGCAGTAGCGGCTGCGGCACTCCCACCGAGATAGGGTTCCTAAGTGTACTCCAGTGGAATGGTCCATCTATATTCTCAGCTTCAACAGATTTAAATTCCCTATGCAATCAGCTTCTACCAGCTTTAGTTGCTTTACAAGAAACATGGCTAACTACAAATTTCAGTTATCATCTCAAGGATTACCGTCCGTTCCGGCTTGACCGGTAATCACGAGGGGGAGGGTTGTTAGTGCTCATCTCTACAAAGTCTTGCCACATGGCATGCATTTCTTTCCAATATGCGGACAATGAATGTGAAATCCTTGCGGTTGACCTCAGTGTCCCAGGTCAGCAGCCCTTTACGGTAGCTAATGCATATTTCCCGTCTGGTGTGCGTGACACTCGGCCCCTTGACTCACTCATGTCTAGTAGCCGATCTCAGGTTCTATTACTTGGAGACTTCAATTCGCACCATGTGACGTGGGGGTTTAAAACAGACAGCTTTGGTTCTAGACTTTTTGATTGGGCTTCTGACAACAACTTGATCTGCAACAATTCCGGATTACCTACGTTTGTTCGGAGTCAATGCCGCTCTGCCTTGGATTGAACTTTTTCCTCCCCAGGAGTCTCTGTTATGTCTTGGGCGCCTGTTGACTGTGCAATAAACAGTGAACATCTACCGATTAGTTTCAAGTTTGCGTGCAAATGAACTCTTCCTGAGCGACATCAGCGCACGTTAATTAATTACAGTTGCTTTAAAAGACACGTTAAAATCAGCCCTCCAAATTACTTCAGACCCTTGCGCTCAGACAAGTGCCGAAAGCAAGGCTGCACATCTATGTTCAATACTAGACCATGCAAGGCAAAAGTCTGAATTTTTGATTAAGGGAACCAAGGGTGCAATCGCGAACAATTGGTGGAATGCTGGGTGCACGCGTGCATACAGACGACGGAAAGCAGCTTGGAAGAAAATTCTCATCAATCAATGCCCAAAAAATTGGTTGGATTATAAGTATGTTGCAGCAACATTTAAGCGCACTGTCGCCCGCGCAAAGGAGGAGTATAATACAAATCATTATGATTTCCTTTCACAATCAGGAAATAAACGAGCTTTGTTTAATTTCATGAGGCGCAACAAGGTGATTCCCCCGGCTGCCAACATTGAATCCCTCGTTCAGTCCCCTGCTGACATCGCAAATGCCTTAGAGGATATTGCGTGTGGCCTAGAGCTTCGCTTTACATCTGCTCTACCTTCTCCTGCTATATTCACATGCACCTCAAGTGATTTTACTGAGGTCTCTATGCCTGAGCTTTCGAAAATTGTTCTGCGCTTATCCCCAGCGGCTCCTGGGCCCGATACGGTCACTTCATCTGTGATCAAAATTTTGTTCAATGAATCTCCTACAGACCTGTTGGCTCTAGTTAACCATTCTATTAAAGGTCCATGGATACCTCATGAGTTCCATTGCTTCCATTGCTTAAAAAGCAAGGGGAGGGCTTAACCTTAGACAACATACGCCCAATTTCATTAACATCGAACCTAGTGAAATTGGTGGAAAGTGTCCTTCTCAGCCGCGTCATGTCATTCATTTCGGAAAATGCTCTCTTGAATCCATGTCAAATTGGTTTCAGGCCGGGTTGTTCAATTTGGTGTGCTCATACTGACCTAGATAGTCGTATTAAATTAGCTCGCAATAGAAAACAGTTTGCTGCGCTTGTCACCTTGGATGTCAGTAAAGCATACGACAGCGTGGAGCACTCGACTCTGTTACTAAGATTACAGGAACTGAACTTCCCAAGCTAATTTGTAGCCTGGATTTCTGTTTTTTTTGGAAAATAGATAATTTTACTGCTGCCAAAATGGTGTTTCCTCAAAGAGATTTCCTCAGAAAAGAGGTGTGCCGCAAGGATAAGTTCTCTCACCTGTTCTTTTTAACATTTTTCTAAGCACAATTCTATGCATTCAAAATGTGAAAACTTATGTGTATGCCGACGATATTGCATTTTTTGCATCAGCAGGTGACATTCACAATCTTTATCGAACCCTGCAAAATTACCTCAATGTTCTTGACAACTGATTAGGAAGAATTCATCTGTCCCTCAATGTGAAGAAATGCACATTGTTAGTATTTCCGGTTCTGTTCCTGTAAATATCTGCCTGGTCTATAGAAATAACATAATACCTCAAGTTCAGATGGTGAAGTATCTTGGAGTAATATATAACTCTACTCTATACTGGCGGCCACACATTGAGCAAGTTTCTGCAAAAGGAGTTCGGGCCATTGGCATCCTGCGCAGGCTTTGTAGTGCTAGGTCAGGCATGAGAAGGCATACACTTCTGATGATTTATAAAATGTACGTCGGCCCAATTTTGGAGTTCGGGTGTGTTTTATTCTCAGGAGCTCCTGCCTATAAACTTCGCCCTCTTGTGCTGTTGGAGCGTGAGGCGTAGCGCCTTTGTCTGGGGCTTCCAAAATATGTCGCTAATGCTGTTCTGCACCTTGAGGCTCGAATTCCATCGTTATCAGCTAGGTTTCGCCTTTTAACAGTTCAAACATTTTTAAAATTGTGCGACTCACCTCTTCACGCTTCCAGTATAATATTTCTTAGTCAACCTTCCGAATTTTTAGTGGCGCCTGGTCTCGTTTTCATACTCCGCAGATATTTTACGTGCAGTCCCTTCTTGATCCCATAAATATTCATTTCACAGATGTCCGCCAAATGTATAACAACTCATCATCTGTCCAGATTGAATTCGATGACATTTTCCCATAGAATGCAAAGCTGTAGCCCTTCCCGCTTCTTCAGGGTCTGTTGAAGGACCACCTAAGGTCCTTTCCCTCTCATGTTCTTATTGCCACCGATGCCTCGCACGATCGCGAAAAGGCAGGTGTGGGAATTTTTTTGCCTTCACTGAATTGGTCTTTTTCTCTCCGTATTCCTGACTTCACTCCAATTTTTCTGGCTGAACTATTAGCAGTAATCTTAGCCTTACGAAAATTAGAAACTGCCGTTTCCCAGGTCATGGTTATGACAGACTCTCTGTCCATTTGCTCTTCATTATCCTCACCCACTGAGTCTCGGGCATCACGCCTCTTTTAAGTTCCTGATTCCTCTCCATTTAAATTCGGTAAGGTTACTTTGGGTACCAGGGCATATGGGCTTTCACTTAAGAGCACAGGGTAAGCCCTATACTTCCCATGCATTTTAGGCCATGTTGAGGTACATGTTTCTCACTAACTAATAACAGTAGCCTAATAATACATATATCATTGTTTGCCAAATTTTGCGCTCTTTTTACTGAACTAGAATATTTGAAATGTGTTGAAAATTCAATTTTTAATAAAATTTTTTCCGGTAGTACACAAATCTGGCCTTTCTTCGCGCATTTCAAAATTCATAACAGAATAACTGCGCAGTGAAATTGCTTAATTCTAGTTCAGTAGTTGGCAACACTTATGTAGATGATTGCAAAAAAAAATCAGCCGTCTGTCTTGAAAGGCATTGGAAATAATGGTACCTTTGTAAGAAAAAACACTGTTTTGAGATAATAGAGCGTAAAGAGAAAAAAGATGTGAAAAACCATTTTTTATTCGCAGAAACGCCTCCATAGTAATTGGTTTAATAGCCCCCTGCTTCGTAGTCACTGTCGCCGTCATTTTTTCGCTTTTAGGCTTGTCATTTTGACTGTCGGGCCTCTTTTGTAAGCTGTCGTGTTGCTCGGTCCGCAAAGTACATGCGCTTATGGTCAGCTTCCCTCAGCCACTTGATGGTGTTGCTCCCTGGGTTCAATCCACACGCCTTCAAAACGTTGGCCCGTGCGATGCTACCATCATTAAATGAAAGAACAGCATCCAGTGTTGCCATCCGTAGGGTCCGAAGCCTAACAAACACATTCTTTGGCGCGCGTTCCCAAACAACATGGTTGAACGACTCAATTGCATTTTGAGTTCGCCCATGCAGGCACTTCTCTAGGAGCTCAGCCTTCGATAGCTCCCTATAAATGGGTTTGATAGCCTCCAAGACAGATGCAGGCAAACTCTCCTTGTGGAAAAATGGCTTGCCCTCTGACTGACTTCTGTTGAAGGCACACCACGTATCAGGTCCCTTTGGGCAAAGTCCATGGCATGGGTCATCGTCTGTGGCCGATAAGTGGAAGAAGGTTGCCCAAACGGCCTTTCGCATTTCATCCAGGTTTCCTACATTTCTTCTGATGGCCAAACCATAGTACGTCTGGAGCTTGTCTATTACTGCATCAGTCAGTCGGCCTCGGCCCGAAAGGCTCTTTCCATCAGAGAGTTTTCCTGCTTTGTTTCCTTTTTTTTAGCCTTCGTAACCTTGTGCCCATCCTTTTTTGCACGTTCCCTATGCACTCAACCTTGGATATTTCAACGGAATCACCATATGGCATTTGTGCCTTCACAGCCATAAAAGCCTTGCTGTCACCATCCCCAAGGTATTTGACGTATCGAACGCCGTGAAGCTCCTCACTCCTGCCGAAAATTTTCAGTGCTCCTGCGACTTCCATTCCACCGCTGGTGCCTTGGTAGTTGCTTTGGCACACCTCTCTATGAAGGGGGTCACTGTTTGTACCCTTGATGCTGCACTTTGGACAACGTTTAGACAAAACCTCCACATCCAGCACTTTCCCAGAGTCTACACTGGTCGCAGAGACTATGCCGTTATTGGAAGTATGGCCTCGCTTCTGCCAGCTTCCATCAAGAGCAACTGCGATGTCTTTATCCCCCTCATTCAGCTGCACAGCTTCGTCAGCTGCCCTTTTCATCGACTCCTGAGCAGCAGCTTCGATGTGACCTAGAAGCTCTTGATTGTATTTCGCAAACTTTGTCGGCGGCTTAGGAAGGTTTAGCATAGCACAGGGTATATTTCCTGCAGCCATTCCTTACCAATGGACCTCAAGGCATACACTAACCTGAGGTTGGCTTCATAGAGGCCAGAAGTAGTTTTCTTCGACGTCTCAAATCGTTGTGCGGCACTACACACTTCACAGTTCAAACTGTAAACGCTTGCAACACCTACCCGTTTTGTCACAATTTCGATGAGCTCAACACTTCCACCGCACTCTCTGCACACACAAATCTGTGTAATTGCGGCACAAATGCCGTCCATGTCCATTAAGGCATATTGGCTGCTGCTCTGTAGCACATCCTCTTCCTGGAAGCACAGAGAAAATCTTGAAAGCTTCGATGTCGAGGAGCTGGAGCGTTCGGCGTTCGGGATCTCATTCGGTCGTGGACATCCTTTTGCTTTTTCACGATGAGCGTAGCGGTTGCCGTGAAATTCACGCCTGACGAAGGCCTTCTTTGCCCTGGGCATCTCAACTTATCAGCAGCAACCAACACCGGCACAATTTACAATACTGATCGAAAGGGATAGCACTCGGACGCAGCTGCATGAAGGTTGCAGAAACGTGGAAAAAACGTGCAAAGCGTCTCAGGATTGTCTTGGCTAAAAAAGAGGAGCTGTACAATAGTTGCCAGACAATTTTTTATATGTAGCTGATTTTAGACAAGTTTTGAAATCAGGTGGTGGACTTTTTGGTTGAAAAAATTGACGTTAATCCTGAAAGGGGGCGTGGCCGCTCACTACTTGGTTTCGGAAAAAGCGTTTTTCAGCCGTAAATATGGCTTTCTGAGGAAAGTGCGATCATGGAACATGTGTAGAAAGAATTGAACTTCTAAAATTCCAAAAGAAAAAAAAACGATTTTTTTCTAATTTTACCTTACCCTGTGCCCTTAAATGAGGTTGCAGATTCCTTAGCAAGAGCCTCCCTCTGCGGCCCAATTGTTGCTGTCCTGCCAACGTGTGCATATACAGCTGCGGTGAGGTTTCGCAGCTACACAATATTTCAGGAATTTGCTGCCTCGGCTCTTAAATCATCACCCGAATATCACCATCTTCTGCATCCTTGGAGTAGCAAAGACTGGCGCTCGCGCCAACTAGAGGTCTCTTTCACGCGTTTGCGTTGCCGGGTTCCCCTTCTAAATTTCTACCGTCAGAGATCCTGCCTGGCGACTTTCCCATTGTGCCCTTTTTGTGCCGAACCTGTGACAATAGATCACTTCCTGCTGTTCTGCCGCCGCTTCTCTCATTTGAGGAAGCGTCTTTTGCAAATTCCATTTCATCAACTGGGCTTGCATGTGTCCTCCGCGGTTGTTCTTTCCATTGGCGCTTCTTTGCTTTGACGAAGCGACAGGAGTGTGCACTCTGCTGTACAAAATTTTCTTCAAGAAACGCAGCGACTCCCATTCTAATACCTTTTTCCCGCTCTCAGTCAGTACGACATTGAAACACTACTATTATGTATACTATTATGCACATAAAAAGCCATTTTCCCGTCCTCGATCTCCAAGTTAACAGGACCCCTGTTCTTCCGCTCTTCCAATCTATCAGACTACACACTATAACCACTCCTTTTCCCGTAAAAACTTTCCTGTATCCAGCAATTAACCGCCTGTGTCTTGGCCACTCCCCCGTAGTGGGTATGTGCCAGCAACGTCTGAGGCCTTCCTTCCTTCCTTCTGCGCTGCCCGTTGTTTTCAGCCGTCAGCCGTGAACTCCATCCTCCGTTTTATTCAATACCCTGCATCGTAGCCAGACGAAGCCATGTCCGATGAGCCACCGATTCCCGAAAGGTGGAGTAGAAAAGTTCACCAACGTAAGAGCGGCCGAACACTTGGAAGGTGCGACGTGTACATCATCAGCCCGCGCGGGCAAAAGTTTCGATGCCGCAAACAGCTGTCAGAATACCCGATGCGTACGAAAAGCCCGCCGACCATTTCCCAGTTCGGGTTCGGTGCTGCCAGCGAGTCGTCAATTCGCCAGGCGGGACCATTGAGGCGAGCGCCGGCTCGGGATCGTGCATCGAGTGCGTCCAACTCCAACGACACTCCGAACGAACCCAAGGAAACCAGTGGGCCAACGAACGGGCCTTGCAGCGCCGCTGAGTCGGCGCCGTCGTCGTCTCGTGCGTGTGGCTCGAGATCGGCGGGCCGCCGTGAGTGAAACGTTACGGCGTCTGCTGTGCCTTCCGGAGGCCCGCAGGAGCAGCAGCCTAGAAGCAGCCGCGGGGACGCGCGGGACCATTGCTGCAGTTGATGGCGACGGGAACACTTACACCGGCGAGCGACTGCCCGCGAAAGGAGTCAAGGGACATGCGCCAGTAACGAAAAGGTGCTACGGCCGTCATGGTTCGCTACAGATTCTGTTTTGACCTTTTCGCAGGTAAAGAAGATTGATTGATTGATTGGTTGATTGATTGATTAATTGATTGATTAATTGAAATAACTTTTATTTCCATCAGAAAAAAAGGCGTCTCCCTTCCCGCCCCTTGCATCCAGGACTGGGAAAATGGGGAGTAGTGCGCCCCTGGATTGGAGGCTGGCAGGCAGCCATAGGATTGTTGTGCCCTCTTCCGCCAGAAGGATGGTGCGTCGCTGGATGGTAGGATCCGCGCTTTGCAGCAAGGTCTCAAAGGCTTCTCTACTTACTGTATTTTGTCCCACCCCTGGGGATTGTGGGCACGCGAAATTTATGTGGTCGAGGGTCCCTCTCGCTCCCCAGTGTTTGCAGTGATCGTTATCCCTAATCTATGATACCTCGTGAAACGCCCAGATCATCCGAGGCCGCAACATACAGGCTGAGGAGGAAGTTGCGATAGCGCTCGCTTGTGTAGGAACGGAAGCCACGGTTAAAATTAGCGTCAGCAAAACCACCGTCCAAAATTTTGGAAAGGGGAGGATGTCACTGGTAGCAGCCAAAATCCTCAGCCAAAGAACGCTGAATTGAAAATTCAGTTAATTAGGACACCTGCGCACGCTGCCGTCACTGGTAACGAGGCGGTTCACGAGGTATCGCTAGCTAACTTCCAGGTAGCCGTGGGGTCCACCCCACACTGGGCATACGACGAGTGCCAGCAAAAATTAGGTGAGATCATCGACCATAATAAATTGGGACGTAGACTGGTACCCCCGCTAGATGTTGGCCTAAATAATAGACAAGCTGTCGCGTGGAGGCGGCTCCAGTATAATATTTCCTGCTAACGCATATGTCGTTCTCCTTGCCTAGGACTCTGGAGAGTGCGGGTAGGCGTCGAATCAGACGGATGTCTCCCAAACGCCCTCCAGTATCTCCAGCTTTTAATATTTACAAAACATTGTGTACTTAATTATCATCTTAACCACACATCAGCGACAGAAGCAGCAACAACGCGCTAAAGCATTCGCCTAACCGCACTTTAGGTCAGCAAAGTGGCCGGCTCAATTTTTATGCTAATCCGCTGTCCCAGTGTGAATGTTCATGTATCACGTTGCTGTTTCAATTGCACGTGTGTAAACTTTTGTAGCGAAAGCTACACTAGGCTAGCCAGCGGCGCATTTCAGCTTAGCGTCACTAGTGTACCGGGCATACGCCACTAGTTGCACCTAGCCACAAGTGTTACCCCGCTGTGCCGCGCAGCGCCTTTCCTCAGAATCAAGTTTTCAGTCCTCTTTCTTCCTTTGTTTTTTCCCTCCCTACTATCCCTTCCTTTACGGCGCGTTTCGAGTCACCAGCGAGATATGCGAGACAGTTACTGCGCCATTTCCTTTCCTCAAAAACCAAACAAAACAAGTGAGCCGCCGGCGTTCATTGTCGTTGACAACATTGTAGAGGCCGTTCATTTTCACCAAAAGAAAGGCGCACAACTGGCTCCCTCTGGTCGCTTCATTGTTGGAGGGGAATGGCTCCCTGGGTCAGTAGAGGCCTCAATCTCGCTGTCATGCACATGACGTTGGTGTCCAACTGCAGAAGCTTACTTTTATTGCGTTCCGCAAGCTGGATAGGCAGTGCACCCATACCTATCCTTTTGGATAACTGAGTGCGGCTTAAGGAAGTGCCACTCTCCATCGACTGGACGACCGCCCTGGTCACCTTCATTCTTAAAGCTGGCAAGGCTATCAACACGGACAACCTCTGTCCCATCTCTCTGACTTCCTTTGTGGGCAAACTCATGAAGACGATATCTGACAGGTTGTCCGAGTTCAGCAATCCCAACACCTTTTTGCAGACACCATGTTCGGGTTTCTCCACACAGATCTGCACAGGATGTCCTGCTACAATTCAGTCGGGCTGTCCTCGACTCCGTCGAATGCCCCACAATGACAAGGTCGTACTCACCTTAGATTTGAAGGGAGCATTCGACAACGTTACCCACAAGATTATTCTCACCCACTTCTTTCAAACTAACTGCGGCGTGGCGGCTCAGTGGTTCGGCCGCTCGGCTACTGATCCGGAGTGCCCAGGGTTCGAACCCGACCGCGGCGGAAGCGTTTCGATGGAGGCGAAACACAGGCGACCGTGGGCTTGCGATATCAGTGCACGTTAAAGGCTCACGGGGGGCCGAAATTAGTCCGGAGCACTCCACTACGGCACCTCTTTCTTCCCTTCTTCTTTCACTCCCTCCTTTATCCCTTCCCTGACGGCGCGGTTCAGGTGTCCGCCGATATGTGCCATTTCCTTACACCCCCCCCCCCAAAAAAAAAAGTTAAATATATGCGGCAATTCTCGACCCACAGACAATCTTACATTCGAATCTAGGATAACGAACATGGTCCTTTTTATTTAGGAGCCAAGGGTACACCATAGGGCGCGGTGCTCTCTTACCTGTTATTCTATCTGGCTATGCTGCACCTACCGGCCCAGCTGGGTGCTGTCACCAGTGTGCGGCATGCCCTGTATGCCGATGATATCACACTGTGGGCCACGCAGGGCTCCCTCGGAAACATTGAGGCCAACCTGGAGGAGGCGGCGACCACAGCGGACCGTTATGCTTGCCGCTGCGTCCGTCCAATGCGCTCTCCAAAAGTCTGAATTGTGCACATTTGTGCACAATTCAGATTACAGCGCATGCGCCCTGTCACGTAGTATTTTTCATATTTCGCGGACTTTCTTTGGAACGCGGAAAAAGGACCACATGAGACATATCGTGTTGGAGTGAGTGAGTGAAAACTTTATTGAATCTTTCAAGGGTTTCGCGGTTATGAAGTCTCCGTCGTCTTCTCTGGCGCTGGCGACTTGAGGCTTCTCGTCAGCAAGGGTGGGCCCCTATTCCAAGGCTCCACTGAGTCGTGCTGCATCATTCGCGTGCTGCACTAAGGCCCTTTGGGTCGTGAGCTCGCCGCTGGTGAGCCGACTCTCCCATTGCTCCGCACTCGGGTGTTCGTGTTGGTGGAATGCTTTGTTGCGTTCGCACTCCCACGTGATATGGTAAAGTGTAGGTGTGGCATCGCACCAAGGGAAGGTGGCTCTGTATTGTGTCGGGAACATCTTATTAAGTATGTGTAGGTTAGGAAAGGAGTTGGTCTGTTATCTGCGCCAGCCGGTCGCTTCCTCCTTTGCTAGGGCTTTGTGTGGTGGTGGATATCTAATTCTAGCTCCCCTATGCAAATTCAAGGTCTCTGCGTATCCCCCCTCGCAAGCCTGTAGGCGGAGATCCGGAGCATTTGACTGCCCTGCTCGGAACGCGTTACCTCGAGCTAGGCTGTCTGCCCTTTCGTTCCCCCCTATGCCCGCGTGGCCCGGGATCCAGATTAGGTTATGCCTGGGTCTCTCCTCGGCGGAGGTTACCCCGCTGAGTATTCTAAGGGCTGTTCTGCTGATCCTGCCCCTCGTGTAGTTCCTGCACGTCTCCTTCGAGTCCGTCAGTATGTTGAGAGATCGGCCCGTTCTGCAGCCTTCTGCTGCCGCCAGCGCAACGGCAATCTCTTCGGCCTCCGCTGTGCCGGCGACCTTTGCCGTGGCACACGTGATCATGTTTCCTTCCTTGTTTACCACTACCGTCGCGGCTACGCGTTCTCTCGCGCGGATATACGGCAGCGTCCGTGTATACGGTGTTGTCTAACTGGGCTAGCGTTCGTTCTACGTACTCGGCCCTCGCTTTTCGTTTTTTTTTCGTGAAGATTGGGGTCCACGTTTTTCGGCAATGGTCCCACGTGAATGGTTTTCCTAAGGTGGTTCGGTACGTCCGCGTATCTGTCTACCAGTCCGCTCGTATCCCGACCCAACCTTTTTAGGAGCGCTCGTCCCGTAGGGGTGCCTCTGAGTCTCGTGGTTTGCGTTCCCAGCAGAGCTTCGGCGAGCTCGCTGAATGGACACATTTCTTATTGTGTAAATAGTTTTTATATATTACTTCTTCCCTATCCTTTCTTCCTGTCCCTTCACCTCTTTCATTTCATTTCTCCATTCTGCCTGCTATCCTTTATTTCCGCTGCCCCAGCTCAGGTGCTTCAGTATCGATGGCAGATGCCGGGGCTAGCAAACATCTTTACCTTCCTTTTTGCTATTATTTTAATAAAAAAACCACTACCACCACCACCAGCTCGCTGAAGGTGTTGCTGATGCCTAGCTGGAGAAACTTTTCGTTCGACGTGTTCTTGGGTAGGTGCAGAGCCCCAGCTAGCACATGACAGCGGGCCAATATTTGAAAGCCATTGGCAAAGCGTGGCCCTAAGTAGGCCCAGAGTTGCCAATGAGGATCTGATATTGGTTGTGCCATCAAAAAATTATGGCTATGATGGGCCATGTTAGCCAGAGTTCTCCCATTCTTTGCCAGAATTGGCTAAGCCATTTTCGAAACCTGGCTATCGTGGGCCATGTTAGCCAGTGTTATACCACTCTCTGCCAGAATTCGCTAAGCCATTTTCGAAACCTGGCTATATTGGCCTTGGCTTGCCACCCCTTATCCAGTGTTAAAAGTATACTGGCAGGTGTTGGTGAACATTGCACCATCCATTATACTGAGCAGAAGATTGATTTTAAAATTTATTATTTATAATAGTTTATAATTTTCGAACGCGCTAGAACTCGTTTGAGCTCCTGGGCTGCGCTTGGGCGAGTTCAAGAATTCGATGTTTTATTAATCTTTTTCTTATCGACCACTTTCGCGACATATGTGTGGAGTTGGATAAACAACGAATATTTTCCGACTGCGCAGTCGGAGATAGAGGCATAGTTACGACAAAAACTCAAATGAACCGAATTAAGCTGTCAGCAGATCGCGCCGGCCAGAGGGAGCTCTCGCACAGGAGAAACTAAAGGAGGAGCGTGTCGACGCCGTCGAGGCGCGGCGCGGCGACGTGTGCCGCGGGCTCCGCCGCTGATTAATTGTGTTCTAAGGGGCTTCCCAACAATTTCCAAACGCATTCCGAAGCATTCCAAACGCATTCGCTTGCTGTGTGCTGCTGCCATCGACTTTTGTTCGGTCCGTTCGCTGATTTTGAGTTGTGCAACGACGTGACGGAGACTTCGGTGGTGGTCAGTCGAGTGTGCATATTCCGCCACAGAGGAACCGCTCTGTCGCATAAGGCCCGTTTCACATGCTGCAACTAGAACGAAAACAGTCGGCCTAGCCGGGGACGCCGCAGTGCGATTTTCGGCTCGGTGCTTTCACATGCAACTCCGCAGCGAATTCGGTCAAAGGGACAGTCAAGGTTTCTTGATGTTTGCAAAGCGAATCATGCCTGATTAAACGCGACCGAAACGCTACACGAAATGTGTTGATGATGTTAGGACGAGTGTATTTTTAGATGTGGGGCATTATTTCAATGTTTTGATTAGAATAAACTGTTTTGATTCCACCGCGGCAACAGCTCCCACGTGACCGCACGTCGCACGCCGTCTCGGCGCTCCCCATTGTTCAGTCGCTGAGCGAACACACCGATGCAGCGACTGAGTACCAACCGGAAGGAACTCGATCGCAAGCCGTCTGCGACTAGACCGACGGCCCTCCCCAGTCGCAGACCGACGGAGTTCGCAGTGTCGCAGGCGAAAATCGCGTGCATGTGAAACGGGCTTAAGGCCGACGACGACACCATCCAGACCGACAACTACGGATCTGCTGAATTCTATCGTTAATACTGGGAACTAGAAGCGGCTGCAACTAACCACCAAAATTCCTTTGAAAATTAAGGTCTGGTAAATTTAGTAATTAACGAATATGCGCTGGCATGACCCAGTTGTAATGATTCGTGTAACTATATATGGCTTAGCCACGCCGCTAATAAAAAAAAATACTGTTCTGAAAAGTGCAGAGACACAGCTCACGCTGTGGCCTTTGTCCTATTTCTGGGCATAATAACCCGCCTATTTGTATGAAATTTATGAATTTTAAAGCATTTTTGCACGCTCTGCTTGCTCGAGTATCTGAAAAACCAGCTCAAGAGGTCTTCCTTCTAAAAAAAAAATCAAATGACTTTCATATCATGATTTTTTTTTAAATGAGAAAAGCTCTCTTTGCTTCTCTCTAGATAATTCACTGCCACACTGCGCAGTGATGTCTGCCTAATAGAGATACTAAATCAAACGTAATAACTTAGTGCAAGTGCAACGTCCAGAAACGAAGCAGTGGCCTCGTAATTTACAATTATAAGTTGCGCACACGCGAAACGTTAGGCCGCCGCTTCAACACGCGGTAAGCGATTCCTACGCTTCCGTGCGTCGTTCCCTGTGATCGCGCTTTCCCCTGTGTTTTCCGATTTGGTTTTCCTTCCTTTTCTGAAGATCGTAAGGTTTAAAAATGTCGTTTTTTGTGCATTTTATTGTTTTGTTGCGTAATTTGCACTGAGGGCTATAGCTCTTGCAGACGTCTTTACTTGTTTGCTCGCAAATTAATTTTTTTGGAATATTACCTTTATTGATGAAAAGCATCGGAAATAGTTGCGAGCCACAGTTCAACACGATTTTGTTTCTTTTAGCTTTTTGTGTGAAATTTCCGCACCAACAAAACGTTGGAGGATTCTTCGACGACCAGCGAATAAATGTACTGACAAACGGTGTTAGACGCATGTTAACCTAGCTTGCTTGCCACATGTCCCGTACGTAATACTATGAAAGAGTGCGAATTTGCTTGCATAATATTTAATTTATTGTCTTATGTTTTTGTTATTTCATGATATCATTTAAGCCTCCCTGAACTAACACACGGCCCCGCATTACGCGCGAGTGTCTGAAGTCGTTTTGGCGAAGTCCATCTCGAGCTCCACATTTTTCGCTTCAAAGTTTTCGCTCGCCGGACATGATGCTTCTCCAGCGCCTTTGCAAGAGTACTTTGACGCTTCCACGTTTTCCGCAGCCGTATACCTTAAAGGGAAGCTGAAGCACCTTTCGAAAAAAAATGAGTTCTCTGCGTCATTTTATAGCTTTTAGTCCGCTGAAAAAGAATATCTCATTCAAAAAGAGCGGAAATAAACGCAAAAGGTTTTTTTTTAGAAGAAAACGCGCCCCATCGCCTCAGTGCGCTCGAGCGAACGCCGCTCTTGCCCGCGATTGGCCGGGACCGTCGTGACGTCATCCACGGGGATCTCCGGCCGGCCCCGACGGCGTTGCTGCGTAGCGCGTTGCTTCAGCTGGCAATTATGGTAATTCAAGCAGTGTTGAACAGTTTGGACTTTCGCCATACATGTTCGAGCCATCAGCAGCTTCAGAAAACGGCGGAACCAACGATGCCGCGGAGTGCGCCGGCAGCGAAAGTCAAGTCGCGACATTTTTTTTAATTGGTTTTGGGGGGAAAGGAAATGGCGCAGTATCTGTCTCATATATTGTTGGACACCTGAACCGCGCCGTAAGGGAAGGGTAAAGGAGGGAGTGAAAGAAGAAAGAAAGAGAGAGTTGCCGTAGTGGAGGGCTCCGGAATAATTTCGACCACCTGGGGATCTTTAACGTGCACTGACATCGCTCAGCACACGGGCGCCTTAGCGTTTTTCCTCCATTAAAACGCAGCCGTCGCGGTCGGGTTCGAACCCGGGAACTCCGGATCAGTAGTCGAGCGCCCTAACCACTGAGCCACCGCGGCGGGGCGACATTTTCACGTGTTGGAAGTCTCGACTGGATGGATGGGTGGATGACAGCTTTTATTTCCACCTGAAATGGAGACCCCTTACTACTCACCGCCCCCGGCACGCAGGCCTGGAGGGCGGGGGCCGGAGCCTCCGTGACTAAAGGCTAACAAAGAGATTTTATCTCTTCGCGGCATCAGCCGCTAGGTGGATTGGCTTGTTCCTGCCGAGCGGGTTCTTCGCTGCCCAGCAGGGCTTCCCAGCTTTCTCTGCTATCAATATCTTCGTCGACTCCGGGGTAGTCGGCGCATTCCCATATTCTCTGCTTCCGGGTAACTGTGGAACCGCCGGACTGTCGGAACCTGAACGAGCGCGCGCAAACCTATTCCGAAATCGTTGAGAAGTACAGACTAAACAGAAAACTGGTGCCACTGCCTGATAAGAAGCTAAGTAATAGAGAAGCGACCGCTTGGCGGCGCCTGCAAGCCGGAAATTTCGTTAACCCAGTATGGGCCTTTCACGTCCTACCATGGTAACACGAAAACCAAATCTCGACTGATACGTATGTTTTGCGTAGTTGCATGCGCGTGCATATCTTTTGTGTAGGTGTAAATGGCAATAAAAAAAAGTAAATTGCGTCGAAACGTTTTTGTGTACCGCTGCTGCATAAAACCTGGCCACCAACTTCTTGTAACGCCTCTTAACATGATCTAATTCAGATCACCGGCAAGCTTACAGGAGTCATGCGAGGTAAATCATTTGTTTGTTCAATTATTTATAGTTTCTTGCCTAATTACTCGCGAACGCCTTTTAGAACTACAAAAGAATGCCAAACTGGATGAGTTGGAGTGGGTGCACTGCTGTACTACAGCGCGAAGAGACGAGGCGACCGGGAGGAAGCTCCCGTGTGCACTTTCCTTCTGTAGCATGTTCGGGCTACTGTTCAACCATGACTCTTCTGCACTTACCCCCGTACGTTTTTTTTTGCATTCTGAACACGCTTTTGAACAATAATTATGGCTGCGTTTCGGAGCTCGCAGTGCCGCTCATGAAAAGTAGTGTGCTGCGAGATATAGTTGCTGCTGTTGCGTGTCGAGATAACCGGCCGGATTGCTTGTGGCAGATATATGCGTACCGCGGCTGGACAACTTTGCCGTTCTGACTCAAGGACAAATTTGCATGAATTCTGGCGCCATTGTCGATCGTCAGCCATGACCAAGCGCTCATGAATGCAAATATTTGCTTTGCTAAAGTATACTAGGCTTATATAATCGGTTTTTTGTTCAGTTAGGTGCAGCTGCATGTGCTGCGCGCTGATGAAAGATTAAAAGAATTGCTTGTGCTGCCACAAGGTGCAAGCAATCAGGAGAAATCCAAAAGGCACACTGTGCGTAACGAGCTCAAAAGAGTTTAGGACTGTGTGCCTCAAAGACAGTGCTGGAAGTGGCTTTTGCTCAGCATGGATGTCAACCAGCTGGAAAAGGCAAAGCTTTTACAAACAGGTAAGAAAGTAACATAACGAAAAGAGAAATATTGCTGCACATATTTTGTGCAGGCAGTTTCGGCATGCAGCGTACCACCAGATTGTCTGGTTAACGTGGAAGAGGCTTGGGGAGAACAACCAACGGATTCTACAAAGCTGTGTGCTGAGCGCTGTTCGAAAGAAGTACCATGCAAAAACTGGTTAATATACAGGTTTCAAGCATTACACGGAACGCCCGAACGAGAGAAAGTAAACGGTACTGGGAGAAGATTACGTTGATCTGTGGTTCGCCAAAGCGCGGGCCGCAGCGAAGCAAGCGCAGCCGGACGGCCGGCCGAGTCTCCGTGAATGGCGTCACTTCCGCCAGTTCGCCCTCTATGGTGTCCCCCCACCCGGCGCTTCCGGAAGCGACGAGGGCGGGTGGCCGGCGGGATTTTAAGAAGCGATTGCAGCTCTGTTCGCGGATAGAATCGGGAAAAAATTTACACACATGATTTTCAAGGTCCTTTCTTCCCAACCACAGCGTTTCATGCTATTTGAAAACCGTTTCAGCTTCCCTTTAAAAACTGCTTATGACTCAATCTCGGAGAATTCCAAACCTCTTTCACATGTTTCGGCCTCCCTCCCCTTTCTCTTTTGAAGTCCCCCCCCCCCCCCCCTCCGAAGCCCTTTTTTTTACGCACTTCCTGCTAGCTGTTTCTCCCAGCGCATGTGCGCGCTGCAGCGCTCGTTGCCCCCCCTCCCAAGATTTATTTATTTTGTCTACCTTTCAGCTCGAAAATTTTTTTGGGAGGGGACCACAAAAGCTGTGTAAAAGAAAATGACTCCCCTCCTTGCTGCCCCTCCCTCCCATCAACGTCGTCTCCCCTGCCATTCGTCACAGCGCGATGCATCGCCACGACACATTCTTGACCGGACGAGTCTTGTCTTGTCTGGCACGGCGGCGCAAAACCAACGCGGCGAAAGAGCATGCGCACTCGAGCTGGCTCCGTTCGTAGTCTGCGCAAGCAAAAACCCACATCTGATACTATATGAGAGCTCCGACGCGATTCACTACCCTGGCCTGCAATACCTTACTTGTAAGTACTACAAATATTTAACTTGAGATACGTTCGGAAATCAATGTGATTATGGGAGTAAGTGTTGCTCTGACTACATGCGGCTTTATTTTTCCGGCAGGAAAAGAGAACGAGACAAAGCACGAGGACGACTTCTATGTATCTACTCTCATTGCCAAATGTCTGGCTTGACGTCGTGCGCAGTGCAGATCTGCCCGAATCGTAAGAATTTTATTTTCCGTCTTTGGCGCAATGAAATCACCAAACATTCACTACTTTGTTGAACAGCGGGTTTGAATTCTTCTTAGCTTTCATCCAATTCATTCAGGAATACCTTGGTCATGTACAGCTTATGCAGGATAGGAATCGGAACTGTTTTGTGTTCCACTACAGACCAGGCGTTAAGGATATGTGTACTACTTCTGCGCTCTTTATCTGTGGTTAACGCATTTGCAGGTGCAATGAAAAATCCGCAATTTAAGGGGAAAGCTTTTGCCAAGTTAACTCTCAGTGAAAAAAAATACATTACTCAGGACTGTCAGACGGGTGTTTTGTGTGGTTTTCAAGTCAATTTCGAATCTGTATTACATGCATTGGAAGCGACTAAGATAAACTGTTGGATTTAAAAAAAAAACAAAGGTGTTCTGAGTTTTTTTTGTCCAGCGTATTTATTTTTAACCCCATCCAAACAAACAAGCTTTGTTCAAAACTGCTCTTTTGACGTCCATATGGAGGAGATGCTACAACCTGTGCATCTTAACCTGAATAAAAAATTTGCTCTCAATTTAGAGATACGTAGTTACGAAAATGAAAGAAAATGAAACATTTACTTCCTTTCAATATTAGATAAGTTTTTTTTTTCACATTGAATATCTTACTGGAGCGCAATTAACTAAAATCACCTATTTGGGACAAGGCAAATTAAATTTCACTTTGTGCAAAATATGCGGTGCTAGTTGTTACAAGTTATCCTGTAAAATGTGTGTCGAGTGTTTTCACGCCGACTGTGCTTCACAAAATTCAGTGTTATTTAATCATTTCTGTTTTTGTCCTTAGATGGCCATATTTAGGTTCATCATGACATCATGCCTCTCTTTGCAGGCTCGACGCATTGTGAGGTCGTCGTGCAAGAGCTGGACAAGGAATTTGAGTGCAGTAGAAAAGTACTTTTGCAAGAGGAGTGCAACGATTACTTCAGATATGAATGATCAGTTTACAGGAGCACAGCTTCATTAAGCACTTTATGGAGCTGTGTTGTCTAACCTGAATCATCGGCACGCAGCAAACATGAAAATAAACGTACCCCACCCCAAGGTCTGCCCAGCACCCCACCACAAGTTCTGCCCATGGCCCCACCACAAGCCTGGCACACCACTCCAGTTCCTGACCCCTGCCCGAGCCCCGCCTATAGGCACACCACCTCAAAGCGCCTCACAGCTGCATTGAATAAAGATCTTTTTTTAAATACTTTTGGTTGGCTCTTTTCTTGCATACCTTCCTGCGGGCTGGTAGCTGGAATAGTACCATGTTTGCGAGAAGTAACCAGGGTGCAAGGTTTGCATCTCCGTTGTATAGGGCAGCCCTTCCCTAGAGACGAGTGTTGGATTGTGAGGACATCCTAGGGTTCTTACCTTACACATATTTGTCACTCCAAGCAAGATGCCAGCCATGCAGCCTGGTTACTTTCGAAGACTAAATCGAAAATGCTGGTCAGTAACCAGCAGACGGGTTTGCATGTGCCGGTGTTCGAAAGCTGGATACCATTGCTCAAAAACTTGATGCCATGGTTCGAAAGCTGGATACCTTTATTCGAAAGCTGGGTACCAATGTTTGAAAGTTGGATGCCAGTCCGAGACCTTTACTGGGCCATGTTGCAGAAAGCTGGATGTCATTGTTCGAAAGCCGGATACCAATTTTCGACGGCTGGATACCAATGTTAGAAGGCTGGATTCAAATGTTCGAAACCTGGATGCCGATGTTCTAAAGCTGGATGCCAATCTGAGACCTTTACTGGCCCATGTCGCAGAACGAACGCCAGGCCTACGTTGGCCCCTTGATCGGCCGTACGTTGGCCCTAAATTGGCATGGAAGTACGGCCAATGTGTCAAAATGGTAGCGCTCAGCGTAAATGCCAGTGTAGGACCGTTGTTCGTGCCAATTTTTGCCAATGATAGCCCAACGTTACACCAATGCTGTTGTGCTGCCTGGGGCAGTCTTGTACGCTTTCCTGAGAATGGTGTCGGCTTGCTCTCTTTCCGCCTTGGTCGTAGCGTAGCAATTTTTTTAGAGGTTTATGAAGGTGCTCTACAACTTTGCGTATCACACTTATGATCTGCAGCGAGTACTTAGAAATTTGATGACTTAAACAAAGCTAATGAGTTAGTTATGGGAAAAGTAAAAATAACCTGAGTAAATCTAGGGTAGTGCCAATATTACGCACTCGATTTCATTCGCATCCGAAATTGCTTTCTATTTTAAAACCTTGGCTCAAGTTATGTGGGACAACCTGTATATTCAATATTGCCGAAACATGGCGATTTATTATTCATTTTTTCGTTGCATGGCAACAATGAACGTTGTTCCGTAAAGTTATCGGAGGCTTACGCTAATGTCCCTTTGGTTTAATTCATGGTTGGGTATAACCAGTCGGTAAGATATTCCAAGACAATTTTGTTACTTCGCAGTTCACGTATTCAGATGACTACTCATCGTTCTCCAGAGACGGATTTTTTCAGAACAGCATGGAAGTGTAGCCGACGTCATTTTGTAGCGGTTGTCTTTTTAAAAAGTCGCAATTACTGCGTGTTGTGGCACCGAATACATTCCAACAGGCCTTCTAACTTTTTAAGTTTTCCTGAGTGGTACAAGCTTCTCTTTGAGTCCCCTATAAAGCCGCGTGAGCAATCTTTTCTCTCTAATCATCACCCTCTTGTAAGTCAGCCTGACTAATTCCAGTTAAGGACAACGGCTTCTGCCATAACTCTGAAACTAATCGTGTCTTTTGACAGGCTTGGCCACCTTATATACGGAACTACTTAATCTGATCTGTCCATCTCATTTTTCTGCCGTCTGTTTCGCTTGCTTCCTCCTACGATCCTACCACTTATGACTATCGGTTATATACCTTCACATCACATGTGTTCGCAATGGCCGTTTGTTCTTGATTTCAAATACGCTAATATGCAGTCGAGTGTGTTCTCTGGCCAATACTCCTCTCTTCCTGTGTTCTAACTCGGCATCTATCATGTTGATTTCTTTAGTCCGCTGTGCTGCCCGCAACCTAACTACAAGACTTACCGAAAGTATAGGCAATGTCTCCGCTTCCTATGTAAGCGCAGGCAAAATAAAAATGTTTAATGCTTTCGCCGTGAAGGATACTGGAAATGAGGTATTCATGATATGACAGTTGCTGCTAAATACACGAAACAAAATAAAGATTTTTATTTTCCTGGTTACTTCAATCGCGTAGTAATAATGAGCCGCTATCTGCCCTTAGTAAATGCATTCATGTTTCGCATACGAAATTTTTTATTTTCCTGGCTATTTCCATCACGTGGTAATAATGAGCGGCTATCTGCCCTTAGTAAATGCATTCATGTTTAGCATACGAATGTAAGATACTCTGCCTTTCCGAGACGAGTGAAAAAATATGCCGCCACCGTCTGGAAGACGTTGGAGTAACGAGAGCTAGCGCGATCTATTGTCCATGCGATGCATTGCCACGAGATTAGGGTGCTTTTCTTTACTCACGGCGAGCGGGCGCCTTCCGCCTTCAGGTAAGATATTTTGTGACAAATTTGGGCCGAAAAAGTTTTTTAGACTCTTTGGAGGGCAACCGCCGCGGTGCCTCAGTGGTTAGGACGCTCGGCTACTGATCCGGAGTTCCCGGGTTCGAACCCGACCGCGGCGGCTGCGTTTTTATGGAGGCAAAACGCTAAGGCGCCCGTGTGCTGTGCGATGTCAGTGCACGTTAAAGATCCTCAGGTGGTCGAAATTATTCCGGAGCCCTCCACTACGGCACCTTTTTGTTCTTTCACTCCCTCTTTATCCCTTCCCTTACGGCGCGGTTATGTAGTAGTAGTAGTAGTAGAATAGGACGTCATCGGTTAAATAATTATAAGCATTGAATTCAAGCCTAACTATATATAAATATTGACTTCATTAGCTAATTTTGGTATCTAACGAGTTCTACTCATCTAGACGATTCCAAATATCTAATTTGTTTTAGGATGGCCTCATTAATTACTTAGTATAAGCGAATAACCATCGTCACGTGACTAGTTAAATTTGACGTCACAAAAATCAGTGACTTCACCAATCATTCACCAATTCGATATACTATTGACGTCAGCAATCAGTCAACAACTGGGTTAATAGATCGATTTACTGTGGGTGGTCATCTTCAATTCGTCGGTTTCACGCCGAAGGGAGGTGGTAACAGACCCCACGAAATCGAGAAACGTCATGAATGAGACCTAACGCTCTTGAAACTTTACTCATTTTTGAAATATTTGAAGCGACATCTTTATACTTGGCCTGTCTGGGTACTCGATTTTGCTTTGCTATTGGTTTCCAAAGGTATTTATCAAGACAGGTGTGATCAGCGAATTGCCAGGCTATTAATAATAATTGGTTTTTGGGGAAAGGAAATGGCGCAGTATCTGTGTCATATATCGTTGGGCACCTGAACCGCACCGTAAGTGAAGGGATAAAGGAGGGAGTGAAAGAAGAAAGGAAGAGGTGTCGTTGTGGAGGGCTAATAATTGGTTTTTTTGGGGGAAAGGAAATGGCGCAGTATCTGTCTCATATATCGTTGGACACCTGAACCGCGCCGTAAGGGAAGGGATAAGAGAGGGAGCGAAAGAAGAAAGGAAGAATTAGGTACCGTAGTGGAGGGCTCCGGAATAATTTAGACCACCTGGGGATCTTTAACGTGCACTGACATCGCACAGCACACGGGCGCCTTAGCGTTTTTCCTCCATAAAAACGCAGCCGCCGCGGTCGGGTTCGAACCCGGGAACCCGACCGCGGCGGCTGCGTTTTGGAATAATTTCGACCACCTGGGGATCTGTAACGAGCACTGACATCGCACAGCATACGGGCGCCTCAGCGTTTTACCTCCATAAAAACGCAGCCGCCGCAGCCGCCGCAGTCGGGTTCGAACACGCCGTAAGGAAAGGGGAATGAAATGAAAATGAATTTTTAAGGAAAGGGAGTGACCCGTGTGACATATCTCTTGTTTGGGTGCACTGGGGCCGTGCGGGCACGCAGGAATCACGCGGTGAGCAGCGAACAACGCAGCGCTCATCCAAAGCGCGTTCACCACGATGCTTGCGGCTTGCTGCCCGTTAATTCGGCGCGGAAGCTATAAGTCGGCGCCGAACCTATGGTGGCGTTCGTGGCATCGTGTTTGGCGAGAACAATGTGCCGATGAACTAAGACTTCAACTTGAGTCTCGCGCGCTTCGGCAATGCGCCTGGCAGCGCTTCTAAGTGGTTTGCCGTTCCGCGCATCCGTTTCACTGTACGTAGCAGAGCGATTTGTCCAACGGGCAAGGTGTCGCGCCGAACGGGCAACGGCGTTCCGTGGACTCCCTGGCAGTGCTGCAACACACTGTCGCGTTCCACTCTTAAAAGCGAAGCTTAAGCGTCCTAAGATTTTTTTTACAATATGAAGATGAGGCGACGGTGACGAAGAATTTTGCTGTCGGCCAAGTCAACGAATCTTCGGCCCTTCAGCAATAATGGCACTCGACAGCTACGCCAGAGTACATGCGACCAATCCAGTCGGCTGAGGCAGCATTTTGATAGACCCGAACCACAGAGGCGCCAGTGGGCTGCGTGATGTCAGTGGACGTTCAAGACCCCCCAGACGGTCGAAATCATTCCGGAGCCCTCCATTACGGCACCTCTTTCTTCCTTTCCTCTTTCGGTTGGTTGATTTGGTTTATGGGGGGTTTCACGTCCCAAAGCGACTCAGGCTATGAGAGACGCCGTAGTGAAGGGCTCCGGAAATATCGACCACCTGGGGTTCTTTAACGTGCACTGACATCGCAGAGTACACGGGCCTCTAGAATTTCGCCTTCATCGCAATTCGACCGCCGCGGCCCGTATCGAACCCGCATCTTTCGGGCCAGCAGCCAAGCGCCATAACTACTCAGCCACCGCGGCGGCTTCTTTCTTAGTTCCTTGTTTTTCCCTCCCCTTACGGCGCTGTTCGTGTGTCCACCCAGACTTGTGAGACTGTTACTGCGTCATTTCCTTTCTTCAAATATGTAAATTGTAAATTGGTTGCTGGGGAAAGGAAATGGCGCAGTATCCCACATCTCGACGGAGTCCTAAACCGCTCTGTAAGGGAAGGGATGAAGGAGAAACTGACAGAAGAAAGGAAGACGTGCAGTAGTGAAGAGCTCCGGAATAATTTTGAGCACCTGGGAATTTTTAGCGTGCACTGAACATATTTTGTTTTCAGTTTTGCCCTGTTCTTGTAGTATAATGAAAATGATAGTGTATAGGAGACACAAGGCGCCCGTGTTCTGTGCTATTAAAGATGCACAGGCGGTCTAAATTATTCCAGGGCCCTCTACTACAGCAACTCTTTATTTCTTCTTTCACTGCCACTTTCCTCCTTTCTCTTACGGTGCGGTTAGGGTGTCCACCGGGATTACACAATTCTTGCACCGTTTCCTTTCCTCAAACAACCTATTTTTAAAAATAATAATAATATTTTTTCCTGGAAAGAAAATGGCGCAGTATCTGTCTCATATATTGCCGGACACCTGAACCGCGCTGTAAAGGAAGGGATGAAGGCGGGAGTGAAAGAAGAAAGGACGAAAGAGGTGCCATAGTGGAGGGCTCCGGAAAGATTTGGACCACCTGGGGATCTTTCACATGCACCGACATCGCACAGCACACGGGCGTCTTAGCGTCTTGACTCCATAAAAACGCAGCCGCTGTGGTCGCGTTCGAACCTTGGTGCTCCGGCTCAATAGACGAGCGCCGTAACCACTGAGCCACCGCGGCGGGTGACCTATTTTTCAAAGGCCAATTAACATTGTGCAGCACACGGCTTTTATTTTTATTTGTTGCGGCGCGTCGTCAACAGGGTAAATCAAAATGAAGAGTAACAATAATATCTCCGCTTCCTCTAAATCTCAGATTCTAAAAAAACCGTAAAAGAACAGTGGTCCGAACGAAAAGCACTTCTCCGAACGAAACTTCCCGACCTTAGTTTTTTTGACAACATGACTTCACAAAACCGGAAACTGCTGTGGCTGGCTAAGATGAGGGCAAAGGAACGTTCGTACCAGTTTGCTTGGCAAAAAAAACGGCAGGATCCTTGTCAGGAAAAAGCAAGGTGAAGCGGCCATCCACATAATGTCAGAAGATGACATCATGCAAATCGCTTGATCGCTTGAACAAGTCACGTGTCTAGAGGAGCGCCTATCATCATGGCTGAACAGTCTCTTAACTGCTGTTATCATGACACAAACTCTTTCAACAAATTGATAAAAGAGCAACCACGGAGGAAATCTATATCTCTATTCCATCTTAACACCCGAAGTTTGCAAAATAAGCATATCGATGTTGGTACATATTTGGACGCACTGAATCACAATTTTTCCATACTAGCCTTCACGGAAACTTGGTTCGAAAACGCGCAAGATGCTGTGCACTTCGACAATTATAACTGCGAAACACTGTGTCGTCAGCGGCAAAGGGGTGGCGGTGTGGCACTTTATATCAGCAGAGATATTATGTACACTGTTATTCCAGAATATACACTTATCACAGAAAACTACGAATGTCTAACAGTTGTAAGTCATGCTTTTGCAGTAGCCGTTATTTACCGTCCACCTTCAGGGTCTGTTTCCGCATTCTTAAGCTTCTTTGAAGAACTCGGCGAATACCTGCTCTCATTACATATTCCATTCGTCATGCCAGGCGATTTCAACATAAACATGCTTTCTTTCGACAATTCTTGCAGTGCTTTCCTCGCGACGATGCATTCGATAGGACTTGTTAATGTGATTGGTATCCCAACACGCGTAACACCAGACAGCGAGACGTTAATTGATCTATGCCCTACAAACTGTTTAGAGGACACCGTGTGCTGTGGAGTGTTTTCAGTGAACATTAGTGACCACATGCCATTTTTTTGTTTTTTACCTATCATCCAAAGACATAGCGGACCCCAAACTGAAACATCGCGCAGATTTATCAGCGATAATGGCATTGCGCAATTCCGTAATCTTCTATCAGAAACAACATGGTATGACGTCTTGAGCACCGACGACCCGAACGATGCGTATAACTCCTTCATTCGTACAGTAAAAGAATTATATAATATTGCTTTCCCTCTCAAACAAATAAAAAGAAATAAGAAAGGAAGAAAACCATGGATTACAGATGAATACATCAATAGACTGAGCTATAGAAATAATCTGTTCCACTCATTTATTGCGACTAAAGATAGCTCGAAATTCCTAGAATTCAAAAAGGTTAGGAATAAGTTAAACGCTGACTTAAAAAAAGCCCGTACATCGTACTACATGAGCAAGTTTACAGCAGCTTATACCTGTCCGAAAGAAACATGGGCACTTATGCGCTCTCTTGTCTGTAAAAATCAAGATTCTGTCCCCCAGCAAATAATCATTGATGGCAAAACCTATTCAGGTCCTTCACTGGCAGATAAATTTAACGGTCATTTTCCAGCATCTGGTGCGTCACAGAGCACGCAGAGCAGTTCATCTAGGAGTTACATAACTAAGATAGAAACTAGTTCCATATTCTTGTCTCCAACCACGCCAAGTGAAATCGAAACAGTCATCAAAAGCCTCAAAGATACTTGCGCATGTGGTCATGACGATATTGCAGTCCGTGCGGTGAAAGGATCATGCGACATTTTGAGCGTACCCCTTTGTCATATCTGCAACTGCATAATGCGTCATGCGTCATTCCCTGATGAAATGAAGATCGCCCGAGTGTGCGCAATACATAAGAGCGGGGCAAAGAAAAATATTGGTAATTATCGCCCGATATCCGTGCTTCCAGTTTTCGCGAAGGTGGCGGAAAAAATAATCAACACTAGAATCAGCAGTTTTTTGTCCTCTAAGGGTATAATTTCAAACCAACAGTATGGTTTCCAAAAAGGAAAATCCGTTGAATCAGCACTACTGAATATTAGGGAAAAATAATAAGAAACATAGAGAGACAGCTATATACTCTTGGTATATTCCTAGATTTCAGGAAGGCATTTGACTCCATTAAACACGATATATTGTTTAGTAAACTTTACGACTATGGAATCCGCGGCCAAGCTCTTGATTTGATAAAAAGTTATTTGTACAACCGCCTCCAATTCGTTAGTATTCATACAGCAGATCAACAGCACAGGTAATTAAATATGGCGTACCCCAAGGTTCCATCTTAGGTCCTCTCCTATTTCTCTTATATATTAATGACATTGTATCAATGCCCCAAACCCCCGAAATAGTGTTGTATGCTGATGATACTAATGTGTTTTTCCATGGCAATTGTCTAATCACCCTAATGAAGAATGCCAATACATGGCTCGAAGAATTATCGACGTGGTTGCAGCATAGCCAGTTACAACTCAATACAGACAAAACCAACTACATTATCTTTCGGGCTAAAAATAAGGCGATTGACACTAAACTTAAACTAGTCTTCGAGGGGCAAACATTAAACCGTCTTAGCGCTCAGAAATTTCTGGGTGTACATTTCCACGAAAACTTGAACTGGACACACCACATAAACTATTTGACTATGGACCTCGCGAAAACTATTGGAATGCTAAATAGATTTAAGTTTATGCTCCCAGCGTGGTTCAAACGCCAGCTTTATTATACCATGATTAATTCAAGACTGCAATACTGCATACTAGTTTGGGGCACCACTACCACTGGTAATTTGGAACGTCTTCATATTCTTCAAAAGAAATGCATCCGATTCATAGAAAATGCAGCGTTGCGAGAACACACAGCTCCACTGTTCGTAAAAAATGAAATACTTGCAATTACAAGTATATTTCGACAGCGCTTGGCACTGAACATATTCACTCACATAAAAAGTAACCTGAATTCAATTCTTGGGAAGTACCGACGTCAAGAATGCGGCTATAACTTTAGGGCAAATTCATTTGTTAAGAAAAAAGTCAGAACTTCCTATGGTACACAATCGTTAGACTACCAGATTCCTGTCCTTTTAAATTTGTTTCCAGAGCTTATTGACATCGCAGTGAATGTACAGTCACCGTATACTTATAAAGCACGGATAAAAAAAAGTACTCCTGGTAGAAAAAAAATGACCTGTCTCCTTGTTATCTCATTTAGGTTTGTGTTTCGTTTGTATTGCTGTGTTCCTTGTTAGATTCTTGAAATATGTCGATACAAATGTTGCTTCTTCAGGCTTTTGACTCTGTAATAATTTTCTGGTTAGGAGCTAATCTTTTGTTGAGATAAATATTTATGCAGCTGCGGTTCTTACCTTCTGACACAATAATAACTAACAGGTTGTGATGTAAGCTTTTTTTTTGTTGTTTTGTGAAGAAAATTTTTCTTGTTTTCTGTAGTACTTACGGTTTTAATTTCATATAATGCTTGTTCACAATGCTTCTGTTTTCTACACGTAATGAATGGTACAATATATTTTTTACAACGGCTTTTGTAGCATAGAGAGTGCAATGTATCTCGCCAGGAGGCGAGGCTTTGTAAGGCGTAGATGAAACGCCTTTTGCCTCGTCTTCCTTGGTAGAATAATCCTCTTTTAAACTCTCTTGCTCATGATGTATACTTGCTTTCTACCAGAAATAAAGTGAATTTGAATTTGACGTTGATTAAAACTTCAATGCAACGCCGCCAATACACAATCAGCGTTGAGAGCAAGCAAGGGTTCCACATAGACGTTGAATTTGTTGAGCAGAAGCCTATTACTGGACCGCTGATAATTTGTGCGCTGAATGCATTAGATAGCGGTACCTAATCAAGTAAGCACCGGCTCCATTCGCGGTTCATCAAGCTTGGCGTTCAAAGCGCGTTCTTTTCTGACTTGCAAATACTTACCTGGTGCTGGGTCACCGACACAAATTAGGAATACGGGCCCTGCACTCAACTCCAAACACGAATACGCCCATATGAAGGCAAAAAGGAGAGCAGCTGTAATCTAGCGCACTCATATCATAATAGGGAGTGTGATAGAGGACACCTCAATAAATTTTTTGCACCGTTCTGTTTAGCGTATGCAGTGCGCAGAAAAACCCCGATGTCTGGTTGAGCATTCAAGACGAGTAGCGCACCTTCGATTCTCACCACAATCGACGTGGACGCCAAACAGAATGCAAGCCAGCTACACCGAATCTTTGTTTGGACGCACATTCGCCACTGTGGACTGAGTGAAAATGTTTTCGCCGCTACTTCAGGTAGTACAAGATGATTCGCCTACTATGTCAGCAGGACTCTGAAGTTGTTCATGATGGAGTGGCAAGATACAAGCGACGTCTACCCCGAAGAGACGTGGTGCGTGTCGTGCGTAGAAAGCCATTTCATGAGCGCTAATATAGCCATGCGTTTCTATTAATGCACTTTATTCCAAGGCGAAAGCTTTATATGTCGCATTATTTTAATCCTGCAGTGGTGGCTCAGTGGTTAGCGCGCTCAGGTACTGATCCGGAGTTCCCGGGTTCGAACCTTATCGCGGCGGCAGCGTTTTTAAAGAGGCAAAACGCAACGCGCCCGTGTGCGGTGCGATATCAGTGCACATTAAAGATCCCCAGGTGGTCGAAATTAATCCGGAGCACTCCACTACGGCACCTCTTTCTTCTTTCACTCCCTCCTTTATGCCTTCTCTTACGACGTGGTTCTGGTGTCCAACGATATATGAGACAGATACTGCGCCATTTCCTTTCCCCCCAAAACCAATTATTATTATTATTTAATTTTCCTCCCCTTACGGCCCGGTCCGGGTGCCCACCGAAATATGTGTGACAGGCGTCCTTTTCTTAAATTGTCGAACGGGCCACGCGTCACGCCGAACGGGCGATGACGTTCCGTGTACTCATCGTACTCCTCGTTCCGTGTACACTTGAGGCCCGTGTGCTGTGCGATGTCAATGCACGTTAAATAACCAAAGGTGGTCGAAATTTCTGGGGCCCTTCACTACAGCGTCTCTCATAGCCTGAGTCGCTTTGGGACGTTAAAAGCCCCTAAACCTAAACCAAACCTAAACCTAAGACTTGTAGCACTTCCGCTCGTTCCGCCGCTGCGCTGACCGCCGTTCTGACCGCTCGCTCTCGGAAGTTGAGACATGTCACCAATCACGTGATTCGCTCTTGCTTAGTAAACGCCAGCGCTCACAGCCTAGACACCGCCCCTACCACATGTTTGAAAGCCCCTAGACTCTAGCCCCTTAAGGCCAGCACTTTCTACAACCCTCCTACATCGAATTCGCATGGCCTCTGCTCGCACTCTTGCATGGATGCATAAGACCGGCATATCATCGTCTCCGCTCTGCTCTTTATGTGGTGTGTGCGGGGATATCGAACATTATATTATGTACTGCCCAGAGTACAACGCGGAAAGGCATGTGATGTTTGCTTCTTTCAAGAAGACAGGAAACCTTCACAGCACAGTGCAGGACATTGTCTACCCGAGTGGAAACCAGACATGCAGAAGGGAGGCTGGACGCGTTCTTTTAACATTTCTGCAGAACACGGATCATGTTTTTAATTGGTGACAGCAGGAACGGACTATGGCCTACTGTGATCGAATGTGTGCGTAGATGGTGTCTTCTGGAGTGGACTACTTTATACTGTGAGTGAATGAGTGTATGAAGTGTGGCACTACAATGGCCTATGTTCTACTGTGACTGAATATGTGCATAGATGGTGACTTCTGGAGTGGACTGTGATGTGAACTGTGTGGATTGATTGTGTGCATAGATGGTGACTTCGGGAGAGAATGTGTGCTATTATAAGAGACTGTGCGCTTAGCGGGGTAGATGCGGCATTGTTAATATCGAAGGGACGCTGCGGTGGAGCAATTGCCGGCAGATAAAGCAAGGCTAACCCCACCTGTAGCATTCAACACCTCAACCTCAACCCTTTGGTTATAATCTTCCTTCAGTCGCAACAACAACAGACACCGCAGATCGCGAGGTGGCTTCCTGGCCATACGGGAACAGGATCTAGGAGCTCTCACCAGTCTGGCGAGTGCTCCTTGTCACCGGATGTTATCTGTTGCTTCAGATGACGTGGTTGTTGCCACGCGCGTCTTGCTCAATCTTTCCTCTCACATCTTTCAACTCTCCTACTGTATGCACATGGCAGCGATTTTGGCTCAGCTTGAGCCAATGCGCAGGCCCGTGAACTTTCCTTTTCATCCTTACCTCTGTTGCAACAAGAGCCTAGACACCGCGGCGGGAATGGGGGTGGTGGTGGTTACATTGTTGCCACGAAATGAAAGGGCTAAGCTGGGCAGGGGCGTGTCCACGATGGCCTCCAGTCGAGGGCGACATCTTGAACTCGCGTAATGAGGGCCAACTGCGTTGTTTTTCTTTCAAAGGCGTTTGACCTTGTTAATCACTCTGTGCTCCTCAAAAAATTAGATCACTACGGCATTAGAGGCATAGCCCATATGCTGATTTCCTCATACTTGCGACATAGATCTCAGTTTGTTAGTATTGCCGGTGAATGCTCCCAGTTGAAAGCGGTAGCTTCTGGTGTTCCACAAGGGAGCATTTTGGGTCCGTTTCTTTTTGCTCTCTATATCAATGATATTGTTCGCATCGATAGCACTGCTAAGTACATAATTAACGCAGATGACACTAGTCTGTTTTTTTCGGGTACTTCAACGGTTGATCTCGCAAATCGAGCTAATAAAACCTTAAAAGAAATAAATACTTGGACTGCTGATAATCACTTAAGAATTAACGTTAGTAAAACTGCAGCCGTTATGTTTCACCCACGTCACAAACACTTTGAACTTCCTCTAATTGAATTAAACAATACCAGAATAGAATTTGTGCAGACTGTGAAAACTCTAGGCGTTTACTTTGCAGCAGATATGTCGTGGAATGACCATATTAATTACGTCGTTAAGAAACTTTCCAGAACAGTTGGTATCATGCGCCGCCATTGCTTTAATTTTCCCACGTCAGTCAACATGTTACTTTATCACTCTTTGTTCTCTTCCATAGCCAACTACGGATGTATGGTGTGGGAAACAACAACAGCCGAAAATATTAACAAACTCACAGTCTTACAAAAACGTATTATACGCATTGCATGTAAAGCGCCGTATTTCTTCCACACTGCGAGCCTTTTCCACCGACACAACGTTATTCCAATGAAATCCATGTATAATTATAGGCTGTGCCATAAATATAAACTCGCCATAATGAAAAATGATGACTCCTTACTTACACTTGCTGGGTTAGAGCAAAGCAGATCTGTGTATGATACCCGCGCAGCAGAGCTTTGGAATGTTAAGAAATGCCGCACAAACTATGGTAAACAAATGTTGCAGCATACTTTACCGACACTTCTGAACCAGTTGTACTGCCACAAGAATCTTGATGTCTCCAATATTTCTCTGAAAGAATTGCCCGAATTGTTCCTGTAGTTCTTTTTTCTTGCTATTACCATTTTGAGTGGATGTGTCAATTTTGCTGTCCCTTATTTTCTCCTCTCTGCGTTTGCCTTTATAGGCTCTTGGACCTAAAGAAGTTCTTTTTTCCTTTACATGCAGAATGTACTGCGTACTGAACGTACATGTGTCGTTCTATGTACTGAACATACGTGTTTTTTTTCCTTACATTTTGTTTGATGTCCTTTTCTGCCGCCGTCAATGCTGCACTGTAAGAGGAAGCCAGGACCTTTCAAGCTGTCTATACAGCTTTTTTCCTGGCTGTCCTCGCAACACCTAGTTGCGGAAATAAACCTTCAAACCTTCAAACTGGCGAAGATCTTGTCCCATTCCCATAACTCTGGCGAGGGAGCCGGCAGAGTGTCGTCGCAGAAGATTTGCTAGCGCATTCCCATAATATATAGTCTTGGGGGCGTGCATCCCGTCCCCGTAGAGCGGGCATGCAGGGTCGTATTCACCGTTTGTCATTTAACAACAGGTAGGGGCTAAGAGTGGAATTTGTTTGTAGGCGTCTGAGTGTCGTATCTTGCACCCTGTCCAGGTCGGGGTGAGGGGCGAGATACGTGCATCTTAGCTCGCGATAAATTCTTAATCTCCGCATACGAGCTAGGCGCCTCGGCGAGTGCGTCCGTTCCGTGGAAATTTTCTGTCGTCCGGTTGGTTAAACCTCGGGTTAGACGGTGGACCCCCTCGTTTCCGGTGTTACCCGCGCGAGCAGGAACCCATACGAGATTGATGTTGTGATTGAGAGTTAGGTTGCGCACAGCTGGCACTGCGAGCGCGATTACCGAGTTATTCGCGAATTTTGAACGGCGCTCTTAGGGTCGCTTAGAATAGTTTTGATGCCGGGATTCACGATGACCAGAGCGATAGCTACTTCCTCTGCCTCGGGTATAGAGCTGGAGTCAAATATTGTGGCGTTAACGACGGCCGGCTTTGGAGTGGCCATATACGGTACGTATGTTCCGCCTTTGATGTGTTGAGGTTTATCCACCGTACGCTGCTCGTGGTTCGCTGTCGTACTGTTTCCCATGTGCCAGCGCCCTTGCTTTCCTGCGGGTGGCCTATCTGCCTGGCAGCATGCTCTTGGCTACTGGTTTAACAACTGGTCTACTACTAATTTAGACTGATAAATGTGATGCTGCACATACCTCCTCAGCGTGGTGGATGGGGAGTTTAAAAGAATTACGCCTCCCGCAACAGTGCGCGACAAGCTGGTCACGTGTGCCGTCTTATGGGCTTCGATTAGCTCAGCGAGCGTGTTAAAATTTCCCAACTGCAGGAGCCGATCTGATTTGGCATACGACGGCAGGCCAAGGGCCGCCTTTATGCGGATCTAATGATGCTATATAGTGCCTCGTTGTCAAGCCCCTGCGACGGATGGCAATGCGCTTCACCAGCCCGCCTACCTGGTGCGCCGTGGCGCGTAGCCGGCGGAACACGTTCTTGTTTTTAATATTATCCTGAATCAACATCGTCAAGAACCCTGAACATGGCTACGGGGGGCATTGGGTGGTTGTCAGTGCAACTCAATGGGTTTCCGAGGGTCGCGTGCTGCATGTGAGGCTTGTTTGGTCCTGGTAACTGAGAGTTCCGATTGAGCCAGGGAACACTAGAGGCCGTTTACCTGCACGAAAGAGTGCACCGTGTCGATAGCTTATTGTAACGATTCTGCAAACTCTCCACCGTATCCGGAGTTGCTCCATTTGGTTATATCGCCGGCACACATAGAATGGTGTATATCGTGGGATAGCAAACCGACGCCGGAGGCCACTCATAGTAATCTTAAGGAGAAAGGACGAAATTACAGCTCCTTTGCGGGGTTCCTCTGGTACCTGGTGCCATTTTGTGGCTACTTTTGTCCCCGAAATGCCGCGTAGCCGTGCGCTCGTTAAGAAAGGTGGCGATTAGTCGTATGTCTGTTTGCCTAAGTTCATCAGTGACAGGTTAGAGAGGTAGGAGCCTGTGACACATTTTCAAAGGCCTTATTCACATCGAGTCCCAGGATGGTAGGCATGGCTCTAATGCGCTTTGGATCTCGAATGTCTTGCTGTGTCTGCCACATGATGTCCTAAGTCGAGAGTGCTGCTCGAAACCCAATCATGGACTGAGGAAACGTGTCTTCCCCCTTGGCGTGAATTTGGAGCCTGTTTAAGACAACATGCTCCATTACATGACGTTAGAAGAGTTGGGCGGAGGTTCTAAACCTCGAGTCTTCTTCCCGGTTTAGGAATTGTATCTGTTTGAGTAAAATTGAAATTGAAATTTTTAACCCGCCGCGCAATGGTTAGGGCGCTTGGTTACTCATCCGGAGTTCTCGGGTTCGAAATCAGTCGCGGCGGCCGCGTTTCGATGGAGGCAAAACGCTAAGGCGCCCGTGTGCCTGCGATGTCAGTGCACGTTAAATATTCCCAGGTGGTCGAAATTATTCCGGAGACCTCCACTACGGCACCTCTTTGTTCTTTCACTCCCTCCTTTATGCCTTCTCTTACGGCGCGGTTCAGGCGTCTGCCGATATGTGAGATAGATACTGCGCCAGTTCCTTGCCCCAAAAGAGCAATTTTCATTTTTCAAATTGGACCCGCCGCGGTGGCTCAGTGTTTAGGGCGCTCGGCTACTGATCCGGAGATCCCGGGTTCGAACCCGACCGCGGCGGTTGCGTTTTTATGGAGGCAAAACGCTAAGGCGCCTGTGTGCTGTGCGATGTCAGTGCACGTTAAAGATCCTCAGGTGGTCGAAATTATTCCGGAGCCCTCCACTACGGCACCTTTTTGTTCTTAAACTCCCTCTTTATCCCTTCCCTTACGGCGCGGTTAAGTAGTAGTAGTAGTAGAAAACATTTATTCCAAAAAGGTAGGATAGAGAGGCGAAAATACAGATTTTCGGTGGAGTCCTTATTTCAGGACCCCAATGTCCACCGCAGTTGCTCTTGCTTGGGATATCAGCTTTCGCTGCGTCGCCAAGTCAGAGCTGAGAAGGGCAGACTCCCACTGTTCCTCGGAGTGATGTTTGTCTAGTTCGGGGGGCTTGGGACCGGATCAGCCCATGTTACATGATATGTTGTCGGAATTCAGCCACACCAGGGGCAGATTCTGTCATATCTGTCGAGGAAGATGATGTGGTATTTGTGTAGGTTAGGAAAGGTGTTCGTCAGTAGTTGTCGCCATTCTCTCGCCTCTGCCGCCTTTAGCTTACGGTGTGGTGGTGGATTGACTTGTCTTTGTGATCGGAGAAGTAGGAGGCGCTCGCTGTACGTAGAGGGGAGAGGGGTGAGGTCGGGGAGGTTAGTCGCTCGGTTAGTATATCCTCGAGCTAGACTGTCCGCGGCCTCGTTTCCCTCGAGCCCCTCGTGCCCAGGAGTCCAAGTGATTTGGTGCTTGCATGTGGAATTTTGAACTTGTGGGGTAGACAGAATGGGAGCGACGGAGTGTGGAAGTCTTCCAGAGAGGAAGAGGCGACATGCCGAATGGGAGTCGTAATAATTTTTAGCTCATTTCCCGTGGCATCGCCGTGCTGGATGGCGAGGGCAATTGCAGCAGTTTCTGCTACTGTGGGAGAGCAGTTTCGTAGGGAGGCGCTGGCGATTTCTTCGAAATTTGTGTCCAAGACGACCAGCACCGCGTTTGTAGAATCGGGGTACATGGCTGCGTCGACGTATACAGCATTTCGTGCCTGTCGATGTGTGCGGCGCAGATAGTTCACTCGCGCCTTTCGTCGTCCCTTTCGTGAGTCCGAATGCATGTTCTTCGTTAGTGGAGATATATACACGCGGGTTCGCAGAGTTGAGGGTAGGTCTCGGTTGTCCTGGACGGCGCGTATGTCAGCCGGGGAACCCACTCTTTCCAAGATTGCGTGCCCAGCTTTGGTGGTGAGGAGGCGTTCTTTTTTGCGATGCTAGGATGCTAGGACGGCTTCTCGAATTTCTTCTATTGTGTTGGTCAGTCCCAGGTCCTCGAGGTGGCAGTTGGCCGTGTACATCGGGAGGCCTAACGCATGTTTGTAGGCGGTATGGATGATGGCATCTGCTTAGTCTCGCTCATTCCCCAGAAGTGGTAGGAATGGGAGACCGTATGACAGGCGGCTCATAACTAGAGCCTGTATCAGTCGAATTGTATCCTCTCTCTCATGCCTTTTCGGTTGCGGGTGATGCGCCGAATCATGCGGGAGATCTGGAGGGTAGTTGTCCGGAGACGCTGTAACGTGTGGTTGGCTTTCCTGTCGCTCTGAAGCCAAAGGCCCAGGATGCGGATAAGAGGAACTTCCTTTATTCTCGTGCCTTCGAGGTAAACCTCGATGTCGCCGGGAGATTTGTAGGCATAGCCCTGCATGCGGATAATTTCGGATTTGTCGGGTGCGCAGCGGAGGCCGCAATTTGCTGATTGTCTTTCTACGCAATTGACTGCCTCTTGTAGGGTGTTTTCTTTATCGGCAAGGGAACCCCAGGTGGACCAGATGGTAATATCATCGGCATAGATAGTATAGCCGATGTCTTCAATAGCCTCGAGTGCTTTTGCCATGCCGATCATAGCTATATTGAAGAGGAGAGGAGAGATGATAGAGCCTTGGGGAGTGCCTTTGTTAGGTGTCTGCTCTGTGCCAGAGCGGAAATCACCCATGCCAATCGAAGCCGTGTGGTTGCTGAGAAAAATTTTGATGTAGTTGAAGGTCTTGGGTCCGCAATCGAGGGCGTTGAGCTCTTTCAAGATGGCGTCGTGAGAAACGTTGTCAAAAGCGCCTTTCAGATCAAGTGCCATAATTAGGTGCTCGCCGCCTCTCGGGATGTTACTGAGTACTTCTTCCTTGAGAAGGAGGAAAGCGTCTTGCGTAGAAAGACCTTTCCTAAAGCCGATCATAGTGGGTGGAAAGAGGTTGTTATCGTCTATGTTGTTTTGGAGGCGGGTCTGGATAACGCGCTCGTATAGTTTGCCCAGGCAAGAGGTGAGGGAGATGGGTCGTAATGCTGCCAGGCTTGGTGGTTTGCCTGGTTTTGGGATAGTAACGATTTCGGAGTGTTTCCACTCTGCAGGGAGTTCTCCCGCCTCCCATAGGGTGTCATTTATGTAGGTAGTGAGGACCACGATCTGCGACTTGCCCAGGTTTCGAATCACCCCATTTGTGATCTTGTCCGCGCCAGCTGCCGTGTTGCGTGTGGCAGATCGAGCCGTTAAGGTGTCTGCCGATATGTGAGGCAGATACTGCGCCAGTTCCTTGCCCCCCAAAAAAACAGATTTCATTTTTCAAAGTGGACCCGCCGCGGCGGCTCTGTGTTCAGGGCGCTCGGCTACTCATCCGGAGATCCCGGGTTGGAACCCGACCACGGCAGCTGCGTTTTTATGGGGGCAAAACCATAAGGCGCCCGTGTGCTGTGCGATGTCAGTGCACGTAAAGGTCCTCAGGTGGTCGAAATTATTCCTGAGACCTCCACTACGGGACCTCTTTCTTCTTCTCTCAGTCCCTACTTTTTTTACCTTCCCTTACAGACCTATTCAGGTGTCGGCCTAGATGTGAGACAGATAATGCTCCATTTCCTTCCCCAAAAACCAATTTGAATATAATAATAATTGGTATTGGGGGAAAAAATGGCGCAGTACCTGTCACATATATAGAAACGCCGCCACGGCAGGCGGCTTCGAACAGGGGTACTCCGGATCTGTAGCCGAGTGTACTGAGCTCAGTACTGAGCCACCGCGGCTGTTTGGTTCCTTATGGCTATTGAGCGTCCACTTCAAGAGCATACGTTATGTGTGTGACGTCAGCGTGCAGGTACATCGGCACTTTTCGCTGTATCCAAGCCATCGCAAAGTCATCCGGCGTTTCGGCGAATCTGATGTCACCCGACGAACCAGCCTTTTGAAAGCAACCGAAGGCGGTTTGTAGGATCGGGTTTGTTTGCGCTGGAAGCCATTGTGACAGAAAGAATGTTTCGGAATACTTCAAATGACTTCGGCTTCAGTATGACTGCAGGGCTGGCTTTAGGGCCGATGTAGCTGCGGGAGGGAGTTCGCCACAACACCTATGGAGCCCCTCTTTATGTGTATAAAAACATTTACAGCCTAAATGCTACGCCCGAGAAGAAGCACTAGATGTACATCAGTTTTTAAAAGGAAAAAAACTGACGAATAATATTTGAAAAGCTTGAACGCAATTTTGTGCTAAGTGCGACATTGATGGACACTTTTAACACCGAATAATAAAAGTTTTTACAAATAAACACTGTCGATAGCGTACAGTGATTTTTGTCACGATGTTGCAAACAACGCGATATTCAGAGAGAAACGGGGTATTACTACTGCGGCTAAATGGCGGAGGCCCCCCTCCCCCTCATGCATTGAAGCTCACTATTATGTGAATAATATATTATTGTGTTTTTTTATTTAGTAGTGTACCTAAGGCGCCATGTGAAAGAATAATTTTTACCAACCGCAAAAAGACGAGGGACAAGAGCAGAACCTACACTGGAAAACGCTGAACTAACAACTGATATCTTTAATGTGCACATTCCGTACAGTACCCGTCACGCATGCGCCAAACCAATACAGACAACCTACGTTTAATAACTCAAGAAGTCAATCCCTTTCGTTGTCAGCCCAATTGAGGGGAACTGACGCAAGCATCACCATTTTTGTCTATCAGATCGGCCGCGAAAATTTCACCTGGCATTCTTGTTTTTCCTTGGCCTAAAATAGTTACATAATTGAAACGTGGGGAACACTTGCTGGGCATGTACTACAATGCAAGGCAAGATTACTATCTTCACCACTACCATTTTTTATATAAAAGTGATTTTTTTCTTGCACTGCCTTTGATTAATACAACCACCAGTCTGTCCTATGTGACATTTTGCACAGGTCAGCGGGATCTTATATATGACTTCTGTTCTGCACCTGGCAAACATTCTTCTATGCTTCGTGTTGCAGTTATTCTTATTATTATCATCATCAGGCATTGTTCGTGCACAGATACCTGAAAGCTTAACAGGGGCAGAAAAAAAAATGTTTGTGGCCTAGCTGCGTTAGGCGAGGATGTACGTAGCGAAAGCGCGACCACATCTGGTTCGGAAGAGTTAGTATATGAAACCCGTGCATTCACAAGATGCGCTTTTATTCATGGGTAAATCTTGCGCCGTCGTGGCGGAGTGTAAGCGTCTCCGCCTCGAATGCCAAAGGCCTCGGTTCGATTCCCAGCCTCGACACCGGTTTCTTTTCTTATTCAGTGAGTGTGCGGGGATTTCAGTCGCTCCCGCCACGGCGTGGCGCCGTGGCTGGTCGCGCGGTTTGGTTCGTCACGCGGTTCACGCTGCCAGTCACGTGGTTTGTCACGTGGTGCGGTGCGACCGCGGTGGGACGCGAGCACGGCGAAACTGCTTGTGGCCTATGTAGCCTTTGCTACAGAAACCACGTTAGCACATTTGCACCTCGGCGACTCTTTTTACATTGTGCGCAACTTTTTGCAGATACGGCACCACTCGAACTCCCTTCCTTCCTTCCTTCCGCAGTAGCCTTCTTTTCTTGCTTGGCCCTGCCATTCAATTCCTTCAAATAGACTCGGCCACTCCTCTCACCATATCTGTTTGGAAGCCCGCATCACAAAGGTGATTGGCCGGCGTCATGACACTAGCTGAGACAGTGTGGCAGCAACTTCTTTTTACAGCGTTCGAAAAACAAGCCTTAGCAATATCCCGCTAGAATAATTTATAGCGGTTAGGGTCGTACGGCAAGAGTCCTTTTCGAGTTCTAGGTGCGTACATCCAGCACACATGGCTTTCTCCCGAGAAGCTGCGTAGCAAGTATAAAAACTAATGGAGTTGTGTGCGGCTAGTTTGTGAGTAAATTCTACATGGGGTAAACACTGCCTAAAAGCACTCATGATGTGTTCTACTCCCAGTCGGTAGGAGTTGTTAGGATCGCCGTTTAAAAGCACTAAAATCATGTACGTATCTTACAATTCGTACAACACGAGCGTCGTCCAAAGCTCTTTAAAGCGAGTGGGGAAACTTGGCGAGGAAAATGCTGGAAAGCACTGGCGCTACACCAGCTCCTATACAAATCCCATTCTTTTGGATATAAAAGGAGTTATTAAACTTCACAAGAGCCATACATGTCACAAAAAAGTAATAAATGTCATATCGACTGGCCCACAATTCAGCCTTGCCTAAGACGCTAGTACCGCTTTAATCTAGGAAGACGGGGGGGGGGGGGGGGGGAGGGGAGGTAGAGGTAATCCAAAGCAAAAACAAAGTGCAGGTGGTTTACAGAACAGTCAGAAAATGGCAAGAATTTCATTTCGCCTTTGTTGACAAATGAATCTTTCGATACAACTGCAAGAGCACAATCAAGGCAATTACATTTCCTGATAGTTGGGAGAAAGTGCCATTTCAAAGAGCGTGTTGCGCTTAGGAGGATCCAGGTTAGGGTTGCCCTCACACCTGCCATCATTAGGGGTTGGCCTTAGCACCGAGATTTCTTTCCTCGGCCTGGGTGTCCGATATGTAACCGCTAGGGCATTGAAGCCGACATTCATCACTTACTGTGGGACTGCCCGGCTCTCAAGCCTACAAAGATCCGGCACCTGAAGTTAGTGCGTCTTTCGCCAAGGAGCCCTGCTTCATATATTGCCTGGACGTAGGAAGCATGCCGTAGCTCTCTACTGGACCTAATGAAATCAGCAAGCCTTTTTTCATTAATTTAATCATTACTACATCTTTCATCACACTTCGACCATCATTGATGGCCAGAGGCAATAAATATTGCTTTAAAAAATGTGTTTTACGCTATGTATCTTTGACCTTGTTTATGTGATTCAGACGTGACGAAACGAATTCGGGACTCAGCATGTATCGACGGGGTTGTTTACCTGCTCTAGAGTGAAGCATATTGTAGAATGATTTCAAACGAACGAATTCTCTTCGTCTTTCCCAGCCGGGACTGTATTTTGCAGTTGTTACAGATTTAACACTTCGCTTAGTTATCGAAAACAAACCGTGCTCTTGCCTGTGCCCTTTCTACTTTATGGATGTAAGTCATTTCCCATTGATCTCATAATCTTACTCTGTTTGTTCAAACAGAGCGTCCTGTTTGTAACATACAGAATGCTAAATTACCAAAAAGTAAGAATTTTTTCTACATGCACCAAGCTAGCAGAAAAAGTCAATCCGCACGCTGAGGTTCTACATTATTGCGCAGAAGGCGCCTCGAAATAGGTATATGTCAAAAATGTAACTTAAAACCACTGCTTTCTTGAAGGTACGCTACTGATCCGGAGTAGCCGGGTTTGAACACGCCCGCGGCGGCTTCGTTTTGATGGAGGTGAAACGCTAAGGCGCCCGTGTGCTGTGCGATGGCAGTGCTCGATAAAGATCCCCTGGTCGACCAAATTATTCGGGAGCGCTCCACTATGGCACCTCTTTCTTCCTTTCTTCTTTCACTCCCTCCTTTATCCCTTCCCTTACGGCGCTGTTCAGGTGTTGGCCGTTATGTGAGACAGATACTGAGCCATTTCCTTTCCCTAAAAACAATTTTCATTTTTTAAGGCACGTAAGTGCAACAGCCTGTCAATATTTTTATAGGTTAAGGCGTGGCCGTCGCTAGTTGGAAGCTGCTAAAGGTGGGTCTTTTAGGAAACCAGGTCGTTAATAAAAAAAAAGGACGTTGGCTACGTTGGAACGAAAAATTTCTTCGGAGAAAATAATGTCAACCCGTCGCGGTGGCTCAGTGGTTAGGGCGCTCGGCTACTGATCCGGAGTTCCAGGGTTCGATTCCGACCGCGGCGGCTGCGTTTTTATGGAGGCAAAACGATAAGGCGCCCGCGTGCTGCGCGATGTCAGTGCACGTTAAAGATCCCCAGGTGGTCGAAATTATTCCGGAGCCTTCCACTACGGCACCTCTTTCTCCCTTACTCCTTTCAGTACTTCCTTTATCTCTTCCCTTACGGTGCGGTTCATGTGCCCAACGATATATGAGACAGATACTGCGCCATTTCCTTTCCCCCAAAACCAATTATTATTATTATTATTATTATTATTATTATTATTAAAATGATATCAAACTCTTTAACATGTTCCGCGTAGGACATCGAGAAATTGCGGTTTATATCGCTCCATGGAATAGTGGTGAGTTTGAAATGCAATACTGAAAGGGCGTAGCATATTCTAGGACGGCGCTTAGATGACTGGTCGCGCGCTGTCAAAGCATTTCAGCCAAGACACTTTTGGTTGCTGGATTTGGCTGCCCCATTACAAACATGGTCTACTGAGAGTCTGTAGACTTCTTGTGGACTCTTTTGCCTTCTTGTAGATATTTCTTTTTGTTTGTTCATAGGCCATAAACTGTCTATATACAAGTCTACTAATTATGTATGACCATAAATCTACAGATTGTCTATAGACTGTCTATCGGATTTGTATTGCCTACAGACTCTTGCGTTGCCTACAGAGTACTCCAGGGTTTGTCAATAGAGAATTTATAGGCTTTATAGACAGAAGGCTATAGAGAGTCTAACGAATTTTTGTAAGGGCTGGGCGTCCAGCCGGCACCTTGGTCTTATTTCGTTTCTGTTATTCGAGCTTGGCAGCTTTCTCGGTCTTCTGGTGGCCTTCTCGCTTGGTCTGGTTTATCGGGGTTTAACGCCTCAAAGCGACTCAGGCTATGAGGGACGCCGTAGGGAAGGGCTTCGCAAATTTCGACTACCTGCGTTTGTTTGAAGTGCAATATGACACCGCACAGTACACGGGCCTCGAATTTCGCCTCCATCGAAATTCGACCGCCGCGGCCGGGATCGAACCCGCGTCTTTCGGGCCGACAGCCGAGCGCCATAACCACCGAGCCACTGCGGGGGCTGAGAGTGAACTACTGTACACATGCCAAATAAACCAGTACGCTAATGTGTCATGCCCTTCAGGCGGAGCTTAGTTGTCTCCTTCAATTTTTTTCAATTATATGATCAACTCCATTCATGCAATTTATTTAATTTTATATACTCACATGACCTGGTGTCGTTTGAGACAAGTGGCAATCTTACAATCCTCGGTTTTCTATAGTTTATTCAGTTTCCATTCAACTGGTCCATGTACCAAGACAAGACCTCTTTGAGCACACCCCACCGCGACGAATCAACTCTGCGTTCTCCTGTGGTCCGGACCTTTATCGGTGTCCCGTTAATAAGTAAATATCCTAATCGCATTTACTTGAATCAAATATAGCCGTTATTAACGCAGCGTGTTTATATACAGTGTGCGTATTGCAAGCTGCAATGTCATGCGCCTACATATATTATCAAATACACCTCTGAAAGGAGATAAACACAAGAAACTGCAAATAGAGCTGATGCGTAACTGCCGATGTGCTCCAAATTATTGCACTCAGTGCCCAAAAAGGTTATAGTTGAGCAGAAATTTTTTCTAGGGCAGCTTAAAGGTTTTTTTTTTTTTTAAAGCATGTCTGCAACCATCGACGACGCCGTGCTAAAGTCGTTGCATCGAAAAGTATATCAAGTTGTAACAAGCAATTAAGATTTGAGCAAGGAATAATGATTACTTTCGCTGTACATGTTAATGTAATGTTGTTGACTAGCCTGCACAAGAAAAGAGGGTTTTAAAGCGAAAGCTTTCCTGGCGGCAGGTTGAGCAGTTTCGCGTGATTCCTCGAGAGCCGTGCTGCGCGAGCGCGAGGAGCAGTGACTACACACGGCGCATTTCTCTCTCTCGCTCCCTAGTCACAACTGCGCATGTATCGCTAGTAGCACCGAGCCACAGGTGTTCCGCCGCTGAGCAGCGCCGCGCCTTTCCTCAAATTAATAATAATAATAATTGGTTTTTGGGGAAAGGAAATGGCGCAGTATCTGTCTCATATATCTTTGGACACCTGAACCGCGCCGTAAAGCGGGGGCTACATGGGGCGTTTTTCTCCTGCGATTATCGCACGCGAAAAAAAAAAACGTGCTGGCGGGACGCCGGCCAGGCTACATGAGGAGTACGAGCGGCGAACGCCGCCGCAGTGTGGCCAGACAAGGCAAAAATGTTTTGGCTACCACTAAATGAACGAACAATGCTTATATGTTGTTTTCTTGTGTTATAATTAATAAATTATGCAATAAATGCCCTACTCTAATGTCTATACACATTACCAGGTATGTTTAGTAATGTATCGATATTTTTGTGGATGTTTAGCGGAGAGAGTTGGCCGGAAATGTTTCGTCTGGCGACCTTGTGCGACTGAAACGGTGGACCGTTGCGGATTGCGTAGAGTTTCTATCTGAGCTTCGTTCTGTACATTGCTTGTGGCTCTCGTTGCTGAAAACTAATTTTAAAAAGAGTTTTCATTTACTTAGCGCGGACGGCAAGCAGGAAGCGTTACTGCGAGGGAGAACGCGCCGCTTCTATTCTTGTGACCAAACCCAGTGTCCATGGGGGTACATCGGCGTCTTTTGTTGTTAAAGAAAAGATTATTGCTGATGAAGATGAGGGACCTAGAAGAAAAGAAGAAAAGAAAGAGGAAATTCTGGGTGCACCCCATCTGGCAAGTCAGAAAGGAGGAGGGTGAATACCACACCGCGGTAAGTAACTTGTCGGTCTGTAGCGATCGATCTCCTGTTGTGCGTTCGGGAACTTTAACTACCCCCAACTCTTCGTTTTGTCTTACCTGCTTCCTTCCTTTTTCTTGTGTTCGTCATTTTTTTGCTATGTTTTACATGATGTATCTGTACCAACTCGCCCAGCTTAATGTTTTGCGGCTTGTGCTTGCCATAATCAAATTTTGTGCCAGTCGGAGGTCGTAATTCATAACTAGCATATTTTCCTTTTTTTTTCCATGCTTTAGATGCCAGCTGAATGCCACCCACGTTATGTATTTATCACTTTTAAAAGTGCACGAATGGCTTCATACGAGCTGTATTAATTGCGATGAATCCAGGAACTCCGTGGTGTGTCATTGTAAGCGGCTGCATTCTCTAGCGTTGCTTTTCCGCATATGCCTGAGAAACTGGTTGCCGCGTCGGCAGCATAGGCCAACGTACCCTTGACCAGTTTTGCTTCAGCACCTGCGGGGTTTTCGCATTGATTAAAATTCGCATCCGAGAGCTCAGAATGCACTCGGAAGTCACTTTGTTACGCTTGGTGTGTACCACTCCCGATTTTGCGTTAATGTCAACACACGCTGTTAAGAAACAGTACTTGGGAGAGAGGCTGGCGGTGTGACTTTATAAAACGGGACGATGTAAACTGTGGTCCGCGTCGCTAGAAAAATGCCCACTCCAATATTAATAATCACAAAATAAGCTCCACATCTCTGTACGTCACCTACCATTTGTGTAATGATGAAGGGTGGGGTAAATATTTGGTGTCAGTTGGTAATTTTTGTTTCACTGTTGTCATTGCAGTTTCAAGTCATGAAGAAAGATGAAGACATGTTCTTCCGATACTATCGGTTGAGTCCGAAGCAATTTGACGAACTGCACAGCATTGTCCGCAGTTACCTGAGGAGGAATTTTGTTTGCAGGGAGCCTCTTTGCTCTGAAGAGAGACTTGCTATAACCCTCAGGTACTGTAGCACTTGTGACTGCAGTGACGCTCTCACACAACTTTTCAACTACTTTCTTATCGTACACAGGTACCTATCCTCGGGAATGGCAATCAAGCAGATAGCACTGACATTTCGAGTTGCACCAGCAACATGTCGGCTTGTGATTCACAATGCCTGCAGAGTGATCTGGAAGCACTTGGAGCCGCTCTACCTGCCTGTATGTATTTCTTGCCTAATTCTGTTCCTGACTCTGGTTGTGGAACTTTAATAGGCGATGTAGCAATCTTAAATTTGCATGAAAGAGCCAAAAGGGCAAAAGTGAAGAGCATTGTAGTGGCTTAAATGAACTAATTCAGAAAGCAAGACCATTTTTAGCATCTCTCACTTCCAAACCATCCGCCCAAATATTCAGGTTTGCTCTTTTTTTTCATTTGGGAGCCAGGGCCTGCGCAATGGGAGGAATCTGCACAAGAATTCAGCAGGCGTCGGAACTTTCCTCATTGTGTAGGAGCAGTAGACGGAAAGCACGTCCAGATTACTGCACCACCAAATTCTGGAAGCAGCTTTTTCAACTATAAGGTACTGTTCACTCCATAAGCTGAACCAGATGTCATACATATACAAGGGGTGCTCATGCATGTCTAATGTTCTCCTTTTATTAGGGGACATTCTCTATTGTTTTGATGGCCATCGTGGATGCAAAGTACAAGTTCATGATGGTAGATGTCGGCGCACCAGGCCGACACAGTGACGGCGGAGTCTTCAAATCGTGCACATTTGGAAAAAAGCTCAATGATAGCGTCGTGGCCCTACCAGCAGCAGCACGCCTTCCAAAAAGCCAGAAGGTTGCGCCGCATGTTTTTGTCGGGGACGAAGCATTCCAATTGAGGACAGATTTTTTGCGTCCATTCCAGGGCAAAGGCATGCTGCCAATCCAGAGGCTGTTCAACTACCGGCTGAGCAGAGCAAGGTATTGAATGCCATTGTAAAAATATGGCATTGTTTTATTTGTGTTGTTGAAAAAAAAAAGGACGAACTCAAGTGTTCTTGCACTGCTTTTCATGCCCAGCGATGGCTCAGTACAGTATCTTATGCTGTGATTGAGTGACAAGGAAGCAAGAGAAAATTGTTTTCTGCAGTACATACTTCTCGTTCCGGCCTGTAAAAAACTAAGTTTTAAACACCTTTTCTTGATAGTGTGTTTTCTTCTTTGTAATGATTCATGAGGCATTATAAACATAAATCACCACATTGTATTTGTCTACGACCAATGCATAGTTTAAAAATGAATTCCTTTAGTCACGCTGTTCCGGCATAAATAGCCAAAAGGTGGCTTCGATACTACAGTTATACACAGGTCGCATGAGGCACAAGAAAACTGCAATATGGTCCCCGTTTTTTTCATTCATTGTCACACTTTCTTTTGAGGCAGCATTATTTAGTCTTATGGTGAATTAAGGCAATGAAGCAGTGAATAAAGCACTAAAGTTTGGTGTGTATGCACCTTTGAAACAAGATTTAGCAAATGTTCTCTCATGTGATATCCTTTCAATTACTAATAGATGAAGTGCACTCAGAGAAACTTCTTTGAAGTAAAATAACTTGTGTAATGCTAAAGCACAGCTGCAAATAATCATGTTTTTACAAAATGTGGTGCAGGCGCATCGTGGAAAATACCTTTGGCATTTTGACAGCTCGTTGGAGAATCTTGCTTGGGCCCATGAACCTTCTACCCCAAAATGCAACCTTTGCTGTCCTGGTTTGCTGCGCTCTCCATAACTTCATCTCTTCTGCCCGGGAAACAACCTACTGTCCACCAGGCTATGTGGATTCCGAGGATGATTATGGGAATATCGTCCCAGGCCAGTGGAGAAGTGATGCTGTGTCAAGTAGCCTGCTTGACCTTGAAACAACGCAGTCTAGAAACTACAGAGCAAGTGCTGCGGACACAAGAAATCTTTTCGCCCAGTACTTTTTTAATGAAGGTGCCGTTGCGTGGCAGTGGGCTCACACTGGACTTGCAGTGCCACAGAATCCATAGTGGATTTAAAGCACCCATTGTCACTATACGAGGTCTGTTAGAAAACTATCTGATGTGCATTTATTCAGGGTTATCATGAAATGTATACTTCGCTATGAATTGCAGCAAATCCATTTCCATGTCCCGTTTCGCATGTTTCGGGCATGCACGCAGCTTGTGGGCAACTAGCTGCCCATAGACTGACGCTTGGTCCTTGTCCTCAGTTATCAAGGCGTCAACTTTTTCAATGTCGTCCTGCCACCGAGACCTCTCTTTCCTTTTCTTTCCTGTGCCAGACCGAGGGGCTGCCAGGGTTCTTGCAGCGGTGCTGGCTTGTGAGCTCCCGTTTCGTGTGTGTGGCTCTGGGCTGGTACTTCTTGAGGGCACAAGTGGAGAGAAAGCACCATCTTCAGGAGGTTCTGCTCCATCTTGAATAAAGAAAAGAATTGCAAATTTTAAGCACTCAGAAAGGTTTTTGGATCGTTTTAAAGAGTGGAAAAGTAAAGAAATGAATTGTAAACTTCCCATGCTGCTTCTTCAAATGAAAGCATGTATTTCAGAACAGAGCCCACACGTAGGACCGAGCTCACACAGGACAAGATGGTGTTCAGCATAAGTTGAATTCAGTGCATACAATGATCGCTTCCTGCTCTTAACTAAACCACCTTGCAGTGTTTCAGCATCAGAAGTAAATAAATTATTTTCACATCTGAGAGACTTCACTGCTGGCTCATTATATTGCAAGTGTGGGTACTTGTGAACGACAGTGTTTGCAGGTGCATAGCAGCATAACTGGAATGTAAATTTGCACCTTCTGTTTCACTGTAGATCGATTCCAGGACCGAATCTGCAGTTTCACCGTCCTGCGCATGGCTGTTTGAGAAGGTGCTGAAAGAAAAATTAAGCGTCAGATGACACGGAACACCACACGGTTTACATTTCACAATTTGGTTTCTCGAATGTTTTATTGATTTCCTTGTTTGGAAGCACAGGCCTCGTATTGAAATGCAATTGATTAGCCTAGTGGTGGGCCCAACAAATGTGTGTGCATAACAAGACAGAAATTTCAACATCTACTGTACAACAGTTTCTATGCCATTTGGTCTTACTGAGAATATGCTTTTACCTGCCCAGCATCCTTATGTTGCTACATAAAGCTTTCTTCAGCTCCTTTTGCAAGTAAGTTATTTCGAAAAGTAACCCACGAAGCATTGGGGACATACCTGCCAATATCCACCTGATCTTTTAGAAACATCATCATGTGGAAATAGGGCCACTTCACGTGCAGTGCATCAGCAGCTCCCGAGCCACTTGGCGCACCAGTCTTCCACGCGCGGTGCTTCTTCGTGAATGTATCACGAAGGCTCTTCCACCGCCCCTGTAGATTATTGTCTACAAGTAGAATTGCACAGATTAACCTCGGTTTACTACCACACATTACCATCAAATAAAACAGTTAAATATAATACTTTTGTAATATCAATGACAGCTGTTTATTGCACAAGCATGCCAGTATTTTATCTTGGCTTCCATTGACGTGGTTGGTTATTTAAGCAAGTCGGCGCGGATATACCGCGCGTCCCTTTTTATCTGACCTGGTTGTAAAACAAAGTTATTGCACTGTGTCTTGCTAGAAATACTAGTAGCAATGCAACCATACCTTCCGGGTCACATCCAACTTCGGTGGCCACTTCGGCCCACGCCGCCATCCTCTTCCTCTGCTCCTTGAAATCCTTCCTTGTGCTGTCCCACAATATGGGACGCTTCTGTATCGCGCCTATAAGTTTGTCGTTAAACTCCACGCGTGATGCTTTCGCCGACGTAGCCATGGTGGTGACCAGCGCACGCGCGCGAAGTGTTCAAGGGACGGCAAGGAACGGTGAGACGGCTGGCGCTCCCGCCGAAAACAGACGGAAGTGACTCCGACAGGCACTTCCGGTAGCGTCAGACGCGTGCGCGCCGCGTCAAAATCTAGCCGGTCCTGATCGGCGGCGGCGGGCGTTTTTCTCGACGCCGGGCGTCAAATCGGCGCCGTCAGGCGAAAATCGCCTCAAAAACGCTCCACGTATCCCGGGCTTAAGGGAAGGGATAAAGGAGGGAGTGAAAGAAGAAATGAAGAATAGGTGCCGTAGTGGAGGGCTCCGGAATAATTTCGACCACCTGGGGATCTTTAACGTGCACTGACATCGCACAGCACACGGGCGCCTTAGCGTTTTTCCTCCATAAAAACGCAGCCGCCGCGGTCGGGTTCGAACCCGGGAACTCCGGATCAGTAGTCGAGCGCCCTAGCCACTGAGCCACCGCGGCGGGGCTTCCTCAAATTGCGACTTTCAATTTTCAGTTTCCTTTATCTTCTTTATCCGCCGCGGTGGCTCAGTGGTTAGTGCGCTCGGCTACTGACCCGGAGTTCCCGGCTTCGAACCCGACCACAGCGGCTGCGTTTTTATGGAGGCAAAACGCTGTACGATGTCATGGGACGTTAAAGATCCCCAGGTGGTCGAAATTATTCCGGAGTCCGCCACTGCGGCTCCTTTTTCTTCCTTTCTTCTTTCGCTTCCTCGTTTATCCCTTCCCTCAATGCACGGTTCAGGTGTACAACAATATATGAGACAGATACGGCGCCATTTTCTTTCCCGAAAAACCAAATTATTATTTCTTCTCTCCCTCCCTACTTTATCCCTTCCTTTACGACGCGGTTCGGGTGTCCACCGAGATATGTCAGACGATTATTGTGCTTTGCGCGCTCGACTCGCCATCTGGCATTACGTCACACCACGCGGCTCGTCGCCGCCGCCGTTTGGTATGACGTCACACTGCGTTCCTCGTCGCTGCGCTCGCCTCCGCTCGCTTCGCGAGCTGCGTCGCATGCCTGATAACATGTCGGAGGATTGAAGTGGCGAGCTCGCGTGCGCCGCAACCACAGTTGTGTCGTCTTTAATGCGACAACAACGCAGCTAGACAACCAGACTAACGTGGGGCCAGATTACGCAACTCTGACAAATTCTGTCAAGAGTTATTGACAGTGACGTCAAAATGACGAAACGATGAGACGTCACCACGTGACGCAAGGAGGAATGATCCAATTACAGCAGGGCGGCGCCCCGAGAGCATTCTAGGGGCCTTCTGCTAAATTTTTGGTAAAAAGAAATAAGGAATAAGCAACGAGGAAAATAGCTAATATTTTATTTTGCCAAAACATTGTTTAAACTTCGAAAATATTAAGCAAAACAAAAAGTGTTCGAGGTTGGGCTATTAAATTGGCTTCTTCTGTTGCCGCCAGGAAAAATGAAAAGGAAAGTGCACAGGCCTGCCCACTGGCTCAAGCTGAGCCACAATCGCTACCACGTGCAGAAAGTAGGAGAGTTTAAAGATAGGATACAAAGATAGGATAGAAAAGACGCGCGCTATAATGCCCCAGGCCGATCCCGGAGGCAGTGCAATACCGGGCCAACCGGTGGCGGAGGTGAAGCAACCTTGAAGCACTCCGCCACATTGCCAAAAATATGTTGGGTTCAAATGGGACCCGTATCAAATATTCTAGAACCGAAAACGGCCCACGGGGCTTTGAACCCATTATTATTCGAACCCATATTAAATTGGCTAGTGGGTAACTTTCGGTGCTGCGTGGGTTTGCTGACGGCAGTAAAAAGGCCGCTTTGCACGAAAGCAGCTTATTCACGCCGTGTTATTGTTTCTAACGCGGGCTCTGGAATCGAGCTACTGTGCGGTTGACCTAAGTGCGCAGAAAATTTTCAACGAATGCAGTGGAGGCTACGTGACTACCGAGCGAACTTGCTGAAGCGCTTGGTACGAAATCGACGAAGGCAACTTGAACTCTTTGTTGTTCGGCTCTTTCGATTGATGAAAAAATGCCAAAAGGTGGGGTGTTGCCGTATGTGACGAGTGTTTGCTTGTTTCTTTTCCCTTTGCAAACAGAAGACGACCACGAAGTGCCATTTGCTGGGAAAATAAAGTGCTTTGCCAGCATAAGTGTGCCTTATTTATATCTACCTGTGTGTCACAGAGGTGACGACGGCATCCACCGCTTCTGCGCACTAACTTTACAAATTGCCTCCAACACCAGCTGTACGCATTTGCTCACCGTCGGTTGTGCGATGCCGACGTGCGCCTCGCTTTCAACAGCAGCCTGAAAGCCGCCCATGGCAAATAACCACAGTGGACATAGCACCTGCCGCCGCACCGACAGCACGCTCGCACGCGCACCTCCCAGTTCATCGGCGAGTTCGTGATCGGGTGCTCGGCTCTCGCTCGGCTGGCGTTCCTGACTGCTGTTCTGTTGACGTGGCTCAGCTACCCAGGCTGCGGGGCAGTGGCTAAGTACCTGGCGGTGTTGCGTTAGCTTGCTAAATTTCTCCTTCTTTTTGTCTGTGCCTGTTTGCTCCTGTTCTGGGGTGATTGGGTGCGGGACGAGAGCTTAATGTCGACTTCTCCTGGCCAGGGGTTTTCCCCTTGGTCGGCATCTCTTCCTAAAGACCAGCTCCCACTTGATCTCTTTTTCCGCAGCGGTGTTTCAAGCATTCCAGTCGCATTAGTGCCTTCCGATGGAGGCGCTATCCGACTGAACAACCCGGAGGCAGTGCAGGCAGCCCTTCAGTCCACATCGAAGCACTTTATGCACATTACCGATGTCCGGCAGTTCGGCAGGGGTGGTGTTTTGTGCCGGTCGTCGGATAAAGACTGTATTGAAGATCTTCTAAAGTGCACGACCTTCGCCAGCCACCCGGTGAGCGCATTCATTCCGCCTGATCTAGCATGTTCCAAGGGCTTGGTCCGAGGGGTCGACTCTCGATTGAGCCCTGCGCAGACGCTTGAGAACCTCTCGCCTGCGGGAGTGATTGCTGTCATCGATGCAGCAAAATGGTTGACTGAGTAAAAATTCCTATGGAGTCCGTCATTGCCACATTTGCAGGAATATTTTGCCCTTCAGAGATTAAGGTGTGGCCATTGGTTTTTCGAGTAGATGCCTTTAACTCTCGGCCCCTTCAATGTCAAAACTGCTGGCGATTTGGCCACAGCGGCAAAGCCTGCAAATCGGCCTTACGCTGCTGTGCCTGTGGGGAACGTTATTGCAGAGAGGAATGTCCTGAACAGCAAGAGAAGTGTTGTTTGTGTAGCGGTGCTCATCCTGCTGATTCGCCTGACTGTCCTGCACGAGCACAAGAAGTTCAGGTGCTCGAGCTTATAGACAAGCGCAGATGCACGCGGAGAGAGGCTTTTGCCGCAGTCAAGGAGAGAGCCTCAGCCTACTCTAGTGTGGCCGCCAAATGCCCACCCATAATGGATTCTAGTTTGTCCCAGGCTATTACAGCGGCAGTTGAGAAAGCTGTGGCAAATGCAATGGATCGCATTATGGAAACCGTGTCCACGTGCATTTCGCAGGTCATAGCTGCTCAGATGACCAATCTTCTGCAGGCGTCCACCACTCCGCTCTTGTCTTCTTTGGCTTCGGAAGCTACCCCTCCTTCTGTAGTAATCGATTCCGCTCCACAGGGCCAAAAACAATGTGAGCAACAAAAGACCTCTCAGCCCTCTCCTTCGAATAGCGTTATGGACGCATCCTCTATGGATTGTATTGATATGGAGTCTGATCTCCGCGCCCAGAAACGAAGTGGGTCTCCTCTGAATATTGCAGGTCCATCTTGCCCCCAGTCAAAGACAAAGACAAAGACAAAGAAAAGAAAAGACCAGTATTCTAGAAAAGGCAGTCGCGGCTGCGGCACTTCCGCCAAGATAGGGTTCTTAAGTGTACTCCAGAGTGGAATTGTCGATCAATATTCTCAGCTTCAATAGATTTAAATTGCCTATGCAATCAGCTTCTATCAGATTTAGTTGCTTTACAGGAAACATGGCTAACTCCAAATTTCAATTATCATCTCAAGGATTACCATCCGTTCCGGCTTGACCGGTCAGCACGAGGGGGAGGGTTGTTATTGCTCATATCTAAAAAGTTTTGCCACAGGGCATGCATTTCTTTTCAATATGCGGACAATGAATGTGAAATCCTTGCGGTTGACCTCAGTGTCCCAGGTCAACAGCCCTTTACGGTAGCTAATGCATATTTCCCGTCTGGTGTGCGTGACACTCGGCCCCTTGACTCACTCATGTCTAGTAGCCGATCTCAGGTTCTATTACTTGGCGACTTCAATTCGCACCATGTGACTTGGGGGTTTAAAACAGACAGCTTTGGTTCTAGGCTATTTGATTGGGCTTCTGGCAACAACTTGATCTGCAACAATTCCGGATTGCCTACGTTTGTTCGCAGTCAATGCCGCTCTGCCCTGGATTTAACTTTTTCCTCCCCAGGAGTCTCCGTTATGTCTTGGGCGCCTGTTGACTGTGCAACAAACAGTGATCATCTACCGATTAGTTTCAAGTTTGCGTGTAAATTAACTCTTCCTGAGCGACATCAGCGCACGTTAATAAATTACAATTGCTTTAAAGACACTCTAAAATCAGCCCTCCAAATCACTTCAGACACTCGCGCTCAGATAAGTGCCGAAAGCAAGGCTGCACATCTATGTTCAGTACTGGACCATGCAAGGCAAAAGTCTGAATTTTTGGTTAAGAGAACAAAGGGTGCAATCACGAACAATTGGTGGAATTCTGAGTGCACGCGTGCATATAGACGACGGAAAGCAGCTTGGAAGAAACTTCTCATCAATCAATGCCCAAAAAATTGGCTGGATTATAAGTATGTTGCAGCAACATTTAAGCGCACTGTCGCCCGTGCAAAGGAGGAGTATAATACAAATCATTATGATTTCCTTTCCCAATCGGGAAGTAAACGAGCCTTGTTTAGTTTCATGCGGCGCAACAAGGTGATTCCTCCGACTGCCAACATTGAATCCCTCGTTCAGTCCCCTGCTGACATCGCAAAGGCCTTAGAAGATATTGCGTGGGGCCTAGAGCTTCGCTTTACATCTGCTTTACCTTCTACTATATTCACATGCACCTCAAGTGATTTCACTGAGGTCTCTATGCCTGAGCTGTCGCAAATTGTTCTGCGCTTATCCCCAGCGGCTCCTGGCCCCGATAAGGTCACTTCATCTATGATCAAAATTTTGTTCAATGAATCTCCTGCAGACCTGTTGGCTCTAATTAACCATTCTATTAAAGGTCCTTGGATACCGCATGAGTGGCGTCTTGCTGAAATAGTTCCATTGCTTAAAAAGCAAGGGGAGGGCTTAACTTTAGACAATATACGCCCTATTTCGTTAACATCGAACCTAGTGAAATTGGTGGAAAGGGTCCTTCTCGGCCGTGTCATGTCATTCATTTCCGAAAATGCTGTATTGAATCCATGTCAACTTGGTTTCAGGCCGGGTTGTTCAATTTGGTGTGCTCATACTGATCTTGAGAGTCGTATTAAATTAGCTCGCAATAGAAAACAGTTTGCTGCGCTTGTCACCTTGGATATCAGTAAAGCATACGACAGCGTGGAGCACTCGACTCTATTACTAAGATTACAGGAACTCGACTTCCCAAGCTATTTTGTAGCCTGGATTTCTGTTTTTTTAGAAAATAGAGAATTTTACTGCTGCCAAAATGGTATTTCCTCAAGGAGATTTGCACAGACAAGAGGTGTTCCGCAAGGATCAGTTCTCTCCCCTGTTCTTTTTAACATTTTTCTAAGCTCAATTCCATGCATTCAAAATGTGAAAACTTATGTGTATGCCGACGATATTGCATTTTTTGCATCAGCAGGTGACATTCACACTCTTTATCGAACCCTGCAAAATTACCTCAATGTTCTTGACAACTGGCTAGGAAGAATTCATCTGTCCCTTAATGTGAAGAAATGCGCATTGTTAGTATTTCCAGTTTCTGTTCCTGTAAACATCTGCCTGGTCTATAGAAATAACATAATACCTCAATTTCAGACGGTGAAGTATCTCGGTGTAATATACGACTCTACTCTCTCCTGGCGGCCACACATTGAGCAAGTTTCTGCAAAAGGAGTTCGGGCCATTGGCATCCTGCGCAGGCTTTGTAGTGCTAGGTCAGGCATGAGAAGGCATACGCTTCTGATGATTTATAAAATGTACGTCCGCCCAATTTTGGAGTTCGGGTGTGTTTTATTCTCAGGAGCTCCTGCCTATAAACTTCGCCCTCTTGTGCTTTTGGAGCGTGAGGCGTTGCGCCTTTGTCTGGGGCTTCCAAAATATGTCGCCAATGCTGTTCTGCACCTTGAGGCGCGAATGCCTTCGTTATCAGCTAGGTTTCGCCTTTTAACAGTTCAAACATTTTTAAAATTGTGCGACTCCCCTCTTCACGCTTCCAGTATAATATTTCTTAGTCAACCTTCCGCCTTTTTTAGTGCTGCCTGGTCTCGATTTCATACCCCGCAGATATGTTACGTGCAGTCCCTCCTTGATCGCATAAATATCCATTTCACTGATGTCCGCCAAATATATAACAACTCCTCATCTGTCCAGATTGAATTCGATGACATTTTCCCATCGAATGCAAAGCTGCAGCCCTTCCCGCTTCTTCAGGGTCTATTGCTGGACCACCTAAGGTCCTTTCCCTCTCATGTTCTTATTGCTACCGATGCCTCGCAGGATCGCGAAAAGGCAGGTGTGGGAATTTTTTCACCTTCACTGGATTGGTCTTTTTCTCTCCGTCTTCCTGACTTCACTCCAATTTTTCTGGCTGAATTATTAGCAGTAATCTTAGCCTTACGAAAATTAGAATCTACTGTTTCCCAGGTCGTGGTTATGACAGACTCTCTGTCCATTTGCTCTTCCTTATCCTCGCCCACTGACTCTCGGCCATTACGCCTCTTTAAGTTCCTGATTCCGCTGCATCTAAATTCGGTAAGGTTGCTTTGGGTACCAGGTCACATGGGCTTTCACTTAAATGAGGTTGCAGATTCCTTAGCAAGAGCCTCTCTCAGCGGCCCAATTGTTGCTGTCCTACCATCGTGTGCATATACAGCTGCGGTGAGGTTTCGCAGCTACACAATATTTCAGGAATTTGCTGCCTCGGCTCTTACATCGTCTCCCGAATATCAGCATCTTCTGCATCCTTGGAGTAGCAAAGACTGGCGCTCACGCAGACTAGAGGTCTCTTTCACGCGCTTGCGTTGCCGGGTTCCCCTTCTAAATTTCTACCTTCACAGATCTGGCCTGGCAGCTTCCCCACTGTGCCCTTTTTGTGCCGAACCTGAGACAATAGATCACTTCCTGCTGTTCTGCCGCCGCTTTTCTCATTTGAGGAAGCGTCTTTTGCAAATTCCATTTCATCAACTGGGCTTGCCTGTGTCTTCCGCGGTTGTTCTTTCCATTGGCGCTTCTTTGCTTGGACGAAGCGACAGGAGTGTGCGCTCTGCTGTGCAAAATTTTCTTCAAGAAACGCAGCGACTCCCATTCTAATTTCTTTTTCCTGATCTCTGTCAGTAAGACATTGCAACATTACAGGCATTGTGTACTATTATGCACATTAAGCAATTGTCCCGTCTTCGATCTCCAAGTTAACTGGACCCCTTTCCTTCCCTCTTCCAATCTATCAGACTACATACTATTTCCACTGCTTTTCCCGTCAAAAATTTCCTGTATCCAGTAATTAACCGCCTGTGTCTTGGCCACTCCCCCGTAGTGGGTATGTGCCAGCAACGTCTGAGGCCTTCCTTCCTTCCTTCCTTCGTCGCACAGCCTCTCCACTGTCTGCTTCTCCAGTCGAAAAAGGCGTCGAAACAGCTCGTCCGGCGAGTCAAACGCGTCTTCGGGCGCCCTCCTTCGCCGTTGTTCGCGCCGGCACAGCGGCCCCGTATGGCCCCATACACCGCCGCCATTTTCTGTCACAAAGGCAACGATCAAATTGACGGCCTCAAAACTCTGACAAAAAACTGTCAATAAGCGGCTGCATAATTAGGTGTGCAACGTCACCCCTTCTGTCACATACGTGACGTAATCTGCAGCCACCCATGACGGAAAAAAACAAAATGGTTGCTGGCCACGACCGTCCAATAGGAGCGAGGCTTATTGAAACCTTTGTGACAAGTTTTTGCCAATTTTCCTAATTGACAGTTGCGTAATCTGGCCCCTGGACTTGCAATTAAGATTAACCACGACTAAGAATGCTATGCCTTAGCTTTGGCTGTCTATATCCTGCGATAGCCGAGCTCAGCCACTGCCAGTTTTCTCTCTCTGTCTCGCTGCCTGGTCACAATTGCGCATGCACCCCTAGTAGCGCCGAGCCACAGGTGTTGCGCCGTTGCGCAGCGCTGTGCCTTTCCTCAAAATAATAATAATAATAATAATTGGTTTTTGGGGAAAGGAAACGGCGCAGTATCTGTCTCATTTATCTTTGGACACCTGAACCGCGCCGTAAGGGAAGGGATAAAGGAGGGAGTGAAAGAAGAAAGGAAGAATAGGTGCCGTAGTGGAGGGCTCCGGAATAATTTCGACCACCTGGGGATCTTTAACGTGCACTGACATCGCACAGCACACGGGCGCCTTAGCGTTTTTCCTCCATAAAAACGTAGCCGCCGCGGTCGGGTTCGAACCCGGGAACTCCGGATCAGTAGTCGAGCGCCCTAACCACTGAGCCACCGCGGCGGGGCTTCCTCAAAATCCAACTTTCAATTTTTAGTTTTCTCTTTCCTTTTACCCGCCGCGGTGGTTCTTTCTCTTTCCTATTTTCCTCCCTCCTTTATCCCTTCCTTTACGGCGTGGTCCGGGCGCCCACCCAGATATGTGAGACGGTTACTGTGCCATTTCCTTTCCACAAAAACCCAAACAAAACAATTGAGCAGACGGCGTTCGTAGAGTTCATTGGCAATGACAACTTTGCAAAGGCCTTTCACTTCCAGGAAAGGAAAGGCGCACAATCGGCTCCGTGGGTCAGTGGAGAGTTCAATCTCCATTTCGCTTTGTATATCCTGTGTACGCTGGGCTAATCCACATTATTTTTTTCTTTCCGATGTCAGTGCTTGCACATTTATGTCCTCTCATGTTTGAAAAAAAAATGAAGTTTGGTTTTGAGGAAAGGAAGTGGCGCAGTAACTGTTGGTTGGTTGGTTGTGAAACTTTATTTCCAGCGGATATAGAGGAGCGACACGAAGTCGCCCCCCGCTTAAACGGCGGCCGCTATCCCTTGGGCAGCGGCGGCGTCTTCAGCCAGCTGGAGGAGCTTGATCTGTATCCCCGGGTCGGGGCTGAGCAATAGAGCCTCCCAATGAGCAGAGTCGGTAATGAAGTGACTCGCGGGTAGGGACTGCGGGCAGTTCCAGATCATATGATTTAGATCGGCTTTCGCATCACAGTTTTTGCATTTGTTCGAGTAGAGTCCTTCCGAATAGAAGCTACACAATTGGGGATTTGGATAGGTGTTAGTTTGAAGTTTACGCCAGGCTTTGGCCTGTTGCTTGGAGAGCGTTTTATCTGCTGGGGGGAATCTGAGTCTTGCAAGCCTGTAGTGCTGCAGGATTTCTCTGTAAGAAAACAACCTGTCCTTGCCAGAGTATAGGGCGGGTGGGCTGCACGACCCAGCTCGGCGGGACAGTTCTCGAGCTAGGTTATGAGCCGCCTCATTACCAGCAAGGGAAGCATGAGCAGGCGTCCAGATTAGGCGAATGCGCCGCGTGGGCTGATAATTTAGCAGAATCCGTGCTGCTTGTGGGGAGATTCTTCCAAACGTGTAGTTACGTATAGCCAATTTTGAGTCGCTGACAATGGTTTCTGCCGAGGATCCCACAATGGCTAGAGCAATGGCTGTTTCTTCTCCAACATGTGTGTGCTGAGTGCGTATAGTGCCCCCAGTTATGAGTGTACCACGTTCCGTGGTGACCACAGCTACCATCTTGTCAGCCGAAGAATCTGCCGCATCTACATATACCACAGAGGTATCATTAAGAAAGCGTTTGCCTAATGATTTGGCTCTCTCTGTACGACGTTCAGCGTGGAAATCTGGGTGCATGTTTCGAGGTAGTGGAGGAATGACCAGAAGCTGGCGTATATGTTTGGGAAGGTCAGTTGTGGGTCCGCCTTGTCGTTCGTATGTTATGCCGAGTGTGGACAGAATGTGTCTGCCAGTTGGTGTGGCCGATAGTCGTTCGTACTGCGAGACGGTTACCGCTTCAATAATCTCGCTTAGGGTGTTATGAAGACCGAGACCTAACACTTTCTCAGTCGCTGTGTGCATGGGTAGCCCAACTGCCTGTTTGACGCATTTTCTGATTATGGCCTCCACTTTTTCTTTTTCAGCTGACTTGAGATGTAGGTAAGGGCATACGTAAGCTATGCGGCTTATCACAAAGGCTTGTACTAAACGGAGAGTATTGCTTTCCTTCAAGCCCGAGTGGCGGTTACTAATGCGGCGAATGAGTCGCATAATTTGCTGCGAGGTTCCCTGAAGCTTCCGAATTACGTCACCATTGAAGCCGTGTTCTTGTAGAATTAGGCCCAAGATTTTAATTTTGGGCACTCGAGGAATGGGGACTCCGCGAATACTGAGTTCGATGGCCGGTGGGGTTTGCGCAAGGGATCTGATGTTGCGGAATATGAGAAATTCAGATTTGGCTGGAGAGCACCGCAGCCCCCTAGGGTCTACATAGTTCCCCACGATATCTATTGCATGCTGTAGTCTCTCCTCGATTTCGGCATCATTGCCCTCGGCGGTCCACAAGGTGATATCGTCAGCATAGAGGCTGTGGTGGAGTTGCGGAACCTGCGCTAATAGGTGTGGAAGTTTCAACATTGCAACGTTGAAGAGAAATGGTGATAGGACCGATCCCTGCGGGGTGCCCTTGTTGCCGAGGGGAAAGTCATGCGAGTGGAGACCTCCTACTTGAAAATGCGCCTTTCTACCTGAAAGAAAGTCGCGGATATAGTTGAAGGTGCGGGCTCCCACCCCGAGTTCATGAAGGTTCTCCAAGATCGCATCATGTCTGACATTGTCAAAGGCCTTTTCCAGGTCAAGTCCAAGAATTATTCTGGTGTCCCGCGTTTTTGCCTCAATAATCTGATGCTTGAGCTGAAGCATTACATCCTGCGTAGAAAGTTTTGGTCGAAATCCAATCATGGTTGGAGGGTACAGCTCGTTCTCCTCCATAAACCGGTTGAGGCGGGTATGAACTACGTGCTCCATGAGTTTACCTACACAAGACGTGAGCGAAATCGGCCTGAGGTTCTCAAGGCTGAGTGCCTTCCCTGGCTTTGGGATGAGAATGATCTCTGCCGTTTTCCATATTTGTGGGATGGAGCCCTCCGACCAACATTTCTGCATATACTCAGTTAGTGATTGTAGCGACACTTCATCCAGGTTGCGGAGGATCTTGTTGGATACTGCATCGGGGCCAGTGGTGGATTTGCAGTTTAGCCTGGCAGTCTCTGCCCTAACCTCATCCACAGTAATGGGGGAGTCGAGCTGCGTGTTTTCCGGACCAGCATAATCTGGGAAGGCTTGGATAGGAGCATTGCCAATATATCTATCTTTAAGTTCAAGGAAAAGGTCCTCTGGTGGGCCTGCAAACTCATGCACAAGCTTCTGCAGGTTCTGCCTCTGGGTGGTTCTGCTACCTGTAGGGTCAAGTAGATGACGGAGCAAGTGCCAAGTCTTAGAGACTCCCATATTGCGATCCATTTGGTTACATATGTCATCCCAGTTTTGTTGAGTAAGTTTAGCTGCATGATCCTCGATCTCCTTGTTTAGCCTAGCTATTCTTCTGCGCAGATTGCGGTTCCACCGCTGTCGTTTGAGTCGGTTCTCAAGTCCACTCTTTGCCTCCCATAGGTGAAGAAGCCGGCTGTCCGCAATCTCCAGGTGGTCAGCCTGGTCTAACGTATGGGTGACTGCTTTGGCATCTTGACAAAGATCCTGTGCCCAGATATCTATGTCTAGTATTTCGGGGGTATCAGCTTCTCGGGCGGCTCTTTTAGCGCGGAACGTGTCCCAATCGACAAGGGTGGGGGCTCGAGCGCTACGACGTTTGGGGCCAGTTGAGGTCACTATTTCCAATATGTAGTGATCGCTGCCGAAATTTTGTTGAGTGTTTATCCATGTTCGAGTGCCCGAATTTTTAGCAAAAGTCAGATCGGGAGACGTATCCCTGGAAACACTGTTACCGCAGCGGGTGGGGACTAGTGGATCTGTAAGAAGAGTCAACCCACACTGTTGTGCGGTGAGCCACAGTTTTCTACCTTTAATGTCCTCCTGTGCGTAACCCCAAGCCGGGTGTTGGGCATTAAAGTCTCCCGTGAAAATGACGGGGTGATTGCCTGCGAGCTTCAGGGTCGCCTGAAAAAGCGGGCCGAAGCTTGCTTTCCGTAACTTTGGGCTGCTATAGACATTCAGCACAAACAGACTGTGGTCGGGTTTCCTAGGCGGAATTAATTCGACTAGCACGTGTGTGACATTTGTGACTGGGGTATCGTGCTGTACTACCGCAATATTTCGTTTGACAAGAGTCGTGACTCCAAGCGTTCCACCCCCCGATGAAAAGGATTGATACCCAGCTAGCTTGCTATTAGTTTGTGTCTCTTGTAGTGCGATTAAGTCCGGTCCGTCCCTATTGTTGAGGAATTGTTGGAGTACAGCTCGTTTGCGGCTAAATCCTCGGCAGTTCCACTGCCAGATGGTGTAATTGGGTTGTGGCGCCATGTTGTTGCTAGTCGGATACCGCTTCAGAAGAAGCGGGTTTGCGAATTTTGTGAGGAAGGAGCCTGCTCTCTGCTTCCTGCTGCCAGCTGCCTAAGTTAATTAATTCCTGCCGGTGTCTGCATAATTCTTCCATGATGGAAGTCATTGTAAGCTGCACTTGAATGAGGGTGCTGTTAGTCTGCGTTTGCGCTTCTTCAATTTTGTGAATGGTGTCGGCTAGTGTTTGGCCTTCGGACAGGGAATCGCCTGCTTTTCGCTTAGGCGGGGGTGCCCGCGTTGATTCAGCATGCATGTCCGCTCCGGCGGAGGTAGAGGGGGTAGGTTTATTGGCGCCATCGGTCGTAGGCGGTGACCCAGCCTGCATTTGTTGCTGTTTTAGAGCGGCATTTTCTTTCTTTAGGTCCTCGACCTCACGAAGTAATTTCCCTACCAGCACTTTCAGGTCTGCTAGCTCAGAGGGGTTGGAGTTAGATTTCTGGGAGGCTTTATCTGCCCAGCCTACCTTTTGCGTGCCGACGGCGTCCTGGTTCAAACCGGGGTTCCGTGGCTGGTGTGAAGGAGTCCTGGATTTGGAGGCGGACCGGCCTCTCGGTTCCAGTCGTGGAAAGGAGCTGGATCGATGTCTATAATTTGTCCGTCCCCTGCTTTTGGAGCGGCTGCGTCGCTCTTTAGACTGCGGCGACTCTTGGCTATGCTGGGTCAGATGTTGGCGTTCCTGTTCCCAGCGGCGTTTGCTGACAATGTATGGAGTGCGGTAGATTTCGCGGCATTTGTTGCTGCCCAGTTCATGGCCCTTACCGCACAAGGCACACTCAGGCTCGCAGCTATGTGTCTCAGGAGGATTGGCCACGCCGCATCCGCGGCAGCGAGCGTTTTTCGGGTCCGGGCAAACGTCTCTGCGATGTCCGAGTTGTCCGCACAAAGAACACACTTCGTATTTTTTTTTGTAGAGGCAGCAGCGAATCATGCCACCACCGAAGCTGATCCAACGGGGAACTCGCTCACCGTTGAAGAGAATGAGGACCGTCTGCTGACTGCGCACCCATGCGCCGGACTCCACATATTGGAGGATTCCTTGGATGCTGAAGGTTCGCAAGGATGTCAGCGTCCGATAGATGTTTCGGAACGCCTTGGATCACTCCTTTACCACTGCCATCCGGCGTGGCGACATACGAGGTGATGGCGATCTTGTTCGCGCCGTAGATGAGCTCCTTGATGTTTAAGTAGCGTTCCACTCGTACCGCGGAATGGGTGGCCACCAGTATGGTGTGTTGCTTGAAGTTGAGTAGCATGCAGTCTTCAGATGATTCTGCCAAGGTGAGGCCCGCGGCGTCCCGGATGAGTTGAAAGATGCCGAGTTGGCCACAGCTCTCGAGTATACGGAGGCCGCCCGATGGCCGGAATATCACCTTGGTTAGGCCCTTGGGTAGGCGAGGTAGGTTCGACGCCACCGATTGTCGAGCAAGTCGTCGGCCAAGCTTTTTCGCAGAGGAGTCGGCAGAGTGCCGCATGCTGTCCTGTCCCTGGGCGCGATCGGTTCCATTGTGTGCCGCGGGGTTATTCCTTTGGCGTTCGTGACCGGAGCGTTTCGATTCACCGACGGTGAACCAACCATATTGGTGCAAAACTTCTTCGGGGCTAATGTCAGCCCCCTCCACGGTGACTTCCATGTCCAGTGTTGGAGGAAGATCCCACTCAGATAATGCGGCACAGCCCCGTCAGAGCGGGGTCGCTAGGCCTGGCGTGGGCCTAGCGGGCCGTGCGTACCGGCGAGAGCCGAAACGCAGAAAAGTCCGCAGAAACAGGCAAAAAGGGACTTGCCGATGCGTCCGACGGCGTTATCCGAGCTTCGAAGACGAAATCCAGGCAAGAGCGGTGTTGACCGTCGCTGAATTCAGCGGTGGGCATGGGTGAAGCGAGGAGCGTTCGCGCGAGCGTCCGATCCACGCCACGTCCGAGCCGGTTCTCCAGTAACTGTGTCACATATCTCGGTGAACACCCGAACAACACTGTGAGGGATGGGATAAAGGAAGGAGTCAAAGAAGAGATGAAGAAAGAGGTGCCTTAGTGGAGGTCTCCGGGATAATTTCTACCACCTGGAGACCTTTAACGTGGGCTAACATCACGCAGCAGAAAGGCGCCCTTTCAGATACGCCTCCACCGAAACGCGGCCGCCGCGGTCGGCTTCGAAACTGGGTACTGTGGATCAGTAGACGAGAGCCTTAACCACTGAGCCACCGTGGAGGGTAGCGTGTTCGAGCCCCGTAATCTGCCATCGGTACTGAAGCACCTGAGCTGGGGCAGCGGAGATAAAGGATAGCAGGCAGAATGGAGAAATGAAATGAAAGAGGTGAGGGGACAGGAAGAGAGGATAAAAAGGGAAGTAATATATAGAAACTATATATGCAAACAAAAATGAGTCCTGGTTGTGCAAGGAGAACCGAAGAGGTGCCGGCCTGAAAACTTTTCAGAAAGGTGTTGCTGTTGCTGAGAGAAAGAAAGAAAAGGAAAGTGCACGGGCCTGCCTACTGGCACAACCTGAGCCACGTTCGCTGCCGCGAGCTGAAAGTAGGAGAGTTAAAGGATAAGAGAGTAAAGATAGAAAGAAAACTCGCGCGCTAATATGCCCCACGCCGATCCCAGAGGGAGCACAATACAGGGCCGACCCGTGCCAGAGTGCTTCAAGCCGAGCACAAAGCCATATGCAAAAAATAAGTTTAAAATTTTGGGTCCAAGGACCCGCTGCAAATATCAGATCAGGTATCAGTTATTTTTCAGGAATAGAAAGGGGGTATCAAGTAGAAGTCAGAAAGTTACACTGCGCCCTTTCAGGTCCTGTAAAAAATTTGGCTGTGGTTTATCTCTGGTTAACACTTGTAGAATTGCAAAATCTTCATTTCCTCGGCAATTCACCTAAGCACATTCCGACGCTTTCGAGAACTCAAACCGGTCTCTTCCGCAGTTGAAGAGTCACTCCTGGACGTGGCACGACTTCTTTTAGCCGAATCTTCGTTGCGAAGCTTCTCGAGTCGTGCGGCGCGCTCTTCTGGCGTCTCTTGGGTGCTCTCCATAACTACGATACCACGATACACTGACGCGAAGCGCATATATATATATATATATATATATATATATATATATATATATATATATATATATATATATATATATATATATATATATATATATATATATATATATATATATATACACACCCCGCGAGGCACCTTCTCTCCCTCTAACCCAGCGGAGTACATCTGGTGGAGCGAGCGGCGACGGCAGCGTCTTCGACAGCGGCGCCATCTGATGGAGCGCGGCTGCGGCGGCTCAAGGTCGTTCGTGGGCCACGCATATGACATACGGCATATGGCGCGACGAGCCGGAATTTCTCGCTGGCTGCAGTAGTAAAGCTTTCACATTAAGAACAGCGCAGTAAATGTCGAAGGGAGTATCCAGTATAACTAAGCTAGTTATACTGCGCCCTTTCATGTACCGAAAAAAAACGCCGCAGTGTCGACCTGCCGTGGTGGTAGGGCGCTCGGCTGCTTATCCGGAGTTCCCGGGTTCGACCCTGACCGCGGCAGCAGCATTTCGATGAAGGCGAAACGCTAAGGTGCCTGTGTGATGTGCGATGTCAGTGCTCTTTAAAGTTTCATAGATGGTCGAAATTATTCCGGAGCCCTCCACTACGACACCTCTTTCTTCCTTTCCTCCTTCACTCCCTCCTTTATTCCTTTCCTTAAGGCGCGGTCCAGGTGTCCGCCAAGAGACTGCGCCATTTCCTTTCCCCCAAAATCAATTTTTGTTTTCATTTATATGTCTTTGAAATAATAATAATAATAATAATAATAATAATTAATAATTGGTTTTGGGGGAAGGGAAATGGCGCAGTATCTGTCTCATACATCGTTGGACACCTGAACCGCGCCGTAAAGGAAGGGATAAAGGAGGAGGTGAAAGAAGAAATGAAGAGGTGCCGTAGTGGAGGGCGCAGGAATAATTTTGCCCACCTGAGGACCTTTAACGTGCACTGACATCGCATAGCACACGGGCGCCTTAGCGTTTTTCCTCCATAAAAACGCAGCCGCCGCGGTCGGGTTCAAACCCGGGAACTCCGGACCAGTAGTCGAGCGCCCTAAGAGGGATACCGGGAGCGGATGCATTGAGCGGACGCAGCTTGTCTGCGCTCCGTGGATTTCTCGTCCTGTGCGCGCAATATCCATTCGCAGATGCACATTTTTCTGCGGATCAGACGTATAACGTCGAGAACTACTCGAGGATACGCTTTGATCCCAAGAAGTAACTTTCTTGGCATTATGCGGGACTTTAAAGCCCAAGCCAAAACGTGGGATCGCTAAGCCTCGCAAGCACTTCGGCACTGGGCCCGGCGTTCTCTGCCGCGTTCGGCCTGACCAGCGAGCAGCTACTCCGCTACGGCTAAGACGATAGATGTAGACCACACCCATGGCTACGACCCCGAGTCTGGAGGATTCGGAAGCGTTCCGAGCAGCAGCAAACAAGGCGAGGCGAACTATGATAAATCACAGCCAGAACCTGGATGGAAGACGATATGCCTCAGGGCAGGACAGCGTGCACAAGGGCACTCGGCTCCGAAGGCATATGAATATGACCCGAAGTCACCAGCAGCGGATCCCATGAGCCGCAAAAGGCCCCCGAGATTGCCTGACCTCGACAAGTATGAATTTAAAGTGATTATCAAGCCGAAAGACCGTTTGGACCTAAAAATGTGCGGTGGGAGTTTACACCCACTTAACGTCGCGTTCGAAAACGCATTACGTGGCAAGACGCTACGCTCCAAACCATACATCAGAGTTATTGAAGAGCAAAATATCATCATCGCGGCAACTTCCCATGTCGAAGACGCCACAGTACTTGCGAAGATCGATCACATCAACCTAGACGGGAAAAAGTACCACCTCAATGCCTACGTGAGAACACCGCAAGACTCATGCAAAGAGTTGGTGCACGGGATTGACCCCAACGCATCAGAGACCTAGAGAGACTCTTTTCCTCTAAAACCCACGAAATATTAGGCGTGCGAAGGCTGTGCAGATCCAACTCGGCGGTGATACTTTTAAGTGGATACAAAGTCACTTTCTTTGTTACGTGCGGGTGGATCGACCGCAAATGTTTTCTTTATAGGAAAACTAGACCGTTTTGCGTACTGTGCGGCAGGGAAGATCGCAGGGAAGAAATAGACCGGACGTCTGCCTTAGCCCAGCTGAATAGAAATGTGACTCGTGCGGCAAGCTACATCCCGGGGAAGCTCACGATTGCACCCCAACATGTGCGGCATGTCAGGGGAATCACCACACCTACTCAAGAGAATGCAAAGCAAAGTTTCTCGATCCCATCAATAAGCCTAGGAAACATCAACATTTGGGTGATCAGGAAGAGAAACCGACAACCAGTGGCACCAGCAAGAGCTACGCGGCAGCTGTACGCACCAGCCGAAAAGAGCAGTTCGAGAAGAAGGAATCCAGAAGAGGGGCCTCCAATTCTACGTCCAGGTCCAGGTCAAGATCTAAGTCTAGTCAACGTCGCAACTCGTCAGGCCGATCCGGAACAGAAGAGTCAAGACATCATAAAGAGCAGGGGACCACCAGGTCGGCCTCCTTTGCACCTAAGGCGGATCCACCGGCATAGGAGATGCCACGCACCCGAGAACGCGGACCATCTTCTGAGAAGCAAGAAGAATCAAGACACATCGTAAAGGTGGGCTATGCTGGGTTGCCTCCATTCCTCCCCGGAAACGCGATATCGAAGGAGTTTAACGACCTGAAAGCAGAAATTATTCAGCTAAAAAAACAGAACGAGGCTTTGCGAGCTTAACTTAAATTGGTCAGGCTGCAGTCACAAACAACTCCCGACAAAACACCCGAAGCCCGGCCAAACTCACAGTCAATTTATGAGCGCGTCATTGCAGAGCTGAGGGCTGACAGAGAGGAGCAGGATGAAAAGTTACTACAAGTTATTCAGATGGTCAAAAACGAGCTCGCAAACGAGTCCGCCAACACTAGGAAATACATAAACTCCGCCATTGCCGCAGTGCGTGACGAATTCAAATCTGAACTCAACGAGTTCAAAATTCCGAAATAGGAAATCCAAATATGCCGACAGGCACCCCCTTCCAGAAGAGAACGAATAAGGACCATGGCACATAGGGGCCAGGAAACAATAATTTGGCAATGGAATTGTCAGGGATTAAAAAGAAAAAAGCAAGCCTTCAAATTTTCATCGACACGTCGGAGACGCCACCTGCTGTAATAGTACTTCAAGAAGCAAATACGGTCATCAGCATGAAGGGGTACAAAACTTTCAAAGACGAGCATAGCCTAGGAATACTTGTTCACAAGGAGTTTACCGCAACGCTGCAAGAACCGCTAGCCGAAAATATCGAACATGCTTACATTGAAATTCTTCCCAAACACAGGGGAAAACGCAGTTTGCACATACTGAACGTGTTCAGTCGCCCCAGGGACTCATGTTATCAGATAGCCACGCTATTTAATAATTTTATCAAGAGGGCAGGTAAGGACCCCCTCGTCATAGCCGGTGATTTCAATGCGCCCCATCAAGCATGGGGATATCACTTTAACAGCCCGAAAGGTAGGAGGAACCTTGAGATCGCTAACAGAGAAGGGCTCACAATCTTAACGGATCCCCTGCAACCCACCAGAGCGGGTAATAGCGTCAGCAGAGACACCTGTCCAGATCTCACGCTTGTGAAAAACTGCCTGCAGGTCACCTGGTCTAACACTGGCGAGTCCCTGGGCAGTGATCACTTCATCGTCTCCTGCACTGTTCAGGGAGTTAAATGTCGGAAACCATTTGTCAAGGCTAAGATTGTGAACTGGGACAAGTGGAGAGAGGAAATCGCACGTCTCCCGGACGAAGATATCACAGATATTGAGGCATGGACAGCGCTGCAGATGAAAAACCGTCGCCATGCACTCTACGACAGCGAACACCA
>JARKHS020026211.1:0-75947 GCA_030143305.2 Amblyomma americanum
TATATATATATATATATATATATATATATATATATATATATATATATATATATATATATATATATATATATATATATACGTGTGTGTGTGTGTGTGCGTGTGTGTGTGCGTGTGTGAAGGAAGCTAACAGGCGTCGTCGAAACCAAGGTGCATAGGGGAATGCTTCTATTTTTTATTACTTGTAGTTCTGATTAGTGGGAGAATAATACTTCGATTAATCTGTCGCTTGAAGAAAGTTACTTATAAAGCAGCAGAAAAAATCTCAGCAGCAGTCGCGAACCTTACATTCGGACAGCGTTGTTGTTCCTTCAGTTTGCTATGCGCAATTCATAAGACTGGGACGGCGACAAGAAATTTTCGGTGCTGTTGAGGACCGGGATCTAACCGCCGGCAGTGAACAATCGCATTAATAATTCCTCATTTATTTGCTATTCTACGCGTTACAGCCGCCCAAACACACTGCACCTTCTTGGCTCTGCATCAGTAATGAAAACAGCGCCAGCCTCCCTTCGCCTCCTTGTGTGGAACGCGTGCCGGTGCTGCCGGCTTTGTGTTTTCTTGAGAAGACTAATAGAACAGCGTCAGGCTGTCGGCGTTGCCTTTCGAGCGCCATGCCAAGCATTCTCAGTGCAGCTGCGCACAATAGTTGCACAAACCACGCGGATCTGAAGCTCCGAAAAATTCACCAGTCAAAGGCGTCCAGTTTCGCCGAGGTGACTGCGCAGCAGGATTTCACAGGAGCCTCTGACCTCTCAGAATGTATGCGAATGTGCGCCTCGATCAACGTTGCTGTTGCGAAGGTCTTGGGCGTAGCAGTAGCTCGTGATTTTGTTTCGTCGCACTGAACGCTTCGTTATGAAGGTGGACCGTGGGAAGGCGGAGAGTTAGACAAAGCGTGTGCAAAGAAAGCTATACCACTTCGACCACGCGCGCATAGCGATTCAAACGTCTGGAACCTTCGCACCAAAAAAGATACTTATCGTTGTGAGCAGATACAGAGAAAAGCGTTGAGGTTCACCTTTGACAACTACAAAAAAAAAATGCCCTCCTACTGACCTTATGATTTCCAACAACACTGCGCCCCTAGAACACCTCAGGAAGATAATTCGTTTACTCTTTATACATAAAATTTTAAACAACCAACTTAACCTCAGCCCTCCGCCGTGTCTGAAAGTTCTCAACAGGCAATCTTTGCAAATAATTGGGGAGACACTTAAGCTGCGCCTTTAAGGGTACGACGCGACAGCGTTAATGGGTCCCGCCAGCGGCTCGTCTTGCCCACGCAGACACGGACACTGTTTCCTTTTTCCCAATAACAATTATTATGTGAATTAAGTATCACACGACATGCGTAGAGGCACGCTTTAGACAAGCTGGACTAACGTGCCTACCGTGCCTATAGGGTTCAGGTGTCTAACTCGCAACCACAGGGTCAGGGATTCGATTCCGGACCACTTACCCCATCTTTCTTTTCAGTGCAATTCATTTACTTGATATACTTACGTGTCCTAATGACGCTTGAGTCATGTTGCGACCTTCTGATCGCCAGTTTTCTAATGTTTTAGTCACTTTTCAATTTCACCGCTCCACTTGTGACGTAGCAAGTTTTTCGACTACTCCGGAGTTTATCGACGCAACGTTATGCCACGTTTTCCGCTCAACGGGCCCTTAATGCTGTTGCGTTAAAACAAAATATTTTATGCAGTTTTTATCCACGAATGAATGCTGATTAGAATTCCCTTCCAGAATGCATAGTTGATTCCTCAAACTTTGGCCAGCACTGCATCAATATCTATTTGGTTGACAGCATAATGCATTGATTTATTTGGCGTTTTTACAGTTATTTATGCATTGATAACGTTTTCTACTTTTTTCCCTTCTATGCCTCTTGGTCTACTGAATTCACACCATTACACTGGCTCAGTTTGTTAGTTTCGCGGGTGACTTGGGTGATTTTCATTCTCTTCTTTGTACGCTATATTGTTTGCCACTCCTGGTAAGGCCAGAACACTGGTGCGCAGTATTGTGAAATATAAATAATTAGCAATCACGTGGGAGCAGCAGGGAGTTATTACTTCCCACCTGCAGCATCTGCAGCCACCAGAGGCGGCTTCCAGTTGCGGCGGTACAATACAAAATGTCTTTTGCGCCTGTTTGTCCCAAAAAGCTTGTCGTTATCATAATTTTTAGCAGTTAAACTCTCGTTTCCCCCAAAAAATGCAGCTGCAAAATTTTGCTCCAGTATCCCTTTAACCTGCCATACGGGCGACTGGGCATTACAACGCTAGTGAAATGCGATTGCCCCGGCTGGGTGTCGATAACGCCGTAACCACCAGAACGCCATATTTTCTGGTCAAACCTGCGAATTTTCACACTGCCTCAGTGGTGTTAAGTGCGTGCTTCTTTGTGAGTTAATGCACTGTCCTCTCCAGGAGTTACGTAAACTATGCTCGACTGAGAAGGAGCACCAATGCATCAACCTCTGCAGACATTTATCCACAGGAGTTGTCGCGCGAAAACGTCACATATATCTTGAATTTTAAAGTGCGGCCAATTTCACTTTTTCACTCCTGAGTAAAGCGTGTAGTGGAACATTAATAACCACTCAAAACTCGTGCCGTTATAAATATAATTATAATAATTGGTTTTTGGGTGGAAAGGAAATGGCGCAGTATCTGTCTCATATATCGTTGGACACCTGAACCGCGCCGTAAGGGAAGGGATAAAGGAGGGAGTGAAAGAAGAAAGGAAGAAGAGGTGCCGTAGTGGAGGGCTCCGGAATAATTTCGACCACCTGGGGATCTTTAACGTGCACTGACATCGCACAGCACACGGGCGCCTTAGCGTTTTTCCTCCATAAAAACGCAGCCGCCGCGGTCGGGTTCGAACCCGGCGTTATAAATATCCTGATATCGTTTCTTCTGTCCTGATATCGTTTCTTCTGGCCTTCTACATTTCTTCTTGTAAGTTGTCAACGCACGAATATGCACTCGAAACCTGTGACGCCACCAGAAACCTTTTTCTCGGCTTCTTTTTCTCTACTTTTCCGCTTGGAAGAGCGAGCAGAGAGAGACACAGTGTATGAACACTGTACTGCGTGGATGTATTTCTATTTTTATAAAGACAAAATACTTTCTTTGCCGCAGTGGTTCCTTATAGGAAGTGCTCGGCGACTACGTACATTCGATTGCTAACAGAAACAGCTATGGGCATGAATAAAATAAAATCAAATCAAATCAAACCAAATCAGATCAAATCGTCTTGTCCCACCGGATGAATGATAAAAGGCAGACATAGGCAGCGTGGTAGCGTTTGAACATACATCCAGAATTGAATGATTTCGTACTTGCTGGTGCAGCAAATGAGAACGAGTCAGCCTTTATTCAACAAGCCACTAAGCCTGCAGCAGTGCAGCGAACGAGCGTTCTGAAGCAGCTGTTGTGCATTGTCTTCGTAGTGGTTTGTGTTAGTGGTTTGTGATGAGGTGAACTGACGCGAACATTCCTTCGCCAGCAAAATTCACAAGATGGACGCTGATGAATTAGGAATTCTTGAAGTTGCCGGCTTAAATATTACATTATTGAATGCAGCGAGGCGGAGTTATGATGGCCAGCGCTGTTCGCCTATATCGTACTCAGTGTTTAAGCGACGATGCACTGAAGAAATAGTGAGCTACCACAGAAAGAAGGCGGCAAAGTAGGAGGTCTCAATGTAATTTGATCGGGTGCTTTCAATCCGAGAACCTCCCGTTTAAGTACACCCCGCATTGAAGCCCGCTTGGCTTTTTTGCTAGCGGATACAAAGACGTGAACAAACAACTCTGTGAACCTTTATTTGAACATGGTTTCCGCCTTCAACAGAGCGGCTTATGCACCAGAGTCACAAGTGTTTGCAGGTGGACTCAGTGTCTTGCGATGAGGAGGATGTAAACAGTGCGTCCGGCTGCTGGTCGCTGCGAGAAAACGCAGTGTTTCGAAAGCTCGGGTAGATGGAAATGAAGTGTCGGTGACGGAGGCGACAGAAGTGGGCGACAGAAGTGGGCGACAGGACTTTCGTACAGTCGCACTACGCAGAGCGCACGGTGCTCTGTCGTGCGATTTTCACTTACGACGTAAAAGGAGGTTTCAGCGGTATCCTTTGCACAGGCTCTTCTTCATATAAGCGTAGCGAATTGGGCTTGTTGGTGGACGTTCATACTTGAAGGACGGGACACGAAGATGCAGACACCACAAACGGTTCTTCAAGTTTAGTGAAACAGCTGATCCCGCAGAGGAGTATATAGGGAGGCACAAAAGGGAAGATGAGAGTAGCTGGCGTTGTGTCCACGCGAAATCACCACCAGGGCTTCCAGGGCCCCACTGCGCCCAGAACGTGGCCGCCGTGGCCGATCTTGCTCACCCGGTGGATCGTGTTGACTAGATAGGAGGGACCCGAGACAAAGGTGTCCCCGTGACCCCCGCCGAAGCCGCCACCGCCGCCGAAGCCGCCTCCGAAGCCTCCGCCAAAGCCTCCACCACCACCACCGTGGCCACCCCCTGTTGTCAAAATGATGATGCCTCCACCTCCGCCGCCGTGGAAGCCGCCCAAGCAAGAGTGGAGCAACGCGAAGGCCAGGGCCAGGGTTACCTGCAGGCGTGTCAACACATGGGTATTGTAAAGACAGAAAAACTGGTGCGGCGAAAACGCTCACAAATGATATATGGCTAGGCATTGGACAGAATCAAGGGTAGTGTTGTGCATTCTTGTGGGCGCAGTTAAGAACCTGTGTTGGCCATTTGGGGCACTGCCACCGTCATGCTCTGAACTAATAACGCCAGCTGTTTTGTTCACAACAGGCCCTTAGTGGATCACACTTCTCCGTTTTTGCCAGAATTGTTCAGAGACGGGCAAATACTACCGTGCCGGAATCAACGCTAACGCCGCTGAAAACAGAAGATAACTTCTCGCCATTTTTTTTTACTTCAGCTATAACCAGTAGCTAGTGCGATTAACATTTCTACTTACGTAAATAGTCCTGTGAAGTAAATATGCACCAAACAGTAAAACGTATATTTAAGGCTACGCAAAGACCATAGCCGACCAAGGCATACTGAGACGATGGTTATAACCGGAATAATTTTTTCCAGCCAATAGAAACTACAAAGTCCGCACAGTAGTCACCATGCCATTTTAAGGCTTTACAAAAAATATTGTAAAGTATCTTAACGAAAAAGGCGGACAGGCATAGCGTCCAACACAAACGCTTCTATACATATCCCATTCAATCAACAGGATACAACCTGACATTTTTATTATGCATATTAGAGGTATGCCTTTTGCTGGAGCAGTTAGTGAGACGATGGAGTATATTTCGAGATCTAGGTTGCTTAATCAGCATTGGGTGAAAGCGACACGAGTGGAGCGCTGTGAGCAAAGTGCAATTTAGCGCCCTGCTGTTAGTCTCATGAAACACGAAAAAACTCTTCGTTAATAGCGCACAAAGTCTTTTTGACAACGTAAACACGAACAAATGATTTATAAAGCACCGTGATTAATGTTTCCCACGCAAAAAATAAAAAATAACACGCACGGACAAAGCAGAGAGGAAACATGAATGATAGAGTAAGAGGCTACCAACTAGCCCAGCTGTCTACGCTTAGCGCCTTTCAAGCACTAAGAGGTTGTTCATTTCCCTGATACAATGATCGCCTTCCCGTTGGGTCTTTCAACTGAATTCGTATCTCTCCGTATACTATAGCTTTTTCGTTCCAGTGATGCGTGGGCTTCTCGTGGGTGGAGGCGGTCCGGAAGACGGAAGTTGGTGCATAGGTGGTGGGTTGGGTCTTCTGGAGAGGGCAGGTGGGTGGAGGACAAAGGTGGGTGGATAGTGGGTGGAAGCGTCCTGGAGGGGGGCGTCGGCATCGCACAACGGACGGACAGATTATGTCAAAGTGAGGGTGGTAATTCTAACGCAGTGATATATATCCGGCGCCACTAACTAAACTCTTGGATATGTCTCTCGTTCTAAGCCTTGTAGGTCCGACTTACCGCGATGGGCTGAATTGTCAAAAGGCAAGAGACATTTGGAGATGGAAAACCAGCGCCTAGTTAATTTAGTAAGGCGTAAAAGGGTGTGTTCAGCGAGAAGTATAGAAGCTTTTAAGCAACTGGCGAACTGCAAGGCTATAGAGACAAAGAATAGCATGGCTTTTTCTTATAAATAATCTGAAAGAAACAATAGCTTTGTAGCATTAACGCACATGCTAGCACCCGTTCGTGCGCAGTCATCCTATGCGTATATTTGTGTGGCCAGCTCACAAATACACACATGTGAAACAAACTTATTACGACCGAATTGCGCAGAGCAGGCCCGATTTCAGCGATCGAAAGGAAATGATCTACACTCGGTCGTGCGCTCCTCATTTGAACCTTTTCTTAAGAGAGCTAGGCTCGCGTAGACGGCGGCTGCCGGCGCTTACCAAGCACTCCCTGTTTGCTTCCCACCGGTCGATGGGCATCGTTGCAGGCGACGTATCCAAGCCAGGCAGTGGACGTCCATTCAGGTTTGCCACTGCCTTTTATACGGCACCCTTGCCTTTCACGCTCTCATTTCCGACTCGACTCATACAGGAAGTGCGCGTTCACACTGCCGCTCCTCCCTTCTTCCGGGCCAAGCAAGAAAAATTATGTTCAACCTCTTCGCGTGCAACGCAACAAAACGTAATGATATGCGCGATCGCCTTTCACTTCGCGCTGCGCCTCCCAGCGTCCACAACTTCCGGCTAACATGTGAAGTGCTGCGTGCACTTCCTGGTTCTGCCGGTCGTTCCATCCACGCATGCCTTCAGCAGACCGCTGTTTGTGTGTTTTTGAAGGCCTGCTCCTCTTCAGTGATTGTTCTCTGGAATGAAGATGACAGGCCGCCGCGGAGTTTTCTCCACCGTCACTTCGACAAAGTCGCTCCGGAACCGCGGCTACCAAACTTCGTGACCCAGTACACCGTAACAAGGCACGTCCGAACCGAGCACGTGGTTTGTAAATCTGCAAACGGGGTCAAAAGAGAATGGACGACTAGCAGGACATAAGCTGCCCCCTGTATAGGCTTGCATAACGGAGGCGCTTGTTGGGTTTACAAACAGGACGCCGTTCCGGAAAAAGGATAGCTGCGACGCGCTCGAACTTTGACATTGCTCCGGAGAGAGGTGAACGACCGAAGAGGGGCGTGAAAGCCGACGCTTACGTGCCGTAAATATAGTTTGCCAGGCACGGAGCTCCGCGAAGGCAGGACGGAACCGCAAAGAAGACATTCGCGACGCTGACCTAACTTACTATTTCCACTACTGGAGCACATTTAGCCTGCTACTTCCCTTTGCACTCGCGTGTAATGCTAGGGAAAGAAGTGTAGCTACAAACGTGGGTAGCTCGCCTATCGTGCCTCATTTGGCTTGGCTGCACTTTATATAATTACAAAGCGTAATCAAACCATATAAGCGAAAAAAAGAGTGATGAACAAAGAAAGAGAGAAAGAAATGAAATGAAAAGAAACTAATTCCCCCCCCCCCCGCCCCCCTTCACGTGAATAATGAAGCTCCGTTTCTTGGTGTCGGGAGCAAAAGGAGAGCTAAAATATTTTTATATGTTTCCAGTAAGATTGTATCGCAGCGGTACGGACCCCTGGCCACACACCAGGCTCACTGGTGTACTGCAGCAGCACATGGGCGGGTGATCACGACTGAGTCAAATTTTAAAATACTAAAAAGATCGGAACATCTTTGCCAGAGAGCCTTGCACGCAGTGGGTTCCGATTCAGGAAGAAAAAAATATTGTGTCGGGCAGTGCTGGTCGACATTTTCATTGCGTTAGAAACAGCGCAAAAGGGGAACTGGAAAGTAGTCAATCAAATGGCAACGGGAAAGGAAGTAAACGAGCCTGTAACGATGAGGTACCAGTCGGGACACGAGTAGTTTGTGCAGTTTGGGACTTTTTGTCCCATTGCTATACTTTGCGCCGTTTCTTTTAGTGAACATATACCATCTTGTCGCCGCGGTGGCTCAGTGGTTATTGTGCTCAGCTGCTAGCTGACCGAAAGACGCCGGTTCGATCACGGCGTCGGCGGTCGCATCTCGATGGAGGCGAAATGCTAGAGGCCCGTGTACTGTGCGATGTCAGTGTGCTTTAAAGAACCCCAGGTGGTCGAAATTATCCGTAGCGCTCCCCTACGACGCCTCTCAAAGCACGAGTCGGTTTGGAACGTTAAACCCCCTAAAGCAAACCAACCAGGTTTCAGCGTTAATGGTCTACACGAACTGGTGAGTGCCAGAAGAAAGCCGAGGCTAGTCATAGCAGACTGAGGCGGTACCAAGGCATTGGCGTGGCGGCGCGCCATCTGGCGCGCCAATTCCACGCCATTGCCTTGGGACCGCAAGCCACAGCCAACAGCTCAAACTTCAAACTTCTTCAGCAAAGCAGGGCCTTCAGGAAACTGGCAGCAGTGTTTCCATGTGCTCCTCGAGCTTTGAAAACTGCTAATGATTCAGGGTTGAGACGTTCGGGGTTGGAGCGGGGTGAAGGACGACACTTTGCTATATTTCAAAAAAGGCGATAGAAACTGTCTCGGTAGGCTATTTTGTAGAGCTCAAATTTTGCGCTGGGATGAAATGAACAGATATTAAAAGTAGAAAATGGTCTGCGCACTTCCCTATTCACTAAAATTCCAGTGACTGGTAAATAATAATAATAATAATAATAATAATAATAATAATAATAATAATAATAATAATAATAATAATAATAATAATAATAATAATAATAATAATAATAATAATAATAATAATAATAATAATAATAATAATAATAATATAAAAATAATAATAATAATAACAATAATAATAATAATAAAACGCAATCAACCGGACCGATGTCAAATCGTTTTCACGAAAAGAGAGGAAAGCTTATCGCGAAAAAAAAAAGCGGTCGCGATCATAATAGACACGAGGTCTTGGATTGGTTGTCTTTCGTCGTTGCGTTCTGTATTTTCGATTCCTGCGGTTCCAGCAAAATGTCTAAAATGCCTATGTTTTTTTGTATGTTTCAGAACTTTTGATTAGTGGATTCATTTATGATTATTTCTCCAAAATATATGTTGACGAGACTACTCCCAACCTATACTACGCTGCCGGAAACTATACGACCGATAACGTCGCGTGATTCATGACACTGCCGCCATAGAAAAAATCTCCTAGTGACAATGCGGTGCCGGTCAAAAATTTAGTTTTTTCACTTGAGCATTTCTTTTTTGGTTTACTGCGGACGACGCCAGGTGGCTGAAGAGAATTCTTACACTCGAGATACTACTACATGAGTAATGAGATTGGGAAAGAGGCAGGCAAGCAGGCTAACCAGGAGGCTGTTCAAGCTGGCTACCCAGCACTCGGGGAAAGAGAAGAGGGGACGTAAAAGAAAAAAAAAAGAGGGACAGGGATGGGGTGGGGATGGGGCAAGTGTAATAGAGGGCTGTGTAAATGATCAAATTATTACTTTTTGTATGCGCGACAGCTTCATTGTCGGCATCGCCAATGCAGCTGCTATAGTTATAGATGGCTTCGGATTAACTTCGAACACCTGACGTTATTCACTTTGCATCACATTTCCAGAGACCCGGAAATAGAAAATTTGTCCAGTATATTGGGCAGCGGAAGTGGAAGTGCACAAGCCATGGGCGGAAGTTTGGTCCAGTGGAAAGCTGTTTCTCGGCAACTTTTAAAACCCTTTCTATTGTCATCAAGTTATAGTCTCACGGTTGCCCCCTCTTGATGAGCTTAAAAAAAATAAGGCAGAAGTCAGCGGGAGCATGTTTCACAGTTGCGGTCAAAGAAACATACGCGGATTCACGTGCATTTCAATAAGCGGGAAGGCCCTTTTAAGCACTCCTCAGCACTTACGACAGCGCAACCAACTCACATAAGCACACAGTTGAGAGATGGAGGCTGTAATTTTTGCAAATTTAGCAGAGATTTCAAAATTACCTGTGCACTGGGCAATGCGCAGCACACAGCCGAAATGGAGCAAATGATATTCCAACTATGTTTCTGCAACCAAATTATCGTGACCTAAACTGCTGAAAACACATCGGTGACACAATTTACACTGCAGGTCACAGGGGTCTGCAATCCGTGCTTCGGTGTACAACGAGGCAGCGCTTCCGGCATCGCGGCGCCACTATGTAGACACGTCCAGCCACTGCACCGGACCGTTGTACCAGCACCCATTGGAAGGATAGAATGCGCCCTGTTTCGAGCGCACCAGTTGAGCCTTCCGAGAATATAATATATAATTGGTTTTGGGGGAAAGGAAATGGCGCAGTATCTGCCTCATATATCTTTGGACACCTGAACCGCGCCGTAAGGGAAGGGATAAAGGAGGGAGTGAAAGAAGAAAGGAAGAATAGGTGCCGTAGTGGAGGGCTCCGGAATAATTTCAACCACCTGGGGATCTTTAACGTGCACTGACATCGCACAGCACACGGGCGCCTTAGCGTTTTTCCTCCATTCTAACGCTGCCGCCGCGGTCGGGTTCGAACCCGGGAACTCCGGATCAGTAGTCGAGCGCCCTAACCACTGAGCCACCGCGGCGGGGCCGAGAAGGGCGTCCAGTGAGTTTCCCCGCTCGTACTGTAAATTGTTTGTTATTAAGTGATGCCCCAAGAAGGTGGTTATATTAAAATATTGGTGTGATATCGCACATGGAGCTATGAGAAACGCCGTAGCGAGCGGCGAGCACCGGGGATAATTTAGACCACCTGGGGTTCTTATACACGCGCTGGCATCGCGCAGCAGACGGGCGTTTTTGCATAGGCGACCGCCGCGACCGGGATTCGATCCCGTGCCCTTGGGATCAGCAGCCGAATGGCAAAGCCACTGACCCACTGCGGCGGGAAAAGCTGAAATACTGGTGACATCAGTGTTGCAATGCCCTGCTGTCCTCTTCGTGGGTCGAGGAGTGCATGACCTTTAGATGGTACTTCACCTTGGGAAAATAAACCAAAGGATCGATGGCGGGACTCCAATAAGTTAGATTCTCAAAGCAAAATAGCATCCTCTGTTCTACGATGGAGAGCCGGGGTTGTAGTTCAATGGAGACGGAAGTGTATAGCCACTGGTGGAGACTAGGTCGCGAGTGGATGTGCATCTCGAATAGAGAACCTTCCGAATTTTCATTTGAATGCAACATGCTTCGATTATACCTTAATTACTAAAAAATATGCCGACACCGCCTGGAAGACATTGAAGCAACGAGAGTTAGCTGTTTGGTAGGGCCATCTATCATCCATCCGATGTATTACCACGTGAATAGGCTACTTTTTCATACCTTACGGCGAGCGGGCGCCTACCGGCCACACACTCGGCCCACCTGCCCTAACTCCCAACCCTCAAGGGGCAAATAAAGTTGTTCTCTCTCTCGCCTTAAGGTCGGATATTTTTGACCAATGTAGGCCGAAAAAGTTTTTCGACTCTTTGGAGGGTCATTTTTCTTTACCTCAAGGCGGTAGGTGCCCAGTAGCCATGAGGTGTGAAATTGTGAGCTGCCGAGTGCTGACGTCACGGCCGCCACGTTAAGCCTAACCATAACTAAATATTAACCTGATTAAGCGATAGCGGTGTGTAACATGTTCTACTCATCGAGCATGTTACGAATATGCCATTAGTTGGATCATGACGTTATCGGTTAATTAATTATAAGCAATTAAATATAAGCCCAACCATAACTAAATATTAACTTCAATAGCTAGATTTGGTGTATAACGTGCTCTACTCATCTAGAGGATTCCAAATATCTCATTCGTTTTATGATGACCTCAATAATTTCTGATATAAGAGATCAAACATGGTCACGTGACTAGTTAATTATGGCGTCACAAAATTAGCGACCTCGCCAATAAATCACGAATTCGATACACTAATGACGTCACCAATCAGTCACCAGTTGGGATGCTATATCGATATACTATGGGGGCCGTGTTCTTGAATTCCTCGGACTTAGAAAATTTCACGCCGATGGGAGGTGGTAGCAGACCCCAAGAAATCGAAAAACGTGATGAGTAAGAGCTAATGCTCTTAAAAGGTAACGTCTGCGATGCAAACCTTGCTGAACAGCCTGCCTGGTGCAGCCGCCCTGAAAGGGCACGGGAGTGTGGGAACTGCGGTGTGTGAGCTGGCTGGGGACATCCTGTGCAGTGCAACGGAGGCGATCGAGATTCAGAATGTTTTTCTCGCGGGTCGTTCTTCATTGAGTCAGGTCGCCTATGGCGGCTTTCATTCCAGGGCTAACGTCCGTTATTATAAGTGGGCAGCCCTTGTGCGTTGGTCGATCACGCAGTGCCCTTGCGGAAGAGAAAGGGCTCTGAATCCGGTTCCACCTCTTGATTACCCGCAAGATTTCTATGGAGCGGTCAGCTTACATCCAGAACTTTTGTGTGCTATCCGCGTGCATGATATCTACGGTGCGAACGTAATTGAATAGACTTTATACTGTGGTGTGAAGTCCGGCCAGTGACGTAAAACGGATGGGCTTAAATTACTTGTTGAGATATGTCACTAGGAGGGACCGAATAACAAATCCATTGTTGGGAAAGCCGTTGACTAAATGATAGGTCATGAAGTATCCTCGTCGTTTAGAACGCTGAAGTCGTGTTAGTGTTCTGCATAATCCCCCAAGACAATAGCGCTGAAAGGCTAATGTAACTATAAATACCAGCAATCTCCGAGGAACATCCATGCCCGTTCATAGTAATTATGTGTCATGCAGTTCTCGCGTTTCGATATCTTTTTCGCTATTGATGGCTGAGAATGATTCCAACAAAATATTCGTGCATTTATTTTAATTGAAGTAAAAGATAGCCACTTGCTAAAGAGAGCACAGTGCCTTCTCAGGCATCTGCGGCAAGAAAGTTGGTATAACACATGCTCACGCTGTCTCCATCCCTCTCTACTAAAGCTTGTTCTGGTTGGAAGGCAGTAGACGCGATTTTTATAAACGTAAAGCGGAAACCACAACTATGTGACATATAATTCTCATCACCCGGTGGGGACACACCAGCGAGGACATTCGCACTTACCTTGCCATGACAATACTTTAGATTACTGTAGCATTTATTTACAAGATATTTACAACGCACAGCAGGGGTCCAGCACAGTACTGGAGAGGAACATTTGCGCACCGCCTATACATTTGAAGAGGCGTTCAGGCTTGAAAAGTCGTGCGAAGGTACTGAAGTTTGTGCCATGTAATGCCAGAGCGGTGCTTTCACGCACAGTGGAAAAGAAGCATCTGAAATAAGAGGGAAAAAGAACGCTATAAGGCACTTAGGTTTCAACGCCATTTTTGGAAAACTGTGTTGCACTCAGTTCGTTTTTAACGGTATTTTATTTTTACCTGAGAGCTGTTTCACCAACCTAATGCTTTTGAATCCTTTCATTTGGTTGCATTCAGCTTGTTGTAGCCGCCTACCTGGCCTGTTACTGGGCATCGCTAACTGCCGTTGTCGTTCTAAAGCGCTTACCGATATTATACAGTAAGTTCAAGTTTGAGCCTGTAGTAGTTCTGATGGCAAAGTTTTTTTTTTGCGATAAGTTGCTATTCGCTTCGATTTGGCAAACGGAACTCTTTCAGACACGCATTATGTTCTACTATCGAGAAAAATTGAAAATTTCTGTGCGTGAATTTGGTGCCTCTTATTAAAAAAAATAACATCGATGGCTCAAGAAGTTTAGGAATTCGCGCACGACGCACACTTTCAAGCTCACGGAATCGCAGCCCAATTCTTAAAAAGAAAAAAAAAATTCATGCCCCAAGTAATTATTTTATTTATTACCCAAAGTTTTTTCCGCCACGAAAATTCTGCTACCATATCCTTTAGTGAAGAAAAAAGCTACAGCACCAGACAGCACTTCCTTGGCACACCGTAGAACTTCGTGACTTAAATCTTTATTTTTTGCTTTCCAAACCAATCCTTTTTTCTAGGCACGAAACGCCGCTGTCATTCTGTCTAGAAGGAATTTCAGATGTAGCCGGCATCACTGAATTCGCGAAGACAGCCCTAGACCTTAAAAAAAAAGTTTGAATAGTCACGTCCATAAATAAATTTATTCTTTTGGGACTATTTGTGCACGTCTTTGCCACAATAATGCATGTTTATATCGATGAATTTTCACGTCTCTAGAATGCCTGTCATTAAAATAGCAACAGCGAGATAAGAAGCGGACATTGCAATACTGGCTCTAATACTGCAGCTATGTTAGCTTGGTAGTCGCTAGAAGAAAGAAATACGGAACATTGTTCAGTGAGTTCTTCTCAGTATATTACTAGCAGGCTCTAATTTCGATAGCTGCGAATTATCTTCAGCGCTCCGGAAACTCGTACGTTCTCTGGTGCTCAAAAGGAGGAAGTAGTCTATTGTTCTGTAAATGCGACTTTTCCGGTATGTGCAACATTGCAAAACATAACGTCTCAATAATGCACTCGCTTATTAACTATTATATAAAAAAAATTTGACAGTAGCTGGAAGAGGTTGCGCTTTGCTACTGAGTGTTTATACGAGGGTATAATTTTATTTTCTTTACACTGACTTTTTTTTTTACAAGCCAAAGTTCAGGCTTCTGAACCGCAGTGCGGGAAATAGGGAGCTTTAACATGACGCCCCCGACTGAATTGAGAGCCTTATTAGAAAGATTCCGCATAGCTGTATCCGCGATTCGCGGGAACCCAGATGCGCCTGCGCAGTGTTAGGTCGGCTCCCTTCGGGGGCTATCTGCGCATGCGCAGCTGGCGCCTCTAGAGACCGGTTCGCGGTAGCCGACCACGCTACGCTAAACCTCTACGTTACGCCGCACAGGGCGGAATGGTCGGCGCCATTGCTATAGGACCTTTCAAAAATAAGTCAAAGGGCGCAGCCATATTAAGCACTCAACTACGCTTGTAGAACAGGGAAGAGTTGAGGATTAAACTCCGTCACTCTCTCCCCACAGCCCGAAAAACCAGCTGCTCCGAGGGCCATGAAAAGGTCCCTTCCCTCCATGCGCACCCATTCAAGTCCACTTTGGGAGACCCCATAGGGGAGGTTGCTCTTCATCTTTTTCTTCATTGTCTGAGGACATCTCGTGTTGCGAAAGATAGCACACCACACAGCGATCGCGAAATCCGCACACCAAGGCTCGGCGTTGACTTCGCACCAACCAAGCTGAGTACCCTGGTCGTCTAGACCGTGGACACAGCCCACCAAACGGTCCTAGTACCATAAGATGGCGGGTGCTGGTATGTCGGCGAATATTCCCTGTGTGCACAGCGTGTTGAATTTCGAAATTCCGCTTATTGAGTGGAGACAACTGTAGCAAAAACCTAGAAATAAAAAAAACGCATTGTGTGCAAGGAATGTGCAGTTCTAATAATATCAGCATTGCGAAAACCTCTTGTTGCTTTCATGATACGTTCGCCCTTGCTAATTTTTTCCTGAGATTCTGAACGAGGATGAATAAATGCATCTTATTCTACGAAAGTCTCGGCCCATATTCAACTACTTCTCATTACCGGGTTCTTCATGCTTCAAAATCACTTCCCGCTTCTGAGGGCATTTTCGCTAACTACTGCGTGCTGTGTAATTTCAGACGGCCTCTGCCGTCATTTTAAAGTGATCTGGATCACTTGGTGCTTAAATAGCCTTTTCACAACGAAGGTTTTCTATCGGCTCGTGCAACGGGTGGCGCGGTGTGCACTGCAATCGTTCATCAGAAGTGACGAACATCGATTGGGCGTAAATAACTGAAAGAGGGAACTAAATTAAAAAAAAGTTCCTGAGAGTAGCGAAAGAAATAAACGCACACTTGACTCACGGTTAAACGGTGCAAGAAACGAAGAGTTCGGGTGAAAACAGTTTTGCTTTCTGAAAGCCACGCCATTCACTGGACACGCGCAAAATGTGTAGAGGTTGTGAAGAGGGCCTTTCAAAAACGACGCGTAATGGAACTTGTAATATCTTGCCTTTGGTATCAGGGTGCCGTGCCGGCGGAGTGAGAGTCCGCTTCACCACCAGCCTTCGTAGCCGCCATGACCTCCACCGTGGCCATGACCATGGCCGTGGCCCTTGATGACGATGACCTTGCCATATCCTCCGTGTCCTCCGCCATGACCGTGACCGTGACCATGGCCGTGACCGTGGCCGTGCCCGCCGTGGCTGTAGTGACCCAGGTAGTGGCCTCCGGGGTGTATTTTCTTGATGTGATGCACGGTCTTCACCAGGTACGTGGGGCCCTTTATGGCGTGCGTCTTGTAGTCGTGCCCGTGACCATATCCGCCGCCATGTCCGTGGCCGCCGTGGCTTGTTTTATATACAATAATTTTGTGACCTCCGTGATCGCCATGGCCATAACTGTCATAGCCGGCCACTGAGAGCCCCAAGATGCACGACAGCAAGATGAACACCTGCGAAATATTATGCGCATTAGCACTGCGCGGTATTTTATGAAAAGAACTGAGTGGCTCTCAATGAGCGTAACTTACACTGAATGCAATTCTTTTTTTCAATATCGAGAGGGCAGGAATAATTATATCTTCTAGCTAACGTACTGCCGTAGCATGCTTAATATCCCGGCGGTTTACAAACCTCTTGAAGATATCGCATGCATTAGTATGAAACAGGAACTTAGTGAGAATAAAATTTTCCTCACTATAAGTTTCTTCAAAAACATTAAGGAGGCAACAGGACGGAGGCAGATGTCGGCTACACATGCGAGTAGCCTTGCGGAAAATCTCCCTGCAATGCTGCTGCACTGTACCGACACATTAAGAATGATTAAAAACAAGAGAAATGAGGAACGGGTCAGCTGGGGAGTCACGACGGTAAATGACCTTACCAGGACAAACAGTGACTTAGCCGTACATTGGGTGACTGAGCAGGATCGTTCCTTTGGTTGAAAGTCAGTCGTGTTCTGAGAGATAGTTGGCTTAAATTGACAGTGCCTACTCGCTGACAATGTTCTGAACCCACGATTATCACCGCACAACAAAAGGGAAGGCTTAAACAGCGAAAGAAAAGACCGTTTTAGAAACTCGAATCACCAACCAATAACAGAATTTCCCTTCAGAATTGCACTCCAAATAACCTTCAAGTGGCCAGACACTTATGTGATATTCATTACAAATAACGCTGCTAACTTCAGTTGAACCGGCTCCTTTGCATTGGAAGCCGGCACTGTAATCTGCCTGTGCATAATTACGAAAGCAGCCTGCATGCAAGATCATGTTACAACCTCGTGTAGTCTTTGTCAGAATTCAACCGTATCTGCACTGCAAACCTTAGTGCCTACGTATAGTTTAGAAAAGGCGCAAGACGAAAATCATTTTGCTTCCTGAGCAAACTGAACTAAGCTTGTAATACCTAGAACATGTCCACATATAGGGATTGAGCGTGGACGGAGACAGGAGCAAAAACACCTGAGAACGATTTAAGGACATACATTCCAAGGCCTGCGAGAGCCTTAACTAAGGTATGGAAAAGAAGTGATTAGTAAGCATTGTTCTAAATAAGCAAATGTGCAAAATATAGCTTCATTGGAGAAGTATCCGAGAACTTCGAATATGTTTCGTAGCAAGGTTTTTCTGCAAAGGAAACATCAAGGAAGGTAGCACTTAACTGAGAAACATGCCTAAGCGCAGTCCATGCACGCGCATGTCTAGTTTGCGGGCTCTTACGCAAATATTTATAAGCGTGGGATCAAGCGAACAATAAGTGGTGCTACATGCCAGCCTTACTGTTCACTTGGTATGCCATAGACAAAAAAAAACAAAAACAACAACGATAAGAACCTTGCACACGAACAACGAAACCAGTTTTGTAATACGTTACCAGAATACAGCCTGACGTAGACATTCCGTAGGTTATGTACAACCGTCGTCCTTGACCACCTGTGCAGTCTACTTATATACCCAAGACTAACGCCGTGTCTTATTCTAGTGAGGAGGACGCGCTTTTTTTGCGTATTGGAAGAGGGTGAGTGGAGACGCAGCCCGTTAGCCGACGAAGAGCAACGGCGGTGAATTTGAGTGGCCCAAGCAGGCCGAAGCCAAGCCCCAGAAACGACCGGGTGTGAGGGAACGCTTTCTGCTCTTGCGGTTGTGTTTTCGGTGCCAGCTAGCAACCTAGAACGGGAGATAAAAAAAAAAGAAACCACCCGAAGGCAGTCTCCCCCGCTGTTTTGTGCAGGTTAAAAAACAGCGTCCCCTTCGGACCAGTAGCGACGTGCCGCGCCGACGATTGCTCCACTTTCCCCGCCGCTCGCCGGTCAGACTTGGACGAAAGCGAACGCCGCGCCACGCAGCGAGGACAGACCTCGACGAGTCGGCCGACGAGTTAGTCAGGAGGCGCCCTGCGTTTGTGCTTCTCAGGCTGAAGTCATGATCCGCCTTGACGCCTAATTATTGAGCCCCTCACGCTCTCGAAGACAGCTCTATACACCGAACATAGACCGGGCTCGCCGCCTTTCCCTCCCGCGCATTCAATGCCGCGCTCTTGAGTCGCTCTTCATGACAGGGTTCGTGCTCTTTGCGAGCACCTTCTATTTGTCCCGAGCCGAAATGCGGTCTGCGATCCCAGCCGCGCGGCGATTGCAGCTCTTGCTTGATAAGAGGACGTTGGCAGTGATGTCAGTGGTGTTCATCTCTTCCTCCAGAGATGCCAAGGCGCGGCGCAAGTGTATTATCGCACGCGTCGGCGCTGTGACGGTCCTTACTTTTCGGCGTGCCGCTATTACGTCTCTTGCCAGGCAAAAAAAAAAAATATTGGTGGAGAAGGCCAGTGCGTCTGTCTTTCAGAGATAATACTCCTCTTTGTGCTGTATAGTCCGCGCTCATGAAGAGACGTAGCCCATCTTCCCGATGCAGGTAGGATAAGTTTTATTTTTTTTTCTTTGGGGGGAAGGGGGAGGGGAAGGGTGGCGCTCCCCCCTCTCAGTACAGCTTCAACGTGGGTTGTGCTCGCTGCGTACCTCGGCTGTTGTGGGCCGTGACAGTAGCAGGGCACTCTAAACATAATTAACCGAAACTATACCCTCAGACATTTTTATATTAAACACTACGCAAGTTTTCGAACGAAAACCTAGGTAACGGCACAGATTCAGATGCCGCACCTTTCTGGAAGATATAATAAAATAAAAAGAACTTAGCAGACGTCAGCGCTGACGTCAACTTTTTTTGCTGGCGATTGGTAAATATTGCAATGCAAATTTAAATAGTACATTTCTCAGACTTCAAGGAAATTATTCACGTGACTCTATCAGAGTGTTTAGCCCTGCATATACCCCAAAGTCTTTGTCGGTTTTGTCCGAAACTATGCTGAAATACTAAACCCTCCTATTCTTCCGCGACTTAACGACAGTAAAGCTGATATTTAAGAAGCCGTTGAGCAGAAATATGCAGTGTGTCCTGATGCTTAAGTAACCGTCTGGTTGCTCATTACCCCAACCAGCTGAAATATATGGAAGTTATGTCCACATTTATAACTGTATTGTTTGCCGAGAGCGGTAGTATATTTTAAAATTTTCGTGAGGCAGTAACTAAATGGGAAAGATTCCGGCATGCACAAAGAGAAGTGCCGCTATAACAGTTGAACCAGAGGCTGACAGCGTTCCATTCCCTGAACGCAGATGATGGTCGTCAGTCTTCAGACGGAAGCGAGCTATTATTTTCTCTTTGTCATGCTATATATAGGAGGTCTCTCTCTTTCCTTAACTTCGAATAAAATATCTGAAGCAACAATGGAGCCCAATAGACAAAAACTAGTTGTGTTGAACCTGACGCCGAAATATTATAGTCGTCAGGCTCGTCGCTGCTGCACTCATGTCTAACATTTTCGGACAGAAATTTTGAGAATTAGAAAATTGTAACACTGATATGGAAATATTGAAGGTAATGGCCGATTCTTCTGATATGTTGTGAAATATTTCTTTTAAAGTGTTTGCATCGGTTGCATCGAAGAGTTAAGACTACCGTATAAAAACAACGGGGAACGCTTTTGACGAGAGGTAAAACGCTAATGGAAAAAAAATTCAAGACTGTCGTCGGATGATCTGCGGATATATTTATTGTTATAGTGAAATCTTAAATCATAAGAAAAAACTGCGTTCATAAATGATTTCCCGCTCTTACTGCTTTTGTCCAGAATTGCTGAGTATGGTCCCATTTTCTGGTATCTGCCGGTACTCTTTCACGATCACAGAATGACGTCCAGGCCTGAGAATTGCTGATTATCTGAAATTATGCTTTGGCAGAACCGCCCGAAGAAGCCCGCTCAGAGATTTTAGCAGCGAAGTTTTTTGCTACATAGAGTGAAAGTCAGCTGGACACTTGAGCTAGATCAAAGCAACTCCGCCTATTCTGAAGTAAGTAGAGACGGTAAAATATAACTCTAAGTTATTCCGCATGGCGAACTAGCTCCGTAATATGCGTGCACTGCTTATGCGGCCACTAGTTTCCACGCATATTATTTTGGCTTGCTGGATGGAACAGCTTTCAGCGAAAAAATTCCGTCCAATGAAATATGTCAAACACGCCCATTTGTAACAGCAAATATCTCCTTATAACCCTACGAGTGCGTTCTTAGAGAGTTTCCTTGTGCTTGGTCTTTGGCATTTTCAGCACGTGGTGGCACGACTGTGTCGCTTCGTCTGAAGTGGCTCTGAGGGCATTTCTTGGCGCAGTTCTCAGGACAGTTAATGGCCCGATGAAGTGTAGACAAGGCCCGTGGTGTGCTTTCACTGCTATTTGTGCCCTGCCGTTGTGCGGCAGCGTGGGAGGACGTCACACAACACCGCTCAAACGGAGAAAGGGTAAAACCGAGGTTTTCGTACCTGGTCTATCACGAAGCGTCTTTTTTGCACCGCCTGGAGACCCTTAAAACCGCCAGTGGTGACTAAATTTGACCACAGACACTGTGCAATTGAAAACAGCATTAATGCTCCAAAGCATGACAGTATAAGCCTCCGCGGTGCAGCAAATAATATCATTCTGTCTACTGCATGGTGGACACAAGAGCAGCGGAGTGGCCGTTTTAAATTCGGATAAGAAGAACCGGACAGTACTCATGTTTGATAGTCACGCTACTATGGCCTTTTTTAAAAACACAAATGGTTTGAGAAGTGACGGACACTTTTAAGCTTACCTCTGCCACACATCTGTAACTGCATCCTCCGGGATGGTTTGCTTCCTGAAAAAGTAAAAAATTGCCCGCGGCTGCGCCGTGCACAAGGGAGGTGACAAGGATATTCTGGGCAACTACCTCTATAGCTGCAGTTGCATGTTTTCAAAGATAGTGGAGCAAGTGATCAACTATAAATGGACTGGTTTTTTATTCAGCAAAGGTGTCATAAAACCCCAGCAACACGTGTTCCAGAAAGGTAAGTCTGTTGAGTTTGCTTTTGTTAACCATAAAAGAAAAAAAAATAGTCTATAACATTGAAAACAGACTTCACACTGTAGGCATATTCTTAGATTTCAGAAAGGCCTTCGACTCCATAAAACATGACATTCTTTTCCATAAACTGGAAAGATATGGTGTTCGTGGCAGTGCGCGCTGTTTGATCCAAAGCTATCTGCAGAATCGTCCCCAGTATGTAGGATTTGGTAACGTTAAATCAAGCTTGTAAGTGATAAAATATGGCGTGTCACAATATAGGGTCATTACTGTTCCTTGTGTACATAAATAATGTTGTAATGATAGCGCAGGCACCTAACATTATCCTGCACACAGATAATACAAATGTATTTTTCAGTGTGCGTGATCTTGTGAATACTGCAAATGAGTGGCTTCAAGTTCTGTCGACATGGTTTGCTTGAAACAAAATTAACATTTGACGTAGAAAAACCAACTATGTAATATTTCGAGTGAGTAATAAGGAAATTGATACAAATGTAAAATAACTTTTGAGGACCATCAAATTAGTAGAGTGGAAAGCCACAAGTTTTTGGGAGTGGATTTTCAGAACATCTGAACTGGACACATGTATCACTGCGCATAAATCTTTCAAGAAGCCTTGGCCTCCTCGGCAAGTTAAGGTTTATTTTGCCAGTTTGGGCTAAGCAAAAACTCTATTACGCAATGATTTTTTCCCACTTATACTACTGTATCCTAGTGTGGGGCAGCACAGGTAATGTTGTTGTTAGTGGATATTTATTAATAAAATAACAATGGAAGGAAAAGATATTGCTAGCCGTGGCATCTTCCATCGAAACGTGAAGCACCTGAGCTGCGGCTAGCGGGGAATAAAATGACAGGGTGAGGGAAAGAAAGGGGGGAGCGATAGTGAGAAAGGATAGGGGTAGGGCGGCTATACACACTATGTACAAATAATCTAGAAAAACTTCATCTCGTGCAAGAGAGATGTATTCGAATCATAGGAAACTGATCGCGATATGAACATGCATTACCATTCTTTTTAACTTATGAAATCTTATCCATTGCGAGCATATTTCAACAGAACTTGGCGAACTTCGTGTACCTCAGCATAAAAACACATGGCACAAGCTTCATTACCAGATACAAACGACCAGACTTTGGTTATGCATTAAGAGAAGAAAAATACGCTAAACAAGCGGCTAGAACAACATTCGGAGAGCAGTCAGTACATTATCAGCTACCACTACAAATAAGCACCTTCGCATGAATAGTTGCCATCGCAATAGAATGCAATACTCATTATTCTTTCAAAAGGCAAGAAGCAATACTCCGAAAAGCTGCATATTAAGACAGACGATGTTAACCAAAGTAGGTCGTAGCAGCGTTATCATGGCAGCGAGATCTTAAAGGGAGCTTGAATTAAGGACTGAAAAAAAAGGTGATCAGAACCAGTTAGCTGTTTTTTTGCAAGTTTTAATTTAGAACTATACTCCTGCTTTGAATAGTAGTTTTGTTGCAGTGGCATACCCTAAACACTTGTGCCGCCGCGGTGGCTGAGTGGTTATGGCACTCGGCAGCTGGCCCGATAGACGCGGATTCGATCTCGGCCCGCGGCGATCGAATTTCGATGGAGGCGAAATTCTAGAGGCCCCGTGTACTGTGTGATGTCAGTGCACGTTAAAGAACCCCAGGTGGTCAAAATTTCCGGAGCCCTTCACTACGGCGTCTCTCATAGCCTGAGTCGCTTTGGGACGTTAAACCCCCGTAAACTAAACTAACTAACCTAAACACTTGTAATTATTCGGTGTGCGTTGCCAGCGTTGTCGAAGAATATGTGAAATTATATTGTTGGTTGTCGGCTGTTTCTTGTAGGTTTTGTGCTTCGTTTACATTACTTCTGTTTTTTGTTTCTTTCTTCAAAGAATGAGCTGCGTCTGCTATGCCGTAAATTAATTTAGATGGTCTCTCTATCTCTGTCTTGATATACTGTCATGTCGTGCCGTGTTTGCACCGTGACAGTTATGTAACCATGTTTAAAGATCTCTGTCCAGGAAAAGATGACACGGTTTCTTGCCGTGCAGCGTACCTCGAAGGCCAAGAGGCCATGTCGCGCCATATGGACGCCTTTTGCCTCGGGTACCTCAGCAGATTCATCCATAAAAGAAATGAAACTTCTCTAGCATCATGTATTCCCAATCTGCTGGAATAAAATTCTTCTTCTACCACTCTCATTTATGCAGCAGTACAGCAGCAGGGGCTGGCCAACTAAAGCTCGCAACTATTTCATTTTTTTAGACAGGCCATTTTATGCTTTCTTGCTCGGTCCTTATTATTAAAAATCCATAATCTCAGCTGAGGCTTATTCCAAGCGATAAATGCCCGCCTGGGCATCTGCAACCATGTCATAAGCACGTATACAGCTACCTCTGTTCACTTTGACAGCTGTTAGCACTAAGACTTCATTGTTGGACAAGTCGACATCTCATGACTGAAACGGCGTGGCGTTGTTGTCTGGATGATGACAGCTTGGAAACACGGCGTGGACATAATGCGCGCTTACAATTGATATACATACTGGATGTTTCAGCGAACACTTTCCAAAATTTACAAAAATAGGTTGGCCGAAATAAATGCAATCTTTTCAGTAGTAAACTGTCAGCCACGCGGACGTCAGTAATTTTGAGAGCAATGCTATTTGTCTAGAAAATTAACTATTATTCATGGATAAAGTTTTTAACTAGTACAGTCTGGTGGTTAGGGCCAAAAAGCCGTTTCCTACTGCATGCAACGCAAGGAAATATGGCGAATTTTTTCAGCAAAAAACTGGTACAGAGCGCGAGAGGAGCGCAGGAAACTCAGTGTAAACGCAACGTCCACTGGCGACGATTTGCATTCCCTGCGGCATCGATTTAGAGCTGTGTGCACGGTTATAGCACGGCGTGCATATTCCTTTGCTTCGTCTCTTGGTGAAAAAAAAGAAATAAAACTTTGTCAGAGACACTTAAGACTGCTTAGGTGTGGGAATGCAAAAATAGACGTTTTTAGCATACCGGAGACGTACTACCGGAGACGTAAAGCGGATTACCGGACACCTCCTGCGCACGCGCAGTGGCTTGCCCTCACCCCAACAATGTCTCTGCACATGCGCGAGAGGGGTCCGGTTAACACTACCGGTATGCGTCTCCGGTAGTACGTCTCCGGTATGATAAAAACGTGTAGTATGTCGTGGACGCAAGACGTAGACGTTTGGTTGCGGTTTGCCAACTGAGATTATCTCAAGCGATTTTTTTAGATGTATGACACCACCCACACACACACGCGCGCGTGTGTGACATTACCCGGAACGCTGTACAATGAATGGTTGCATCGGGATTTCGATACGAAAGTGTGGTAAGGCATACAATTCAGTGTGCATATGTTGTCGGTTCGAACCCCTGTCGCCAGCTAGCCTCCAACTTGAATTACCACATGTAAGCTGTATGCAACGAGAAATCGTATGGCACACCCCGGAGCGCTGTACGACAAACGATTGCGTCACAATTTTGGTACGAATGTCGGGAAAACTTGCGCCACATGGAAGTCGGCCAGTGGCAGGTATAGATAGACGAACGGCTTGCATAGGATTGCTCGGCTTGCGGAGTGCGTCGTACGGCCGCTTGATGACGTCGCCTTATTTTTCTTGCCATCGCTGGGATTTTTGGTACCTCTGACATCCCCTTTATTATAGGTTAAGATTAGGTTAGCATTCCTCCAAACTTCCGACGCATTTGAGATCTTGAGGCATTGCGTATGCGGGCTGGCAACTTTTTCTAGCAAAATTTTCCCACTGCCGTTCAACAGATCTGCTGTTAATTGATCCTCACCTGCCACTTTTCACGTTGTATTGCATGTGAGGCTTTTTTTTTCGTTTCGTTACCGCTGGGGTAACCAATTCATTTGCATTTCTGCCTCTGTTATTAATATCATGATTATTTCGGCTACTGTATAAACCCGTGTAGACTTCCTCGGCTACATTCACTATCTTATACACAATGCTGATGAGTTCGAACTTTGCTTCTTGGGGCGCACATCAGGTGTTCGAAATTTCCGGAGCCCTTCACCACGGCGTCCCTCATAGCCTGAGTCGCTTTGGGATGATAACCCCCATAAACCATAAACCATCAGCTTTTTTGGCCATACCTAGTTTCTTCTTTACCGCTTTTAGGCTGCCTGCTTTCTTTAGAACATGCTCGATTATTCACATATTATACTCCCTTACGTCACTCACCTATACGCTTATCGATTAGGTTTTACATTTATGGGGCTCATGCTTGCCTTTGATGCTTACTGGGAGGGCTTGCCAGTACCCTGTAGGCTATCCTGCTTCCTACTTCTATTGCGCACTCCGTGATTATATTGGTAAGAGTACTGTCCATTGCTTGTACACTAACGTCGTCGTCCTCGGTTAAAGTGGTATATTTGATCTCAAATCAGACCATGCACTCATCTACTTTTCCACTTGCCGCTGACTCGTTTTGGGCTACTTCCTCAGTAGTTTTCCCCGCTCCTTTTAAAATATAGGCTAATCTACACCTGGGGTTTGTACATTTCGATTTTTATTTTTGAAAAATTGGCGGACTTCTTCGGTTTTTATTTCAGAACGCTAGATTCGTTTTTTTTTTTCGGCGAATATTATTTTCGATGAATTAAATACTGACTTTTTTCGGTGATTTAATATCTCAATTCTGTGCGGTAAAAAGTGACTTAAGTCTATGTAGGTGTTTTTGTCATCCTGTATTGTTTTTTTTATTACCAGTGTTTAACGTGAAAACGGTAGTACTTGGGACCGTGCTTGTAGAAGAAATTTCTATTGTCATGAAAAGAGTTACTCAAGTTAAAGCCGGCAGATAAAAACGGAAGTGGAAGCTTATTTCTAAGAACTAGGTGGACATGTTATCGCTGGATTGTCGCGCTGGGCTGAGGGCGGGGCATCACGTCAACTGCGTGTTGATGGAACCGATGAAACTGCCGCTTAATCGTTGCGGTATCCAGAACATAATTTTTCGAGGCGGCCATGGGCGATTTCATATCAGTGTCATACATGCTGTCGGTTAACCTACTTAACCGAGTAACTGTGCTAAGCAGGTGATGATAACAAACAAACAGTGCTTAAATAGAAGCTGACGCTTCCCGGCCTGCAGAGGCGCGTCAGGTAGCGGAGCAATATCTCACTTCGCACAACTGCGCTGCATCCACCGATACCACCATCACATCATGCCCCCATGGCTTCCCAACTTATTTAAGTTTCAAATTGGCTGAGTGTAACTTGCATTCAACAGCTATTTAGCTATGCCTTGCATACCAAGAATACTGACCTTTTTCGGTGAAAACTGAGTTTCGAAAACTGAATTCGGCGTACTTTTATCGTTCCTGTTTTCGGTTCAAACCAAAATGTCAAACCCCTATCTACCCCCCACCGTCATATGCTCCCTACATCGCACGTTGCCTACACTCTTAATCTCGGTTCCACATAGACTTTTCTGCTTCCACATAAGTTCCATTTAAAACCTTTGTTCCACATATTTTCTGGAACGAGGCTCGTTTCAGCTTTTTATGTCAAATTCGAACTTTTACAGCCCCTTCCTGCTTTTTGAGCGGAATTTATCTGGAATGCATAAATATTACTTGAACATGCAGCCAGCTTATTTTTTCTTCTATAAAGTTATCTCGAACCCGGTGCCAGTTACTTCGTGATAAGTTCCAGACAGAACTAGATCATTGCTCGCGAGAGGAGAAGGAGACTTTTTTTCTTGCTTCCGCCGTTGAGCTTGTGACCAGTGGGCACCTGACATCTGGTCACGACATCTGGGAGCCAATGGCCTGAAGTCAGCTGGATGATTTCAAACCTCTTCTCAGCGGCGCCAGTGGAGGATCACGCATTTACAGGGCGTTGTTTCTCTCACGTATGCTCATGTAATTAGCGCTTTCTGCCTGTAGATAGTGGTGTCGCTGGAAAACGACGGCTGTGACCAAAGAAAGAGTGCTCCGTGCATATTCGCAAGTGATGTGGTTCCGGTTTTCCGAAAAATCTTCTGAGAAAGTGCCGACGGAACGACGGCGATCTCTGTACCAAAGTGGACGCAGGTAACGGCTGGGTTGAAACGAGTGCATTAGTGACTCCTAATAGGTCACGCACTTTCTATGAACAAACCAATTAACCCTCGGCCCTCAGTCCACAGCGGCTGCGGAGCAACTGACCACGGCGACAGTCAGACTTGTGACGCAGGGAATGGTGCTAAGAATTTCTGACTCCTGACAGGCCACCATTGGAATCTGAACCAGGAAACGTTCAACGCTAGTACCTTATCTAGTGAGGCTAGCCTAGCAGTGCTGATCGAGGAACTAGCTGGAATTAAATGGGATGTCATAGGGCTTAGTGAGGTTAGGAGGGCAGGGGAGGCGTATGCAGTACTAAAGGACGGACACATACTGTGCTATCGTGGATTATCGGATAGACGAGAACTAGGTGTGAGATTCCTTATTAATCAGGGTATAGCTGGTAACGTAGAGGAGTCCTATAGTATTAACGAAAGGGTGGCAGCTATCGTGATTAGGCTTAATAAGAGGTATAAGCTGAATGTGGTGCAGGCCTACACGCCTACATCTAGTCATGATGACCAGACCGTTGAAAGCTTCTATGAAGACGTGGAATCGGCGATGAGTAAACTAAAATCACACTACACTGTACTGATGGGCTACTTCAGTGCGAAGGGCAAGAAGCAGGCTGGCGACCACGCGGTAGCTGACTATGGGATAGGCTCTAGAAATAGCAGGGGAGAGTTGTTAGTCGAATTCGCAGATAGAAATAATTTACGCATCATGAATACTTTCTTCCGCAAACGAGAGAACAGGAAGTGGACTTGGAAGAGCCCCAATGGTGAGACTAAAAATGAAATCGACTTCATACTATGCGCTTAACCCGGCATCATTCAGGATGTGGCCGTCCTCGGAAAGGTGCGCTGTAGCGACCACAGAATGGTAAGGTCTCGAAGTAGCTTAGACTTGAAGAGGGAACGGAAGAAGCTAGTGAAGAAAAAGTCCATTAACGAGTTAGCGGTAAGAGGGAAAATAGAGGAATTCAGGATATCGCTGCAGAACAGATACTCGGCTTTAACTGAGGAAGACGATCTTGATGTGCATACAGTGAGCGATAATCTGACACCTATCATTACGGAGTGCGCAGTAGAAGTAGTCGGTGGGACGGTTCGACAGGATACCGGCAAGAAACACCAAAGCATGAGGGCGTCTAACCCTACCGACAGAATAGAACTGGCAGAGCTATCGAAGTTAAAGGTGCACTCAAGAGGAATATGAACTCATATTTTTACCGCAGGAACTCTATCTACACGTTCGGTGAATTCTTAGAAACTCCGAATTATTGCACTGTGCGGCCGATTTCCCAAATTAAAACGGATTAAACGTCCCGGCTCCCCCTTTTTTTGAACTCAACGCGGTAGGTAGGCGGAGTCAACCAACGGGTGGAGTGCCTTTCAGCCAGACCAGTGGCGGCTTCGCTTTCGCTTTATATTGTTTTTTAGGTTTCAGTGAATAAACAGTTTCAGTCACAGACAATATAGGCTCATATTAGGCCCACGGAAATAAAAATACACGTGGACTCTTTGATTTACGTGTCACTCCGCCGATGGCAGACCGGCAAGCCGCCACGGGACTGGCTAACGCGTTGGTTGACTCCTACCTACCGCGTTGAGTTCAGAAAAAAAAGGCGGGAGCCGGGGCGTTTAATTGGATTTAATTATGGCAATCGGCCGCACAGGACAATAATTCGAAGTGTCTAAGAATTCCTGGAACGTGTAGATAGAGTTCCTGCGGTAAAAAGACGAGTTCAGATTCCTCTTTAGTGCACCTTTAACAAATAAGCGCAAGGAGGGGGGGGGGGGAGGGAAGAGGGAAGCCGACATAATCCCTGGGAGTTTGATATCGAGAGAGTCGAGTATGCTCTAAAGAACGGAGATATCCTAAAAGCGGTGAAGAGGAAACTAGGCACAGGTAAAAACCAGATGTATGCGTTAAGAGACAAGGTGGGCAATGTCATTAGCAATATGAATAAGATAGTTAAAGTAGCCGAAGAGTTCTGCACAAATCTGTACAGTAGCCAATGTAATCAGAACGTTAATGAGAGAGACAGTAGCGCAGAGCATTGCGTCATCCCGCCACTAACGATAGAGGAAGTTAAGAAAGCCTTCGGAGCAATGGAAAGGGAAAAAGCAGTTGGGGAGGATCAGGTAACAGCAGATCTGTTGAAGGACGGAGGGGAGATCGTGCTAGAAAAACTAGCCACCCTGTATACGCAATGCCTTATGACCTCGACTGTATCAGAAGCTTGGAAGGATGCAAACATTATCTTAATTCATGAGAAAGGAGACGCCAAGGACTTGAAAAATTACAGACTGGTCAGCTTACTATCCGTTGCCTACAAGGTATTTACAAAGGTAATCGCTAACATAGTCAGGGCAAGAGCGGCAGCACAAGGGCGTTATATAACAAGAGTTTTGTTCGAGAAGACAGCAAGTATCTTGTTCGGGCGATGGCGCCAACTGCTGATGCAACTTTTGAATGTAAGTAATCTATGTGGTCGTTCCATGTAAGGTGCCTTGAAAAGACCACTGCGAGTACTTTCACAGAGTTAAGCCGCCATGGTGGCTGAGTGGTTATGGCGCTCGGCTTCTGGCCCGAAAGACGCGGGTTCGATCCCGGCCGCGGCGGTCGAATTTCGATGGAGGCGAAATTCTAGAGGCTCGTGTACTGTGCGATGTCAGTGCACGTTGAAGAACCCCAGGTGTTAGAAATTCCCGGAGCCCTTCACTACGGCGTCTCTCATAGCCTTAGTCGCTTTGGGACGTTGAACCCCCGTAAAGTAAACTAAACTAAATTTCACAGAGTTAACAATTTCAACTTTTCTGTTCCCAAGAGTACGCTCAATGCTTCCGGTAATTCCTTCCCTTTTGGAATGTATTGAACTGCTTTTGTTTTGCTTGTGTTTATTTTTAAGTGGTTTCCTTTGACCCAAGCGTCGAAGTCCAGAAGCGCCATATTTGCTCGCTCCTCTACATCTGCTTGCGTACTTGCGGTTACAAAAATGGTGGCGTCGTCCACATAGGAATTAAATTGTACGTCCTGAGTGCAGTGTGCCATATCATTAATATAAATAAGGAACAGTAGCGGTCCGAGTATGATTCCCTGTGGCACGCCGGTATGAACGGATTGCAAAGAAGATTTGATGTTATTTATTTCGACATATTGTGTCCTGTTGTTAAGGTCTGATGTAAGAAGCGCATGTGGTGTTCCACGAACGCCGTATCTGCGCAATTTTGAAAGAAGGAGAGCGTGATTGACAAGATAAAATGCCTTTGAAAAATCGACATAGGTGTCCAGTAGCATACGTTTCTTGGTGAATGTTCCAATGATAAATTCTTTTTGCGTTAAAAGTGCTGTTTCTGTTGATCAATGCTTACTGAAACCATGTTGATAATCGAGCAGAAGATTATGACGCGATAAAAACGATACAATTTTGGTGTGTAGCATTTTTTTCATACCTTTAGAAAATACTGGTAGTATCGGGATTGGGCGAAACAACTACGAAAAGACTACGATCTCTGCGACTACGACTACGATTGACAAAAAGACTACGATCTCCAGATTTAAATATAGGAACCACACGTGCAGTCTGCATTGCTTGGGGAAATACGCCCGTGGACAAAATCAAGTTATATATAAAAGTAATTACTGGACAAATTAGGTCAAGGACGTGCTTCACAGGAAGTACCTGCATGCCACATACATCCCCGAATTTACTATTTTTGATGAACTTAATACAAGGGCACACTTCTGTGCAGTCCGTCGGAGAAAAGAACAGTGGATGGCATGTAGCAGTCTGAGAGAGGAAGGGTTCAGCACCGGATGTATTGTTTGCACCAGAGTAATCACTGTGATCGGCCTGCTGTACGAAAAAAACTATTGAAGGCGTCAGTTAATTGGCTGCCATTTAGCCGTTTCCCTTCATGTATAAGTGTATCAGGTATAACTCCTTGAATTCCAGAATGCATTAGTGAGTTCAGTCTTCGCCAAAGTACATCAGAACGTTTTATGCTGTCATCAGAAAATATACCTGCAAAATAGGCGTTCTTTGCTGCACGTAGTCTAGACGTAAGCTTATTTCGGTACGCTTTAAATTCACAAAATGCATGCGCATCTTTATCTTTTACAAACTTTGCATACAGGTCATTTTTATGTTTAATCGAATCTAGCAATTCCCGCGTCAGCCAAGGTTTCCGAGCATTTTTCGGTTTCCTTCTTGAACGTAATGGAAAATGTGCATCGTACAGGGCTTTGAAGAGGTCAAGTGAATTTGCAGTATGCTGTGTCACTATCTTGAGTTGCGTAGACAGGGCTCTAGTCCTGCTTACTAACGGAACGACAAAACGAAACGACAAACGAATCAAGTGTAGCAGTGGTAATTTCTCGTAAGAATTTTGTTTGTCTGGTTGTTTTAGCTACGACATAAGATTTCGAACTAACATTACTTTTCCAAAGTGGTCACTGAGGCCAGTGCACACAATATTTGCAGTCGTTAAATCTGTGTTAATATTTGCGATAAATATATCTAGTAATGAGGAACTATCTGGAGTGACATGAGTGGGTTCTGGAATGGCATTCCAAAAGCCATTTGCATCCATAATATCACAGAGCTTCTTTTGTGTGTTGGTCGGTAAAAGCATATTCAAATTTATATCGCCCTCTAAATGAAGATCTAAATTATTGTCTGTCACATAACCATATATATCCTTCAAAAATTTTAAAAAATATGTCGAAATCCCCGGAGAGCGGCCGGTATACGACGCAAAAAAGATTCCTTTCAGAGCGCAAAGTAAGTACCTCGTAATCTGGAGTAACCGGACAAAATTCAGATGGTTCTTCGCGGGTTGTTTTCTTTGGTTAAAATGGAGACGTCACCCCCTCGCTTATCCAAACGACATCGAAAAACTGACTGGTAACCTGGAAAATTGAACACGTGTGATTCCTGGGTGCACCATGTTTCTGTGAGTATGATAACAGAAAATACTATGCCGAACATCTCAAGTACAAGCATCAGTTCGTCTTCCTTATTTGCAACAGAGCTCACATTTTGGTGGAAAACAGATAATGCCGGGTATTTTGCTTTTCCTGTAGTTTTAACATCACATGGTTAAATAACCATTTGAAAGAAATAAGTCTAAAGTACGACAGCCACTACGGCTAAACCAACTTTGTCAGGTCATCAATGTGCACGACACGGACGACTGACGAGGCATCTGCTTTTCGGGCATAGATTTTCCCATGCCGCGTCCGCAAATATTTCCAGCCAACTGCTTTTCGCTTCTTGTTTGCTGCGTCAAACGGCAGCCGTTTTGTTGCCGGGGAAAGGTGCTCATTCACAAAGATGGGGACCTTTGGTTTGAGGTTTAATACCCCTGTCACACGGGCCTTCTTCACGGCCTTTGCCGTAAAGTTGTCTAATTGCACAAAAGGAGGAAAACCGAAAAGGAGCAGCGGCGCTGCTACACGGCATATCCAAAGGAGCTAGAACGCGGCCTCCGTGAATGCCAAAAGTCACCGCTGTGTGTGAAGCGGCGCTAGTAACATTATGAAATTAAAGCAGACGGCAGCACTTCAGCTAAGAGGATAAGAGTGCTTTCGTGTATACTTGAAAAAGTAGCTATCACGATAATAAACGGGCGTTCTGACGGTGAGAAACGGATATTTTGAAACAAGAGTTTCTTTTTTTTTTTCATCGTTCCCGGTCCAACCACGGTAGGCGCACTTTTCCTTTCGGTTCCTTGTTGTGTGTGAGAAGCGTGCTTTTTTTCTTATGTCCTTGTGCGTATTTCAAAGAAATTAGGTTGTTCCTGGTTAGCGTGCTGCCGTAATCATGAGCGGCGAACCGCAAGACGCTCGAACGAAGTGTGTAATTGCCATGAAGAGCAAACGAAGAAAAAACAGCAAAGCGAGAATCGCAAGCACGTGTGTGTCGATGCGGCTGCTGAAAAGCGCTCAAGTCCTTTCTTAGCAGTTTAGATGTCTTAAGTCATAGCCTCCTCTACGGTTAAGTGCACTGTCACGCAAAATTAACCATTAAATAAGGTAAATTAGATATTTTTTTACGTTTTCAAAACTAAAAATTGCGTCAATTTTTTTATTCTTTGAGCTCGCTAGCTGGCGCTGCCGTCTGGATTGCTCCTTTAAGCAACTTTAAGGCCGCTGACGGCCGCCTTTGCGGCTACGGGACTTTTTAGAAAAGGTCTCGACGCTTTGCAGTGTAGATGCGCGTCACGCGCCTTTGGGGCAAATGACCTTAATTCCTAAGGCCTTACAAGTGCCCGTGTGACAGGGGTATAAGACCTCTTACGTAAGGTTTTGCTTCTTCGCTTTTTCAAAAAAGGCGTCGCGCTTTCCCCTGCGCATTAACTGGCCGACAATGTTAGGCGCAGTAGTGTTACCGGCTGTTCGGACTCGGTGGCGTGCCTCAATGTCAGTACTTTCAAGAGGAACGCCAATAACTACGCCCAGTTTCTTGGTGATTTCAAGAATGCTTGCAACCTCAGTTTGCGGCGCGGCCGACATATCAATGTTGAAACATCGGGAGTGCTGTTCATTTTGGCGAAGACGAATTTCATCATCTTTTAACTGCGAGCGCAGGGCATCACGTTTTTCCTGCAAACTAGTGACACATTTTCTGAGCTCTTCATTTTCTTCTTCAACGGTCTTAACTGAGGTTTTCATTTCTTCATAGCTTTGATTTATGTATGTCAAGCTGCTCTTAATTTCTTGGATATCTTTTCTTATTTCTCGGTCGAATCCTTCTTTGAATTCTTGCTTTAGTTCATGCTTGAAGTATTCAAACAGTTTCACAAAGTTCTTCCGACATTTCGGACAATTGTGCTCAGCGGGTATTCCAAGGTTTTACAGTTTATGTGGCAAAATCCAGATGCAAGAAAAAGAAAGCAGGATTTCAATTCAAACGGTATAATACATCACGAAAAAATTTGCATGTGGCCGCAGCAATGTTTCCGATACGTTTAAAGTAATATGACAGCCATAAAAATCCAGCTACTGACCTGTAAGACACGGGAAAAGGTGCTTAGCTTGCTCCGCCACTGCTGCTGCCAATGCGATGTCTTGCTTCCGTTGAGTATATATATAGCCTTTGTTGCTGTTGACGTCACGAATAGCCGTTAAATTTTAAGATATTTCAGCCAGGTACAAGTTCACTCTACTGCTGTGGGCAGGCTTTCAGCAAAAAAAAAAAAAAGAACGGCTACAAGCGGCGGACAGGCGTCGGATGGCGGGCGAAGTTTCTCGGGACGGTACTCCTGTAAGACAAGGGAAAAGGAGCTTAGCGATGTGCTCGCTCCGCCACTGCTGCTACCAGTGCACGATCCACGATAGATCATTCACACTATCAACCAGGTGACAGAGAAATGCGCAGAATACAGCCAACCCCTATATATAACCTTCACTGATTCCAAGAAAGCATTCCACTCAGTTGAAACGTAAGCAGTCATACACGCATTTCGTAATAAGGGTGTAGAAGAGCCTTATGTCAATAAGGTACTGAAATATATATATATATATATATATATATATATATATATATATATATATATATATATATATATACATGGTTTATGAGGGTTTAATGTCCCAAAGCGACTCAGGCTAAGGGGACGCCGTAGTGAGAGGCTGCGGAAATTTCGACTACCTGGGGTTCTATAACGTGCACTGACATCGCACTGTACACGGGCCTCTAGAATTTCGCCTCCATCGAAATTCGACGGCCGCGGGGGAACGAACCCGCGTCTTTCGGTCCGGCAGCCGAGCGCCATAACCACTCAGCCACCGCGGCTATATATATATATATATATATATATATATATATATATATATATATATATATATATATATATATATATATATATATATATATATATATATATATATATATATATATATATATATATATATATATATATATATATATATATATATATATATATATATATATATATATATATATATATATATATAGACACGATCTCTCGCCAATGCTATTCACCGATTGTTTACAGGAGGTATTCCGAGGCCTGCAATTAGTAACAGTTGGGAAAAAGAGTTTATGGACAATATCTAAATATTCTGCGATTAGCTGATGAAATTGCCTTGCTGAGTCGCTCAAAAGGTGAACTGCAAATCATGATCAATGAGTTAGACAGGCAGAGAATAATGCTGGGTCTAAAAATTAACATGCAGAAAATCAAATTAATTTTCAACAGTATAGCGAGGGAACAGCAGTTCAGAATCGGCAGTGAGGTGCTGGAAGTGGCAAAGGAATTTGTCTACTTAGGGAGGGTAGTGACAGCTGATCCGGATCATGAGAAGGAAATAACTAGAAGGATAAGAATGGGGTGGAACGCATATGGCAGGTTCTCTCAGATCATGAATAGCAGGTTACCAATATCCCTCAAGAGAAAAGTGTACAACAGCTGTATCTTTCCGGTACTCACCTACGGGGCAAAAACGTGGAGGCTAACGAAAAGGGTTCAGCTTAAGTTAAGGACAACGCAGCGAGCCATGGAAAGAAAAATGGTAGGTGTGACGTTAAGAGACCGTAAGCGGGCAGAGTGGGTGAGAGAAAAAACGCGTGTTAATGAAAACCTAGTCGAAATCGAGAGGAAGAAATGGGCTTGGGCAGGGCATGTAATGTGAAGGCATGATAACCGCTGGTCCATAAGGGTTACGGAGTGGATTCCAAGAGAAGGCATGCGTAGCAGGGGCGGAAGAAGGTTGGGTGGGCGGGTGAGATTAGGAAGTTTGCAGGAATAGGGTGGGCGCAGCTGGCAAAGGACAGGGTTAATTGGAGAGACATGGGAGAGGCCTTTGCCCTGCAGTGGGTGTAGTCAGGTTGCAGCAGCTGCTGCTGCTGATGAGGTTGAATATGTCTCGGATGTGGCTACAGTGTGCATCCACGTAGTACATGTAGTCTTCCCTATTCTGTCGACCAAAAGCGCTGCGTATTTGAGTTACAGGAGCGTATGGTGGGTCGCTGCGTGGGAGTAGTTTTTGTTGTTGTCTCCGAAGGAATAGCACATACCCACGGTGGCGGGTAGTTCTCTGCTTTGCGCAGTACGCATCGTTCGTGTGACTGGAAGGTGCGAAACGAGATTTGTTCTATTAGTTTACGTCTTAACTGTATGCAATGAAAACCGAGGAGCGTGTTATTCTTGTGAGCTGTGGATAAGCGTTAAAAGAAACTGGCATGCACTTCGCCGAAAACTGATCGACATTCGCTTGCAATAATGCGCTTTGCGACTAGGGCGCTGGTTCATGCTGTTTTAGAGTTCGATCATTCACTCTTGTAAGATTGGTCGGGCTGTACGAATACTGTAGCAATTAAAACCGGATTGTGCGACGGGTCTCTGAAATCAGACATGTGCTTTTGGCACGAAAATTTCATTCGAAGGCCGACTTTGGTAAAAAATTACCATTGGTACATAAGCAGTGCTTTATCATGTTCTTGAATAAAAAAATAAGCTAACAGCGCCGTTTAATGAAGATTGGTTGTTGATAGCCGGCGATAAGAAATCTGTGCTATAACTGTGTTTCTATGTTCTTGCTATACCTAGGATGCAACTTATCGTGCTGGTTTATTTTTGTACACATGTGCTTGTCAAACATTCAAGGTGAAGCAGTTGTAACCTGTAATATTTGAAAGTTTTTACCAGCATTTTTACTGGGGTAGTGATCCTTGTCATTGACCAGGCGGTTTTGCCTGTTTGAACTGTTTATTAAAGTTGTTTTGCTTTTCAGTGGAAGAGAGCTTAATCCTTGTTTGTTTCATAGAGCACTGGAATATTGATCGAATGTTTGCAAGAAGCTTTGATTGCAGTATTCACCCAAAATGCCATGACTGGTTTTTCGCTTTCTTTTGCAAACCTTCTTCTCCTGAGAGAGTGGCATGCTAGCAAAAGAAATAACTTCGGTCAAGCTGTATTGTTCAATATACCAGGTGTATTCAATATAGCCTCGCTGCTGTGGTTCGACAAAATTTAGCTACATCGTGCCAAAATACATGCGCTTTCAAAAGTATGCAGGCAAAAGAACCATTGCAGTACACATGACTAGTCGAAATAGCAAAATTTTGTCGAGCCACAGAGCTGAGTGTAATCGCATTTTAGAAATTCTAAAAACTGATATGGCTATTAATAACGTTCGGCTACAAGTATGTAATTGCAATTATGTGCCTGTCGTAATAGTTAAAAAAGTTAATTATTGGAATTTAGTTAATCACTTTGTAGTTAACATGATTCGCCTATTTTTTGACGTTCGCCAACATTGGTATTACTATGCCGCAAAAACCTTCTGTTTACCTCAAAAATTCTATATTTGATAGTGATCACCTTCCGTGAAACACCTGGTATATTCTAAAGTGCTCTATAGGAACTGCAAAATTTCCTGCCTGTAATGTAAACAATGCAATAAAAAATTGAAATGTAAGTGTACTCTACGAGTGTCCTTCATTCAGCTTACTGTTCGCGTTGAGCTAAGACCTTACATTACAAGACATTACATTTAAGCAACCCTTAAATGTAGTGATCGATTGCCGTTGTAGCTTTTTGTGAGGGCTTCCTTGACCGAAAGCAAAAGCATACGATCCGACAAACGAGGCAAACGACCGAATAAACGTTAAGGTTGATTTTACCAGCTTTCTCTTTCTCTGCGATTTGCGGTACTCACCTATGGGGCAGAAACATTTAGGCTAAAAAAAAGGGTTCAACTTAAGTTAAGGACAATGCAGCGAGCTAGGAAAGTAAAACGACAGGGGTAACGTTAAGAGACCGGAAGCGGGCAGAGTGGATGAGAGAACAAACGCGGGATAATGACATCCTAGTGGAAATCAAGAGCAAGAAATGTTTTTGGGCAGGACGTGTAATGCGAAGGCAAGATAACTGATGGTCGTTATGGGTCCCAGACTGGATTTCGTTAGGTGGGCGGATTGATTAGATGGAAGGGTGAGACTGAAAAGTTTGCGGGAGTAGGCTGGCCGCAGCTGGCACAGGAGAGGGTTAGTTGGAGAGATATGGGAGAGACCTTCGTCCTACAGTAGGCGTAGTCAAGCTGATGATGATGATGATCTCATCCCTCATCCCTTGGGCATTTCGTAACGAATTACAGTACAGTGATTTTATTTTTGCGCATGAATGAATACTGAAGTGTTGAGGAGTGCAATGAAACTCTTGATATTTCATGTACGCGTGCATAATTTTAATTTTATTTTTGTAAAAATGTTTTATGTGAATATGCATGCAGGAGATTAACTTTTATTTCCATAAGCACTGAGAATGTAACAAAGAACCAGTAACTTTATTGCACAGAACAGGGCTTCGTGGACATACTGACACACACAAAAAAAGCTTGTGAACTTTATTCCTAACTTTTTAATGTCATGTGGATAACTTTAGGAGGGTCATAATTTTAATTACCAAACACTATATTAGGTAGCATACAATAAAATTGACGCCTGAAATCAGCATGAAAGGATACAAAATTGTGCCAAATTGGTTAACATTTATGCATAAATAACGAAAATACTTTTAATTGTTGCGTCCCCCCTTAGAGGAATAACTTTACTGCGCACATGCAGTGGCAGGTGGCCACCGATCCTGGCCGCACAGCTGTCACAGAAAGTTTTTTGTTTAATAATCACTAAAGGACTTCCCGCAAGAACTCACTGCTTGCGTGAAGAGTAATAATAAAAAGAATCGGCGCTACAACATGTGTCTGCAAAATTCATTGAAAAACATAGAACATGCTCCTAAATGCTCTTTTACCTTGCCCTTTTTGCCTTGTGACCCACTCACTGTGGCTCACAGTATAAATAAATAAATAAATAAATAAATAAATAAATAAATAAATAAATAAATAAATAAATAAATAAATAAATAAATAAATTCCCGGAAACATATCACATCACTTTCCAGTGTTTTCTCTACCGGCAGCGGCATACGCCCACAGTAAAAAGTTAATGGAAGGCAATGAAACTTGGAGCTCAATTTACGGAACGCAAAACTAACAAAGAAATGGCGGAGAAACAGGCCATAAATGAAGAAATAATTCGAATACCTTGCTTTACTTCAGTTACATAAGCATTTGACTGCCTGTGAGCTTCTAATAAGGATATAACAGGGTTTAACATCTTGAAAATTCCGCGCTACTGGGTACCACAACACGAGGAAAACAAAACACGACAGACAACTCAAGCATGAACTTAGTTCATTCTGGTTTTGTCGATCGTCTTTTTTTTCCCCCTTGCATTGTAGCACCCAGCAGCGCGTTTTTTTTTTTTTTCAAGATCCCGGTGTACTTCCTTCACCGGTCCATGCATTAACGCAAAATAATGACGACGGCTGTTTTGCCTCACCTTCCTTAAAGCGCCACCCATTGCGCCATTTGACTTCCGGCTATTTCCTAACATGAAGGAACCCATTATTGATACGCGCATCGCTCCCGACGAAGTGGTCAGCGCTGCAGTGCGCCGCAAGTGTCGCTAATAGACGCCCTCATTCTCTGAAGAGACAGCGTGCGCGAACTGGTTCACCGGTGGAGGAAGTGAATTGCTGCCCGCGGGGACCACTTTGAAGAGTGATCTACTCAAAGGAAATATAAGACATTAATGTAACATCTTCCAATTTCACGACAGAAAAAAAAAAGAGTTGCAACTCACGAGGCAAATCTCATTCAACCCCTCCTCTCAGTATTCGCTATTTTCCCGGCGATCTTAGCTGGCATCACGAATATCTTCAGCGGGTGAAATGGTGCGCAAGAACAATGTCTGCATGTCTTTGTGTGGTGCAGGGGCAAGCGCCGGCTCAATTCACGCAGGACGGACATCCAGTCTCCTCACATGAGCGCACGTCAGCGCGCCTAATGGGCGCATCAGCGCATTTGCATGTACCCGTATAGAAAGCCATCGCTGCCGGCCTATCTTCCTTCTCGAGAACGGCAGTACCTCTTTTCCTTTCGTTCTTACAGTTAATTAAGCGCACGCCCTTACGTGTGCGCTCCTTCCTTGCTCGTGGCCAGGCACGCCAGATAGGCTGACTTCATTCTCCCTCCGGGCTTTCCCCATTTCCTCTATGCGCTCAAAACGAAGAACTGCATTGCGTTGGACGTGCTACGCTTCCTTCGTGGTGAAACAGCCGCCCGGAGGAGTGAGTCTATAATAATAGTATTTCCAGGTTGCGAGCGAGGAAACGCAAATTGAGGAAGAGGGTACGAGAGGCGGGGGGTTGCTTAGCGAACACTACACAGACGCGTTGCGCACGTGGAATGGACCTTAATTTGAAACACAGGTACTATGTCACACGACATACATTTGTATCGGCTTGCCATTTGTAAAGCTTGCCATCCGGGAATTTCCGCTGCTGCGTTATTTCCGGACCAATCAAATGGTTTTCATCGCCATACCTGTCCATCGCAGCGAATAATTCAGCCCCGTGTCCAAGTGTATGAATAAACAAATAAGGTCATTCAACGCAGCAACAGCAACGCAGCAACGCAGCTAGCAGGTTTACTGTCGTGCTTTTGCGAGTAAATATTTTGAGATTTAAGCTTTCGGGATTTTCGATTTAGCTATGGACGATCTGGTGCGGTTATGATGGATTTACCACAGCCGCCGGCAGACGATGAATTTGAGCATCCGTGCGTCTGTAACGGATGGCTTCCACCCTCTGACCCCCTAGTTGAGGGTCTCACCGTTTTCCACAAGTGGCTTGGATCTCACACCCCCGCACCCCGTGGTTCTCACGGGCCTTATGCTTGTTCTGAGCCCACTGCTCCTGCCGGGGGCGCTTATGTGGACGCAAAGGGCTGTGCTCCGCTTGCGCCTCTTCCTGCTGGCCGGCCCCGGCGACCCGTTTGCACGCCGCGTCATTCGGCCGAGCTTCTGGACGACGTTATTGCTCCGTGCGACTAACGCGAGCTTCACCCACACATGGGAACTCCATGACTGGTAGCGAAACGTCAGCGCTCCCCGACAACCTGCAATAATTTCCTAAGCCGACGGAAGCGCTCTAATACATACCCTAACGACCCGAGGAAGTAACTTTGAGGCGCCCCCAGAGCGTTGTTGCGAAGCCGCCAGTCACAGCTTAGCTCTACACGAGTGTCCTTGTTCTGCGGAGGCTATATCCGATCGCCTAAAGCAGCAACAGACGCTCCTGCCACTGAGCGCGCCTTAAGTCTGGGAGCTATAAGGAAAGATAAGGCGCAGCAACACTCTACCACTGGGTGGACACCCGGGCTGTGGTGGTGGTAGTGGTTGTTTATTAAAAATAATAGTAAAAAGGAAGGAAAAGATTTTTGCTAGCCCCGGCATCTGCCATCGATACTGAAGCACCTGAGCTGGGGCAGCGGAAATGAAGGATAGCAGGCAGAATGGAGAAATGAAATGAAAGAGGCGAGGGGACAGGAAGAGAGGAAACCCGGGCTGTGCCGTAATTAAAATGAAGGAATGAGGGAGGGGGGAATGAAGGAATGATGCAGAACGACGCCATGAATAAGGCTTGCGTCTCTCGCCGTGCATAACGCTTTCTCGTCGCACCCTGCATGCCTTCCGGCCGGACGCGACGATGGTTCAGTCCTGGCCGCACCAGCCGCGTTTTTAATGGAGGCGAAGCACAAAAACGACCACATGTGCTGTGCGATGTTAGAACGTTAATGGGCACGCTAGCAAACCCAAAGTGGTCGAAATTTATCCAGAACCCTGCACTGCGTCGCCTCATTCTCTCTTCTTTCTTCGACTCCATAACTCCCCTTACTGCGCGGTTGAGGTAGCACGGAGAAGGGAAACAGAGCGCCTTTCCTTTCCTTAAAAACCAATGTTCTGACGCTTGATGTGGACAGCCCCGACTGCTGCACTCTAATCCTGGTAACGTATAAACCTACTCCTATAAAGATGACCTGCTAAAATGAATGTTACACCGAGTCTTTCTGAGGTTTTGATTACTCTTGACCAGTGTAAAGGTTACAACGATTGAAGACCGGCGATTTATACGTTACTTTGGAAGAAGCTGCCGTGTAACTCATACAAAAGCAGCGATTTTAGAGACTATATAACTTTAAATGTGCGGCACTGCGTTTACGCTAACTTGTAAATGGCGCGGTGAAACACAGCCATAAAGAAATAAGAAAACAAGAAAAAGCCCCCCCCCCCCCCCCCCCCCCCCCCCCGGCCACCAGTGTCCGATGCGCTGCCACTGTTCTCAGTATGCAGCACGAGACAGGGAAGGCGCCGGTAAGCGTGGGCCGGCTCTCGCTATGTTTGACGTTTCACGCTTACCCTGTGCAGCGCTTGGAGCGTAAGAATTGGTTTTGCTCTGGCGTTGAACCATGCTTCTTTCCACCCGCCGCGGTGGCTCAGTGGTTAGGGCGCTCGACCACTGATCCGGAGTTCACGGGTTCGAACCCGACCGCGGCGGCTGCGTTTTTATGGAGGAAAAACGCTAAGGCGCCCGTGTGCTGTGCGATGTCAGTGCACGTTAAAGATCCCCAGGTGGTCGAAATTATTCCGGAGCCCTCCACTACGGCACCCCTTTCTTCCTCTCTTCTTTCACTCCCTCCCTTATCCCTTCCCTAACGGCGCGGTTCAGGTGTCCAACGATATATGAGACAGATACTGCGCCATTTCCTTTCCCCAAAAGACCAAATATTCCTCGCGACTTTGTTATTCCCGTGCTGTTGTTGCTTTGCGGTGCATGTGTGTGCATGGCTTCGAAGAAGCAGTGCGTGCTGCGAGCAACAATCCCTAAGCGTCCGTCGTGCTCCCGAAGAGCTCACGGCCGACGATTCATTCCGACGGTGCAATGTCGGTGAGGGACGACTGTTCATGGACGAGTTGCCATTACACATTTTAATCCAGGATTAAGGCTTTCGTGTTTTAAGATTTCCGGTTGCCAAGACACGTTTCGGTGCTTATATTGGCGCCCACGAATCCTGGTTAATAGAGATGATTCTAGACTACGTTTATTCAGTCGTTCTAACTCGTTCAGTTGTGTGGTCTCAGGAGGAGCCCATCAGCCATCGGCGACATTTGCCACTTCTCATGCGGTTTATTTGTATCCCGTCGGGAGTTAACTTGCGCAGTTATCTAGCGTGCACAGTATTACCGTGCAAGCGAACGGTTTCGTTCCTTTATTTTATTTGGTTTGCGTAATTCGACCAACCTGACGGATCCGTGTGCGTGTGTGCTAAGTGCGATGAGCTAAGCAACAGCAAGCCCCAGTGTGTAACTAAAGCAGTTAGTTCACTGCGCAGTGACTTTTTGTTCTTTTACTTTATACTAATCCATCCTCTCTGTGTATTGGTTGTGTGGTAACATTCACCTGTTAAAACCATACTTTTTTTGAACAGATGTTACTCAGGGACAGTTGCTTATGTCTGCATTGATTTCATTGATTTACAGTGTTTAAATCAATATATATATATATATATATATATATATATATATATATATATATATATATATATATATATATATATATATATATATATATTTAACCGTAATTTATATATATATATATATATATATATATATATATATATATATATATATATATATATATATATATATATATATATATATATATTTAACCGTAATTTATCAGCTGCAGTGAAAATTTTCTTTGGTGACAGAGGTGGAGGCGCAGATGGCCAAAAGTGTACAACAATAGCTGGCCTGCAGTAACAACTAGCCAAATACCTTGAACGCCTAAATGCTTTTCCGCCTAACGCTCGCGCGTTTTCCATGACACTGCTGCTACATCAAGCGCTCGCGCTGGCAGTCAGACCTGTGCCCGAAGGACTGAACAAGACCCGCAAAAATGTTTTTTCGCGTGGTGAAAACAGATGTTTTCTGTCATAAAAGAAGAACAAGTAAAAATTGAGGTTCTTTCAATAATTTTACAGCACTGTTGTTTTGCCACTGTTCTTGAAGCATTGCGATGCGTGTCTTTTGCTTCTTGCTTCTGAATATTTGTATGCATACTGTGATATGCTGCGGTCTCAGTGCGCACTCAGCGCGCATTCAGAGGGCCGGATAAAAGGAGATAGCACTCAAGGCTCACCGACTTATTGTCCAAAATATGTTAATTTATAATCACCGACCTTAACGTCCTTCTTGAACGTTTGTATTGGCGAGATACTAATTCAGTTTAAAATATATCCTAGGAAGATATTGTAGACTGGACTAGCCTCTATATACTAGTTAAAGTGCAATGAATGCACTAGCGTGAAAAAGTGTAGCAATAATGAAAACTGACATGTTTCGGCACCAAGACTTACCAAGACTTTTAAATACGTGCATAAGAAAAACATACCAACCCGAGAATATTACTTTCAAGAAACTTCGTCACTACTTCAGGAACTAAAAAAACCCCATCAAAACAACAAAATAGTCTCACAACATTCTATCGCAAACCATCACTTTCATTCCCTCTTGTTAAAGTCCCGTTTTTGTGAAAATTTCCTTTTTTAATGTAATAACTTTTGTTTGCTGTTTCACACTTTGTTGGATATATTTGTTCGTGATTGTTGACCGCTACTTGTAGTTGCCAGTGTGTGTGTGTATGCGGGGGGGGGGGGGGGTGCGCTTGTCAAGCTGCCTTAATGACAGCTTTTTCTGCAGGCCTCTGGCATCATGTTCTTGTGATGCAAATAAAGTTATTAAGATTAAGAATCACTGAGAAAGCCTTGAGAATTATCTCTTCATTTTGTTTCCGCTGACCGTAACGCCCTCTGCTGCGCCAAAAACTATTGCGCATTGAAAGCAACAAAAATTCATCCAGATGGCCGCCTCCGGAAAGCCAAAAATAGCTGTGACAAGCGCACGGCAACTCATTTCTCGACACGGCAAGCGCCGAAGGTACGTCGTGACGTGCCATGGCAGACAGGAACCGCAACAGTAGCCACCGAGCCCGGGTGGCGACGTACCGAGTGGCACCACGAAGTCTGCTGCCCAGACGGCGCCTGGAACGTGACTGTACAGTCGTGGCCAAGAGCTTGCGGGATTCGAATTCACGAAAAAAAAATTATAGTGACTTCGTTAGGCAAATCCAGTCATTGAAATGCATAGAAGCGTGAGGAGACACGCGTGCTCCATCTGATAGAAGAATACTGTCTGAATGGCTCGCGAGGCAACGCGGAAACAAACTTTTTCCACGAATCTACATAAATCAAACTTTTGTCCATGACGGTACATGGCGGTTATGCGATCTATAGGGGACGGTAAAATATGAAGGGCGTAGCGCAAACGTGCTAAATGAAGGTTAGGCGTAACCGGACTATACTCCCAATTAACAGTAAAAATGAGGGTTACAGCGTAACCTGTAAATTGTTCGCAATCGACGGCGAACTGAAGGGTAGAGCGTAATCTATAAAAAGTACATGGTACGCTGTGCCTTTGGAAATGACGGTGTATAATTTTTTGTAAGTGTGCGCCTCTAGTAATTAAGGGTTACCAGGTTTAGAGAGTAAGCATAGGCCGGGGACCTTAAGCGCTAGAGCTCTAAAACACTAAACTCGATATAAAAATATTCTTCATGATCTTTGGATATACGTTTGCTGAGAAACAGTCCTAGTCGCTGAGAAGGTTCATTTCAAGTGATGTTTGGTGTAGTTTTGCAGTACAAGAGCGAAGTGCAGGTACCGCGGCTGTCACTTTGATTTGTCCTGCAACAAATGAAAATATCACTGCAAATCCATATTAGAATGTCACAAATAAATCTAGAACAGTGCTATTGGGAATTGTAGAATTTTTTTCGTAGTTTGTAGTTCAGAATTAAATTTTCTGGCACCATTTAAATCCGCGCATCTTCAGTAGAATAACCTCTCACGGCGATGCAGATTTCGCTAATAGAGTAAATTAGAAGCGCGAAATGCGCGGGAAACGCGTATTCACCGCTTTTCTTGTTTCCGGTTTGCCACTTTGTGCACTAGCCTGCCTAATCTGAAACATCGCTGGCAAATTAAATAATAAAAATGCTGTGGTACGCCTAGCTTGACTGAGATCTTCTGTTGTGAAAGTTACTAATAGAGTTCGCAGAAGGAAGTAATTTACATATCATAAATACCTTATTCCGCAAAAGGAAGAACCGGAAATGGACGTGGAAGAGCCCGAATGGGAGACTAAACATGAAATAGACTTCATTTTGTGCGCTCACCCTGGTATCGTGCAAGATGTGAAGGTGCTCGGAAAGGTTCGATGCAGTGGCCATTGGATGGTGAGGTTTCGAATTAGCCTAGGCTTGAACACAGAACGGAAGGAAGTAGCGAGAAAGATGCCCATTAACGTGTTAGTGGTGAGAGAAAAAGTAGAGGAATTCATAATCTCAGCGTAGGACACTCCAATAGAGCTCGACGAACTTAGTGCACAAGCAATGAACAATTTAAGAGATGTCATTACGGAGTGTGTAGTAGAAGTAGACGATAGGATAGTTAGACAGGGTACCGGTAAGGTTTCTCAGGAGACGAATTTTCCCATTAGGAAAACTGAAAGCATGAAAGCTTTTAACGCAACAGACAGAATAAAACTGGTACAGCTATCAAAGTTAAACCATAAACGTAAGGTAACCGGCATAAGGAAGTAAAATATGGAAAGAATCGAGCTTGCTGTAGCCCATACAAAAATGTCCTATGGCCGGCTATAGAATTTTGGCCCAAATATAGCTATAGACCTTTCCTATTTCTGTCTATAGCTGTCTATACAGGCTTATATATTTTTATGGTGGCATAGATTTTTCAATAGCTGGCAATAAGCACCTCTATGGGTGCTTATAGACGTTCATAAAAGGCCATAGACGGACATAACTTTTTCCATAGACGCCCATAGGAGTTTTTTGTATGGGAAAGAATGGAGGTGGCCAAAAAACGATCAAGATGAAATTCATCATCGTCATCAGCCTGACTACACCCACTGCAGGGCAAAGGCCTCTCCCATGTCTCTCCAATTAACCCTGTCCTTTGCCAGCTGCGCCCACCCTGTGCCTGCAAACTTCCTAATCTCATCCGCCCACCTAACCTTCTGCCGCCCCTGCTACGCTTGCCTTCTCTTGAAATCCACTCCGTAACCCTTAAGGACCAGCGGTTATCTTGCCTTCGCAGTACATGCCCTGCCCAAGCCCATTTCTTCCTCTGGATTTCGACTAGGATGTCATTAACCCGCGTTTGTTCCCTCACCCACTTTGCCCGCTTCCGGTCTCTTAACGTTACACCTATCACTTTTCTTTCCATGGCTCGCTGTGTCCTTAACTTAAGCTGAACCCTTTTCGTTAGCCTCCACGCTTCTGCCCCGTAGGTGAGTACCGGTAAGATGCAGCTGTTGTACACTTTTCTCTTGAGGGATATTGGTAACCTGCTATTCATTATCTGAGAGAACCTGCCATATGCGTTACACCCATTCTTATCCTCACTGAGTCAAATGCTTTCTTATAATCAATGAAGGCTATATATAGGGGTTGGTTATATTCTGCGCATTTCTCTATCATCTAATTGATAGTGTGAATATGATCTATTGTGGAATATCCTTTACGAAAGCCTACCTGAACTTTGGGTTGATTAAAGTATAAGGTTGCCCTGACTCTATTAGCGATTACCTTACTAAATACCTTGTAAGCAACGGGCAGTAAGCTGATCGGTCTGTAATTTTTCAAGTCTCTGGCATCTCCTTTCTTATGAATTAAGATTATATTTGCGTTCTTCCAAACTTCTGGTACGGTCGCGGTCATAAGGCATTGCGTATACAGGGTGGCTAGTTTTTTTAGCAGAATCTCCCCTCCGTCTTTCAACAGATCTGCTGTTACTTGATCCTCATCAGCTGCTTTTTCCTTTTCATTGCTCCTAAGGCTTTCTTTATTTCCTCATTCGTTACTGGCAGGATGACGCAATGCTGTGCGCTACTGTCTCCATCATTAACGTTCTGATTGCATTGGCTACTGTATAGATTTGTATAGATCTCTTCGGCTATACGTTAATTATCTTATCCATATTGCTAATGACATTACCTTGCTTGTCTCTTAACGCACACACCTGTTTTTTTATCTATGCCTAGTTTCCCCTTCACCGCTTTTAGACTACCTCCGTTCTTTAGAAAATGCTCGATTCTCTCCATATTAAACTTCCTTATGTCGGCTGCCTTGCGCTTATTTATTAACTTCGATAGCTCTGTCAGTTCTATTCTGTCGGTAGGGTTAGACGCCCTCATGTTTTGGAGTTTCTTAATTAGATCTTTCGTCACCTGAGGTAGCTTGCCGGTATCCTGTCGAGCCGTCCTACCGCCTACTTCTACTGCGCACTCCGTAATTATGACTGTCAGATTAACGTTCATTGTAAGAACATCCAGATCGTCTTTCTCAGTTAAAGCCGAATATCTGTTTTGCAGCGATATCCTGAATTCCGGTACTTTCCCTCTTACTGCTAACTCGTTAATGGACTTCCTCTTTAGTAGCTCCTTCCGTTCCCTCTCCAAGCCTAAGCTCCTCTCCTCTCTCAAATTAGCAAGAGGAAATTAAGCCTAACCAAAAATCAGATGCACGTGCTAAGAGACAGGGCGATGCCAATACCAGAGTGGATAAGATAGTTAATGTATCCGCGGAGTTATACACAAATCTATACAGTAGCCGGAGTAACAGGTCGGTATTGAGAGAAGCAGTAGTGCAGATAAATTGGACATTCCGCCGGTAACGAAGAAGGAAGTAAAGAAAGCCTTAGGGGCAGTACAAATGGGGAAAGCAGCTGGTGAGCATCAGGCAACAGCAGATCTTTTGAAGGACGGTGGGGAGATTGTGCTAGGGTAACAGGCCACCCTGTATACACAACCACTCATGACCTCGGGCGTACCGCAATCTTGGAAAAACGCTAACATTATTATAATCCAAAAGAAAGGAGACGTCAAGGACTTGAAAAATTACAGACAGATCAGCTTACCGTCTATTTACCACAAGGTATTTCAAACTTAATTGCTGTAGAATTAGGACAACCTTTGACTCCAATCAACTGAACGACTCGACAATCTGTCGTCATAATTTCTCGACAATAGACCATATTGACACTATCAAGCTGGTGAAAGAGAATACGCATAATATAATCAACCCTTTTATATAGCATTTATGGATTACGAGAAAGCATTTGATTCAGTCGGAACATCACCCGTCATGCAGTAATAACCGAATCAGCGTGTAAAAGAACCTTGTGTAAAAAAGAAAGAAAAAAAAACTGGAAGATATCTACAGCGGCTGCACAGCCACCACAGTGCTCCATAAAGAAAGGAATAAAATCCCGACAAGGAAGGGTGTAAGGCAGGGAGGCTCGATCTCTCCACCGACATTCACTGCTTGTTTACAGGTGGTAGTAGAGACCTGGACTGGGAACAGTAGGAGGTAATAGTTAATGAAGATACTCAGTTTTTATGGGGTTTAACGTCCCAAAGCGACTGAGACTATATGAGGGACGCTGTAGTGAAGGGCTACGGAAATTTGGACCGCCTGGGGTTCTTTAACGTGCACTGACCTCGCACAGTACACGGGCCTCTAGTATTTCGTCTCCATCGAAATGAGACCGACACGGCCGGAATCGAACCCGCGTCTTTAGGGTCAGCAGCCGAGCGCCATAACCACAGAGCCAACGCGGCGGCTGCTGAGCGTACTTACTAGTTTGCGACTCGCCGATGACATTGCTTTGCTAAGTAACTTAAGGGACGGACTGCAAAGCATGATAAATGACCTAGACATGCTAAGCATAGCGCTGTTTTTTCTTTGACCGTTGTTGCATCTCAAAATTTAGAGCGCTGTAATTAGATAGGCTACCCTTGAAAACGTATTATGGCGTCAGTAGATAGGTTCGGTTTATGGTTTGGTTTATGAGGGTTTAATGTCCCAAAGCGACTCAGGCTATTGAGGACGCCGTAGTGGAGGGCTCCGGAAATTTCGACCACCTGGGGTTTTTTTATCGTGCACTGACATCGCACAGCACACGGGCCTCCAGAATTTCGCCTCCATCGAAATTCGACTGCCGCGGCCGGGCTCGAAACCGCGTCTTTCGGGCCGGCAGCCGAGCGCTATAACCACTCAGCCACCGAGGCGGCGCATCAGTAGATAGGCTAGGGTCATCTTTAGTGTTTCTGCAGCATGCAGCACCTCCATAGATACTGATAAACTAGCGTTATTCTCCAGGCCAGCAGTATTGAAATCATCGAGAAAAAAAATTTGTTTTGGCTAGAAATTCCGGCGTGAACTAACAACATGATAGTTGAAGGGACGCTGAGGACGAATAGAAATTGGCCTGTATCGATAGCGTACAGCGTTCTAACCGTGAAGATCCATTCTCACCTAAACGGAGCTTTTATAAGCTAGAAAACAGCAAAAAAAGAAACTAAATATAGGTATCGCTATCGCCAGGCGATTTCGCAGGTGAAATGCATGCATCGTCACCTTTTAAACGCGGATCACAGAGGCTATGCTAACCGCTATTTGCTTCAATACGGTGGCAACCGGCACCCGCAATGTAATTTTCTCGGTGATAAATGCGTACTTTTCTGCCAGACAAGCGTCAGCGCAGCCAGAGAATAAATTTTTACCGAGAGTAATACCTGGACGGAGTTGTCCTATGTGTGCCTTTAAAGTGAGATTGAATAAAAGTGCAACAGACTTGCCAATATCGGTGTGCTGTAGCGGAACCGAACAAACTAAACTCCCTTAATACCAGAAATTATTGCATTTGAAATGAAGTCAAGGCTCCCAGGGGAGGCAAGTGTTGAACTTCTATAACTGGCGGAGGGTTCCTAAGCCGTCTGCATCTATTGTGCATCGGCATTTCTTCTTAGTTTATCTGTTATGGTCAGTCACGGCCGGCGTTAATGAGCGCATAAATCGAGTATAATTAGCAAAGCTCTCAAAAGTAGTGCGAAAGAGCAATGCGAGATGAATTTACTGATCCTTTAGTATCTCGAAGTTTGAGCAGATGATTTGAACTCAACAGATGTTCTGGAATTAGTCCGCTTTATAAAACCGTTTTCGAAAAAAAGTGCCGCTTAAAGATGTCCACACACAAATCAAGCCAGCTTTTTCATTATGGAAAAATCAAAACTCTTTATTTACAACTTATGTACAGCATGGTTTTTGAGCCTCTGGCGCATTTGCTGACCGTACCAAGCTGAAGATCTCTTGTACTTCAGTCCTTCCTGCGGATTACAGCTTGTGTCCCGCAACTGCAAAGATACAGGATTAATGCAGAGCTTAATTGCACAATTCAATGAATCTCCCATGTGCATAGGAAAGTAAGAGCATGCATTTCTTCAGAGACATCTGCGCCGACTATTCAGGCTACGGAGGGCATGCAGAAAGCGCCAGGGAGCCTATACACCTCCTTACGTTAGATAAACTAAATAATTTCTCTCAAATTCATGTAATCAGAAGCGCTGGTCATGTACAGTAAGGCTGCATCACTGGCCAAACGGCAAAGCAGCTGCATTCACCGCTCTTGAGCTTCCTTGTTTTTGTTTCCTCCTTTTGATGGCTTCGCTTTGCTGTCTGCCGACTGAATATCTGAACTACCACTATGATAGCTGCGCTGCCAGGTCGAAATACATGTATTAAGAGCATGGCGGACGTCGATTTGGCGCTAACCGCAGTAGCGGCGACCGAGAACAGCCTCCCTGTAATGGACCATCCACGCCAAGCTGCAGCTACTTACTTGTAGGTGTTAATGGTAGCCGTGGCCGTATCCGCCCTTGAGCAGAAAGACACCTCCCCCGTGTCCTCCTCCGAAGCCTCCGTGTCCGCCGCCGTAGCCGTGGTGGGCGTGGCCGAAGAGGGCTCCTCCGTGGTGCAGCTTGTGGACGTGGTGGACGGTCTTGACGAGGAAGCTAGGGCCGGGGACCGTCTTGTGGTAGCCGTGGCCATAGCCACCACCGAAGCCGCCCCCGTGGCCTCCGTAGAAGCCGGCCAGCGCCACACCCAGAAGGGCGCAGAGGGCAACGGCGACAACCTGGGAATGCCGAGTTGCTAGTCATGCGGCGAGCAGCACACGAGCCTATTTCAATTACAAGTTTTCTTTTCTCAGCAGTTGGATAAACCAGTGCCTCGTTATTCTTCCAGAATTTTTAAGCATACCGCAGTGAAGGGCGGCCGTCGCGACAAACTCCTAAGAAAGAGTTGTAAGCACGATTTACGGCCGCTACAACCTGCGAAGTTTAAAGTTGCCTGAAGGGGCGAATCCCCTCAGAGTACGCTCATGCATCTTTCATAGTTAACAGAGCGCCACTCATAAAATGCACCCGTTATCACTGGCTGCTACCAAGATAACCATAGCCTGTTAAGAAATAAAATCTCGCTTTGCACTTATGTTATCGACTGCTTCGTATTTCGAGCACCATGTCGCCATTGCCATTCCATTTTGCATTTTCGCCTAGTTAAAGCGCGTATGTCTGCCAGGCCCAAATTTCCTGCTTTTCATGTGTTCTGTTTCGAAGAGGGATTATGAGCGCGCTGGATCTGACTGTGGCGCTCTAGTACCATGGCTGGAGCGTCACCTGCAGAGCAGGTCAAAACTCCACTCAGATGACGCCAGCCTTGGAGAACCGCCCAGCGTTGGCAAATCGTACTGAAGAAAAAGCGACCATCTCGAAAATAACCCGGTTTTTGACGCACTGAGCTCTCGCGAGGCGTCGCGTGAATACGTTTTACCTGGGGCAGTAGGCAAGACCTAGATTTGAGGTTGCGGCTCCTTGTGAGATCACGTAGGCTGGAATCGAGGTTCACTTTCGCAACAGCCTACCAGAGGCCCGACACCCGATGCATAGAGACATCTTCGTATGCTACTGGCTTACGGGAAAGCTGCACGGGGCTGGCACACTTTTTAGGCAGCAAGAGAGACGGTCATCGCCACGAGATCAATGCTACCGATAGCGCCAGGTGGCGCGTGACGTTTACTATCGTAAGCAGGAAAGCGTAAAGTGCAAGAGAAAACACGACCCCGTAATCCGGAATCACTCTTTTCTTTGCTCAGATTTTTGTGCGCACAGTTTTTGGATTCTTAGTTCCGACACAAAACGCTAGCGTCACAAGAATTTATAACTAACTCTCCAGCGAGCCATTCGAACGGCAAACGATACGCATAAATGAAAACAGGAGCCGTTAAGAATGAATGGCTGTCATTTTGACTTCGTGAAGTCGGTAACGAACTCTGTGGCTGTTTTTAAGTCTCGGGCTTTGCGCCGCTGTTTGCAAGAGTTACGTTCGTGCGCCGATCTTCTCAAGAGAAGAAGTTATTCCATGCGTAGCATTGCGCGGATTTCTGTGATATAGAAAAGCGAAATAACTGAAATCGACCCGGCCTTGTCACATGCTGGAATTTGCGACAGCGATAGTGAAATATATTTCTCTAACTCCACGAACAAAAGAAACTGCCTTGTGCTTGTGCATGACAGATTCTTTTGCTGAAATGACCCTGCATAGCGGTAACAGGTAGGAGGAAACAAGGAATAACAAGCATAGGATTAACGCTGAAAAAAAATATATATATCGATAACAACAACAAGATATCTACTGAAAGGGCAAGTACCGCAGCATCACGATTTGCATCTCCATACTATCCCGCCCAAAAGCATTCGTTCACGGTCAAACTGCGCACGTCGCGTCCCTATCCTCCCGAGCGACCTGGTCGTTCGATGAATTCCCTCACTTCAGTGCTACCCGCCACAAGTAGCCGCCTAGCGCCTGCCTACCGACGCGAGGCCTGGATACATGCGTTGGGCACCTACCAGGGCACGCATAGTCCAAAGTGCTCGATGGGCTTCAAGCGATCGAGTGATGGTTTGACGGTGGCCGGCGCGCCCTTATATACTCGGCCAAAAGAGCCGAGATTTACAAGCACGCACCGTAGTGGCGGCGCCCAAAACGCTCGAGCTGAGAGGGAAATAGCGCTTTCAGACGTTGCGCTGGTCACCCAATGGTAACACAGCCTTCCTATTCATCTCGCCGTCGTCCGCTGATAGCTATTTTTGTTACCGCTGCATTCCCCCGTTGCTCTCCTTTGGTGGGCATTTTTTGGTACATTCATTAGGGTCTCTCTCCAAATCCGGCCGAGCTCCTTTTCTTCGTCGCAGTAACGAGCGGCCATTCACGGGGGCGAGGAGGAGGCGGTGCCTGGTGCAAAGCGTAGGCACAGCGCCCTGTTTGCTTTCTCTTGTGTCCACTTCGGAGGCGAGAGCAACGGCTCGGGCCCCCCTCCTTCTCCCAAAAATAGGATCTATACGCTCTGGCCGGCACGCGCTCCGGCGGCGAACGGGGCGCAACATGCCAGTGGCCGAAAGCGCTCTCCCGGATAAACAATAAAGACAAGGCCGCTGCGACCACACCTGGGGAATGGATCAGATACGGCGGTCGGCGGCAGGCAGCGCGGCCGAATACCACGCCCTTCCAGTTGTGTTTCTCACGCCTCTCAAAAAAGAAACCCAGCTCACGGGCCGCGCGCTTCAGGCTGCGGCCGCCGCTTTCCTGTCTCGGAGCCGCGTACAGGAAAGGCTGGTGCGGCCCGCGGGCGAGACGTGTGACCATCGCGGGCGCGTTTAGAGTAGCCCGCCGCTGCTGGGGGCGTCCGCTTCATCGGAGCTTTCGCCGCTCGGACAGTCGGCAGAGCCCCCGAAATACACGAGTGCCGCCGCCACACGGAAGGCGCCGCCGAAGAGAAGGGGAACGGCCCGTTGCCTGTGCGTGCGCCGGAGTCCGCTCGCACACGCATCGGCCGAATAATTACCCAGGCAGGCCGGCGATTCCTCTCGAAGGCCCATTCTTAGCTCGAGGTTCGAAACGTCGCCGAGGGTGCGCACTCTTCTTGTTTGTTCACCGCCGTTAATGTTTCGCGCGCATGTCGCGTATGCGTAGTTTCTTTTTGGTGCCTTTACTATTCTCAATATTCCGCTGCGCAGGACCCACGAAGCTGGGAGGAGGCCTTCGAGAGCCCAGATCGGCAAAGTTTCAGTGCTGCCGAAACTTCGCGCGGATAGATTCAATGCCGAACGGGCGCGTTCCTCGAGACACAGTCGACGGACACGGGTTCGGGCGTGCAGTGGCTGAGGTAGGAGAATAATTTATTTTGCGCTTTGCATTGGAGCTTTTGCAATAATAGTAATGAGGCCTTACTTTTATTATTATTGCAAGGCTTCTTGTCATGCTGTGCTTCTAAACACGAGACCAGAACTAAAGGCTTATAAAATCAGCAGAAATTCCTTTTTTTCATTAATTTTGACCGGTGACTCCGGCGCTCTGAAGCGAATGAGATTTAGTCTCGTCCTTTATGTAACCTTCCTGTTCTCCCGGACGCTGTGTGATGAGTTATCGCCAAGGCCACTATCAGCTTCCGTCTCTTCATCCCGTAACAGTAGCCTGCATGCGTGTGCCGTCCTTGGGCAGTGTTCGCTGCATGGGCCATGCAAAGGACCTCTCGTTGCACCCCGGCTATTCTGAGCTCTGCAGAAGCGACAGGAAAAGTTCTCTTCGTCCTCCGGAAGTTCAGATAACCGGGGAAACTACCTGAGCTGCCCTTCAGGGCACGGAGGCAAATCTTATGGACTCGCAACTTTCGAAAAGCATGACAAGCAGCAGCAAAGTGTGGCGATGGTCGCAGCGATAACTGTAAATGGAATGGGGGATAAATGGAAGACCTAAAAGGTTTAGGTGCCGGCGGCAACGTATTGAACTTAAGCAATGTGGAGTACGCCTTGTGCTATCTATGAGAAAGCTGCAGTAGCAGCAAAATGAGACCTTTGGAGGAGCAAAGCTTTTCAAAACAAATGGAGAAGTCGTGCCGAAGGTGTCGTGGTGATCGACTGAACGCCTGCCCATCCACCTTTATTTAGACAGTCACGTGAAACATGCGCAGTGGATGCTGGCTAGCATGACGAAACATACAGCGGCTTGCGTAGTGCCCGTTCGCGTTACTTCATGGTGTGCTGCAGCTGAGCAGTGCGCGTAGGGAATGCCTAAGCCGCGCAAAGCACGCACCGTACGAGAGGCGCAAGAAGTGTAGCAAAAGTGGTTTGGGAATAACCACCATCATTGGCAGGATAACTGAGTGCCAGGGAGGTGCACCGTGCTGAAGTGGCGCAAGCGACAAGAAGACCAGGAGAAATTTTCATATCACTTCACAAACTCCTCAAATTTGCACCAACTGTTGCTGTAATATACAGGGTGTTTCACGTAACTTTAACCAAGGATTAAAAAAAAAGTGGTGCACCGGAGCTGGGTGAAACCAACGGCATATTGTTCCCCGCCGTGCGGCGCTCCTCAGAATATTTTTTTTTTAAATTCCGCTTATCCTCTTTTCAATAAGCCTAGATTAAATGTGTAAAATTTTTAATATTCGTTTTAGGGCCGTCGCGTTTTGTTAATTTGTAGAGGGGGTAACGAAACAACCGATCCAGTTTTTTTGCAGCAACGTACAGTCTGTCAAAAGTATACAGCCCAAGGGGTCTGCTTCTGAGCCCTGCAGCGCAGCTACTCTTGCATACTCAGGGACCCTAATCTCACGATGGCGGAAGGAACTTAGGTCCTCAACCCTCCCAAGCTTACGACTGCCAAATGTGCATAAGAGCTCCGCTACACGGCTTTTAATCAAACCCCTTGGGCTGTATATTTTTTCACAAAACTGTTCCTCTTACGTGGTCCTTTTTTTTCCGGCATTCAAAGAAAGCCCGCGAAGTATAAAAAAAAATGAGCCGACGCTGAGGCAGCGATCGAATATCGAGCGTTAACACACCTAACATAGGTCACCGGTTCGAATTCCTGCCGAAACGCGAAATGGTACACCACCACACCGAACACTCTGCAACGAACGGTTGAGCCGCAATGTTTCCTATGAAGATTCGTAAAGACGTTTAATTAAGGGTACATAGGTTATTGGTTCAAATCCCTGCCGCGAGCTAGACTCTAACTAGTAAGAAGTTCATGCTGCACGAAGCGCTGAATCGTTTGACCCCATCCGGAACATTTTTCGGCAACCCAGAAATACTAAACGAATGTCGGGACTAAGTGGGCCGACTTTGACGCCTGCCAGATAGGGATATATGTATATACCGGATGGACATAATTTTCTTTCGAGTTATGGGGCTCGGGCACCACGTTGCCGCCTGTAATTATTTTATTCCATTACGCAACCACCTCGGTTACCATGGCAACCACTGGGTTACGATTTGCGTTATAACGCATAACGCTTTGACTCGAAACGCGAGAAATAGAGCTTAACGCTCTAATACAATGTAGTTGCTATGGAGGACGCCATCTTGGATTCTATCCGTGGAATCAGCATAACTCGGAAGCTCGAAACGCGACCAATAGAGCTAACGCTCTAAAGAAAAAAAAAAACACGTGATAGCGCACTTCCCCCTACCTTACTGTAGCGCTGCCAAGCGCGTCCTGGGTGAAATACGCGTACACGGTCACCGTCTCGAAGTGAGCGGCCGACGCAGCTCTCGACATATAGTCTTATAAGTGCGTCAGCACATTCTTCCGGAACATAGAAAGCGCGCCGGGATCTGCGATAAGTCATTGATAGGCCATCGACATCCATCGCATAGACAAAAACAAAAGGAAGGGAGAGCGGTGAAGTCGCGTCTTTCAAGGTAGCCTCCGTTGCTTTTTTTTTAAATTTTTGTCATTTTGCAGTACGTCGAAGTGAGCGGCGGCCGCTCACATGGGCACGGGCAGTGCGCGCGTTTCGCTCGTTCAAAACATGGTTGGCAGAGCTGGAATATGGTAGCGCGTAAGCGCAGTCACGTGTTTTTTTTTCATATTTAGCGGGCTTTCTTGAAATGACAGAAAAAATGACCACGTAGGAGGTACGTTGCTACAAAAGGCTGGATCGGTTCTTTTTCAACCCCTATACACCATAAGGAATTTCACGTGTCATCGTAAAGCGAATATTAGCAAATCTGCATAATTAATCCTAGACAATTAATTAAACGGAATTAAATATACTCTCAGGAGCGCCACACGACGGGAAACAATACGTCGTTGGCCTCACACAGCTCCGGTACGCCACTATTTTTTAAGTCCTTGGTTCAAGTTACGTGAAACACCCTGTATATTGCGTCTCGGCGTGATTTCTATGATTTTTTTGGATGCGTCTCAAGGCTTAAACTCTTATTAAATTACTAAAGTTGGAAATTTGCGATTAAAAGGGATTGATAGTCTGAATGTTGATGACATATAAACAGGCAGCGCTGCTTTTTAACTGCATCAAAGACGCACAGAACAATGAGCACAATAAGAAGTTATACTGCTGAAGACGTCCCACGCAAAGGCGAGACTTACTCAGCCAAATTATGGCACTGGCACGGCTGCTGACCCGAAAGGCGCGGGCTCGATCCCGGCCGTGGTAGTCATATTTCGATGGAGGCGAAATTCTAGAGACCCGTGTACTGTGCGGTGTCAGTGCACGTTAAAAAATCCCTGGTGGTAGAAATTTCCGGAGCCCTTCACTACGTCGTCTTCATAGCCTGAGTCGCTTTGTGACGTTAAACCTCCCAAAACCAAACCAAGCCATAAACCAAACCAAATTGCCACCCTCCCTTACATTTAGCCGCTTACAAACGCAATTGTTTAACGGCAATATTTCACAGCTAAAAATATAAAATGCATGCCTAACCGACACTTTGACTGTAACGCAAACACCCCGGCATATTCGGGGCCGGTTGCCCGATGCTGTTCGTACCTGGATTGGGTTCAAGATTTGTTTAAATCTTGATTATTTTGATTTTATGTTATCGTCCAGTTTCATGTCATAAATTGTAATCATACAACCATTGACAACGAACTAAATTTCCATACAGGTACAGGCACATAATGAGCCTGTACCTGTAAAATTAACGCGTTTGGTTTTTGGTTTGGTTTATGAGGGTTTAACGTCCCAAAGTGACTCAGGTTATGACGGACGCCGTAGTGAAGGACTCCGGATAATTTCGACCACCTTCGGTTCTTTAGCGTGCACTGACACCGCACAGCACACGGGCCTTTAGAATATCACCTCCATCGAAATTTCACCTCCATCGAAAGACGCGGGTTCGATCCCGCGTCTTTCGGGCCAGCAGCCGAGCGCCATAACCACTCAGCCGCCGCGGCGGCTTAAAATTAACGCGTTATGGAGACACCAGCAACAATAGATTATCCGTAAGTAAGACTGAGAAGCACACTTTTTGTAGGTAGTCTTTTCCTGGACGAGTACTCGTCATATGTTTTTGCGTTCAAAGTTCCGTGAAGGCGTAAAAATGAGTTTTTTTCTCGATCGGTAACTCAACCACTCCTCTCATATTGCTTTCATCTCAGTGAACAGTTCCGCTAATTCGTTTATTATCTCTGTAACATCTGAAAGAGTGCGACAACACACAGAAAAAGAAATACGAGGCTGCACTAACGGCTGGAAATATTACTGAATGTAAAGTAGTTAAAACGTTTAGAACAGAAGTATAAAAAAAAAAGAACACAAATGATGAACTGAGGATTGAGGACACGTTACGGTTGTCATACGGGACACTGTGTGGTATGCACATATCTGTTCTTGTAACTCAGGCTTGCAGACTGGTCGCTGATGCACGAATTGGCGTATTAATATATGGCGGATGCTCGGAAGATTTCGCGCATTATGTGATCTGTGCTTCTTGCTAAAAGTGCCGCCTCGCTTTGCATCGATCGTTGCTACATTGCCTGCAATGTAGGGACAGGTGTAAGGAATACACGGCATCTTTGACAAGAGTGTCTTCGGGCCACGTTCTCTTTCTTTAAGTAATTATTTTTACGTGTTCCAGCCCCATCGGGGCTGTAAGGGACTCTGCGGAGATGAACGCTGGGTCAATTTTCGCCACACGGTGTTCTTGAATACGCACCGCAGACTGGTCAGTTCACGGGCGTTTTTGCATGTTGCCTTCATCAAAATGCGGCCGAGCCCTCGAATTCGTGCTCTTCGGCATCGTGATGCCATAGGAGTGGTCGGCTATTTTTAAAACTCGCACCCACTTCGGCCATCAGAGTACGGAAGCGACCTTGTGATCAACTCGCAAGTTCACGCAAACGTTTATCAACACCTAAAAATAACAACGGGCGAGCGTGTTTCACGGTTGTTCCGCCTAACCACCTCTTCCTGCCAGACAACCATGCGGTTAGTAGACAGGTTGGTGGGTGCCCGCAAAATCCTTCGGTTTACTTTTGTTCAGCCTTCAGCATTGTTCGGCGATTCTCGGCTTTGACTTTAGCACGGACACTTTTGTTTTCTTTTTCGTTGAGTTCACGTCCACGGCATCATCCCCGCACGTCTGGACTAAATTCATAATTAATTTCGGTGCATCTGGCGCAGCTGCTGGGGAAAGCTAAAACAACGCGCCTTTTGCGAGGCGTATTTGTCGCTATCCTTAGTTTCAAAACGCTTCTGGCACAATCTTCACGAGCTTTTTATGTATCGTACCGCAACAGCGTCCTAGTGGTTTGAGCATAGGCCTCGCATTTGGGAGGTGAGTAGTTCGATCCCCAGTGCCGCCGGGTAAGGTTTTCGATCGGTGCAAGCTTTCCACTAGCCCGGTGATCGCGTTCTTTAAAGTGAAATACTTGGGAATGGGTCTCTGACCCCACCTTGAGTAGAGGAAAACACCTTGTGTCATGCGCTCTTTGGCCACGGATGCCCGTGCACCATAAAAACGTGTCATCATCATCGTCCGAACTAATGTACTGCGTCACGTGCTAACAAAGGGAGAGCGAAGGCAGCAACCCGCTGCTACTGCTGGCACACACTTTAGTCACCCCTGAAGAAGGGATCTTGTTGGTCCCGAAACATTGGGCAAAAATAAAATATTGGTTGGCGTCAAGTTTCTCTCAACTATTTAAAGAACCCAACCAGGCGGACTTCCGTCGAAGATGTTTTCGTTGAAATCATTGTCCCAACATGACTATTCAGTGCCTCAGTAAGAGTGGCACTTGCCAAAATTCTGGCGTTATCTGTGTGAAGACAGGAAATTTTCCCTGTGTGAAGGCTGATCGAATGAATCCTCTGCTTTCCAGAAGCGCCACCCACCTCCTCAATACAATTTCACCCTCCAGTATTGCCACCCACCACCAACTCAGCTGCAGTCCACCCTTCAAAGGGCTCCCTAACATTAGAACCTCACGCAGTAGGGGAATGAAAAAGCTACGGCGAACCCAGAGAGCCAGGAGCCCTCCAGCCGCCCCCGCTTTCCACCTATAGTTACAGTTTCTGGATTAGGCGCATTTAGAAAAAAAAAAAACCTCCTCAAGTACTCTCACTTTCAATCACATTTACGCTGCAGAATTAATCGTTTTTTTAAGGCCGTAAAAGAAAGATGTGCAATGTACGCAGGGTCTTACGAAGATAATATAGATTCTGATCGTTGCCGAAAGGTTGCCATCAAAAGGGATCGGAAGCGTCTTCCAAGCCGCGGAAATCTGGACAAGCGCTTCTAATTTGCTCGGCTGCCACCACGTGCTGCGTGGCGCTGAAGCTGGAAAGTAAACCCAGTTGTTTCAGTTCTGAATGCGATGTCAGTGCACGTTAAAGAACCCCTGGTGGTCGAAATTTCCTGAGCCCTTCACTACGGCGTCCCTCATAGCCTGAGGCGTTTTGGGACGTTAAACCCCCACAAGCCAAACCAACCAGTTCACTGCGAAATGAAACCTTTTGCCGATGCCCGCCAATTATTGCTTTTTTTTGCACCAGCCGCAGATACAATATTAAAGCAACATTTTGAAGCTTGCCGCTTTATCTGACTCTCGGTCACATATATCACGTTTTTTTTTGTGTGTGTGCGTCCACTCTGACATTTTAATAGGCCATTGGTTGTGAGATCGAGCATTACATCATGCACTGTGCTCATCTTCTCATCTAATTACTTTTTTTTACATAGAGCTAAAATATCCTGAACTCACGCTTGATATCTAAGCCACTCTTCTTTGTTTTCCTCTTCTTTAGGCTACATTCGCCATATTTGTTTGCATCCCTCACGACAATGTTTTCAGCCTTAGTTGTAGAGTTTTTTTAGTCTCCAGGTTTGTAATCGCTAAGCGAGTGTCACCAGACACAACGTTTCCGAGTGTGAAATAACTTGGAGGAGATAGCAAATACGTTTCACCGTTTGCTATTCGCTCACTAAATGTACTTCATGATCTGGACCTAACGTGATTACTTTGTCCAGATAGATGCCCTCCTTAATCTCTCTGAACACCTTACTATACTACTGTCCGGCATTGTAAGCATTTAAATGCATTTAAACACCTCTGGGGTGCATTCTGGCACCTACGGGCTTTTTAGAGCGCAAATCTCAGGCGCTCGTTCCTGCACCGAGTGGCGTGCCTCGGCGTAACCGAGCGAACGAGCGCATCGAAGGATAAAAGAGAGCGAACGCAGTGCGCAGCGGAGCATGAAAGAAAGCAATAGCAAAGAGAGCACGACGAACAAAACGGCAGTGGCGCTAGAGTGAAGGCAGGTCGCACGGCGGCGACCGGCAGTGAAAAAAAAAAAAGAATGAAAGATTGCTCCTGAGCGCGCCCGGAGGCTCGGGCTCCGGCCAGCGTGTCTCAGCTCATAGGATACCGCAGATATAAATCGCTTACAATAATCACTGACTCCAAAGAAGCATGCAGGCACTACACTAATGGTAGGATCAGCAAGGGAGCGCTACGAATCATCCTCCAGGCGGGACCCTTACCAACCGAGCAGATACATCAAGTGACCCTGAGCCCACCACAACGGTGGAACCATCGTACGCGGAAATCCTAAATCACTACAGAGGACAGAGGATAGCGTATCTTCCACTACACAAGCTATTAACGCAATATGAGGCAGTCGGTTAGCGTAGAGTGCAAACAGGAATCTTTCATAACTTACACATACTTCACAAAATGTTTCCGAACCAGTACGCGGACACATGCAAGTGGTGTGGAGCCACCCCCACTTTATACCATATTACATGGGAGTGTAAAAACAATTATTCATTCCATAAACTAAAAGAGCCCAATGCGGAACAGTGGGAGAGCCTGCTCACCAGCAGCGTGCTGGTGGTCCAAAAAGGACTGGTCCAGCATGCGTATGAGGTAGCAAGACTCAGTGGGGCCCTGGAATAAGGGCACCACCCCTGGAAGACTCGGAACTTCAACATGAAGACACCCGGGTCCCGCAGAATCGACCAATTTTTGGCGCCAATAAAGTTTTTTTTCTCTCTCTCTCTCAGCTCATGGCCCTTGTTCTCCTCTCCCCGCGGCCCTGGCGAAGCGGCGCGCGCGGACTCCTGGTTCCAGATGGTTCGAGCCCTCTCGAGAATTCAGAGGGAGGGAAGCGCAGCTTGACGCGAGCTGCGGCGTCTACTCTTTTTCATAAAATCGGCGCCGCCGCCCGCATCCAGAAATTTCGTGCTTGGTGTTTCGATAGCGCTATACGTATCGTACTCACGCGTCGACGGCATGATTGATGTGCTACCGATCAATGTGGGGAGACTCTCTCCCACCTTGCCCCAATTTTGAGCTCCTTGTTGAAAGTACCGAGTAAGAGCAGCAGTTCCGGTCGTAGCCCGGGCCATTTTGCTGCGCTGTTATAAATAGCATGCGCGGAATCGTCGTCCTCCCGATTGCGACCATTTGTAACAGTTGTGTGTGACGTTTTGTGTTGAATGGTGTAGCGTAAGAGCAAATAGTGCGTAGTATGTTACGTGAGCAGCTACGCACGCGATTTGTGATCAATCCCTCGAAATTTAAGGACTCTGTAGAAGAAGAGGGGAGACGGCGAATAAGGCACTGAATACCACGCAACTGCAATAGCCCCCTGTCAGGCGGCGAATTTAGTGCCATTTCCGGCCAATGAGATTAGCCTGAGTTGACATCCTTGCTTGCGTCATTGTCACGTGACTAGAGCTGCAATGTAATTTGCAAATGTTTCCATTGAGGATTCACTCAAGGAGATGCTCAGCTATAAGCTCAGCAGCGGACCTCTGTGCGCACTGCCGAAGCCTAAGCCCTTGTCCGCCTCCGTTCGGAACTGCGTCTGCCGTCGCCTATGGTTGAAATACCGCAGCAGCTGCGATAAAACATCGCATCACCGAGGAGCATAATCATGGGCCATTTTTTTTTGTGAGCTTTAAGCCAGTACTGACATTTTTCCGAGCTTTCCAGTGAACCCCCCCCCCCCCCCCCCACCCCCTTTGTGCGGCTAGGAAATGGGTCATAGTGGCGATAAAACAATTCCTGCACCGGCTAGCGCCCAGCGAGCAAGCGTCCCCAGCATTTCATCGAGGTAATGAAGTCACTGGAGTTAGCCTTGCGTGATAACGTGCTTACTGCGCAGCGTTTGGGAGGCCGCGAATAGACGCCAAGGCAGTAGTTGGGGGAAAAACACACAGACCTTATGACTGTTTTGCAGACCAGATGCGTGCCACGCGGAGAGGGTGTGGCTACATCGGCTGAATAGCAGCGCCTTCTTGAACTTTCCTGTTTCAGGTTCGCCCCGATTACTTTATGTGAGGAAATTATTTCGACGTGTAGGGCGGAGAATAGAGGAAGTTTGAAGACAAGGACCCTTATCGTATCGTTTATTCCACCGTACTTCCATAAGTGCGAGCGCTCCGAGCTCGAGTAATATGACACAGCGTGTACTGTCCTTTTATAGTAGCAGTACGAATAGGGCCCTGGACGAAGAATTTTTGTTATGAATACTCTCCCAGCATGTTGCTAAAGATTGTAAAGCGTAACTGAAGACACTTGTTGCTGGCTTTCAAACACCTGTTTTCGTTTTTTTAGAACAATTGTCTGCCTATTTTAGGTCTGTAAATTGTCGAGATCGATTTTTATTTATTTATTTACGTTTCATTACCTGTCCGCAAATGTTGCGCCTGTTCCAAACTGTTTGAATTTTAGCTTGTTTCAGTAGCACTTATTTTCATATCCACCTTGCACATCTAGGTCCTCAGTTCACTGCTGAAGTTCGTTCCAGGTGTTCTCCACCAGGACAACGCCGTCAGGAAATGAAAGGTTGCCGAGGTATTTTTCGTTGATTCTTGTACATAAGTCTTCCTGATTTAATGCTCTGAATACTTACTACAAAAATGCCGTAAATGAAAAAATGTGACATTGTGTCTCCATTCCAGACAGCCCTCTTCACTGGTATATGCCTTCCTTCCTCTCATGGACACTGCTAGACCACTGTTGATAGTTGCAGCAGATTAACGTGTGGCTCCTCGGCGCCTTGGGTACGGAACGCGCTGTTTTATCTGAACTGAATGCTTTTGGGTAGCTGTCCAGATTCTTTTAAAAGGAAATAATGAGCTGTAGACGAAAGCCATTTTTTCACGTAGGTATTGAGACCAGATGGACGCAAAGTGAAATCATAATTGTCTTTGGGCTCCTAATTAACTTAAATGAATCAATTTTAGTCACTGCAGTTAGCCCGCATGTCTCTATAGGGAACTTAGCGGTGGTCGTACTGCTTAACCACTCCATTTTGTAGAATTATCGTAGCTCACCCATGTTTCAATATATTCGCCTGCAAATTTCCACCCCCTGTCCGCGTAATTACGCATGCAAGACGGTGACGATCGGCATGAAACTCATACCCGGTGTCACTCAGCTGCTGTGTATGGTCTTTGTATAATTTCACCAGCCGCAATTGAAAGGGAAACAGTTATTTGCTTCACCTGCGCTGCACGCCGTTTGCAGACGAAGGCCATACTCAACAGCTGTCAACACTGGGAGGAGTTCTGCGGCGATCCTTTTGCATGTGTAACTGGGCGAATTGAGCTGAAAATTATGAATCGAATGTCTTGGTACATGAGAATTCTACATAATGCTATAGTCTGAAAAAAAAAATGGAAGCTTCCAGCGCAAGCATGCAGGCTAATTGCTTATAATTCTTATAAGGAGATTGACGTGGACGAATATTCTGTAACTGTTTGCCCACCTCGTCGCATATGGCTATACGCTGAAAAAACGGCACTCGTATGCTGCGCAGTCATTTGTTTTTGTTTTTTAATCCTTGAAATATACATTTTAACACCTTGTGAGTGGGTTTGGCGTACTCTGCGGATGATTTGTTTTATTTTGTTTCACGTCATGTGAAACAAAGCTTTTCGTCACGTCTGCCGAAAAACTTTCTGTTTACCAGGCTGGCTGATGCCTAGCGTGGCCTTGATTATAATAGCAATTACACTGGGAAATTCTTGTTTACGAGGAACAATTAGCTAATGAGTATAGTTTTTCACACCACTGGTATCGCTTTTCTTATCGATTAGAGCAATATTTGGCATTCTGAAATATATCTCGTACCTTTTGTCAGAAAAAAAATCTATGAAATACAAGAATTTTTAGCCCAGTATCTGCTCTTCGCCTTCTTCTAGATAGAAAATTGCCGCTTTTCGTCTTCCATTTCTGTAGGTAATACCCCTGTCACACTAGCAAATTTAATGCCATTCGTTTCGAATGGCATTCGCACTTAATGCGATTAATCTGCTGCTACACGGAAACATTCAATGTCATTAGCTTCGAATGACATTCGCTATCGAATGAGTTCACGAAACTCATTCGCATTCGATGTCGAACCGAATGTGTACTCTGTACACCATACGCGCAGCAGAAACAAGCGACGCGAAAAAATCGTGTGCGCACTGTCAAAGTTATAAATTTTATTTATTTAGTTCTGCTAAAAAAATGTTAATTTTGGTGCGAACTTCACACTTGTAGCTGTCGTGGATAGCTATTACTCTTGGTCCCAGCAGTAGCCAACGGCAGCAGCCGACCGTGAAGCAGGGCCTTTCCCGCGACCGCCGATCATTTTGCTTTGCGTGTTTCTTGCTGACTGGCGTTACATGTTCGTTTAGCTCGGAAGTACTTAAAGATGTCATTGAGCACTTCACCTTTCAGAAGTCATTTCGGCGCTCCACGCGTCGCAGCGCGCCACCGTGTCAGCCATTTTGTTTGTTTACATTTTTCGGATTTGTGGTTGACTTTGTACTTGGCTTGGCTTTTGATGGCTGAAGTGCCGCAGAATGGCCAGAAATAATATTTGAAGCTTATAATATTGCACAGAAATGTTCTCACCCGCTCTTAAAACCCTACACAACAATTTGTAACATATTTTACGTGCGTTGATGTGTTTGAATTATACTATTTTTTTTTCACTGATCGTCACTGCCATCATTTTCGAATGACATTATTTTTTACCGTGTAGCACCGAAAGACACCGAATGACATTCGAGGCATCGAATGACATTCGATTGGAATGACATTAAATTCGCAAGTGTGACAGGGGTATAAGACTATCTTCACTTATTTAGTTAGAACCGGAGTTCCTATAACTGCGGCATCAATATTTACAGGTGCATCCATTTGGGTAGCCTGACTGCTATGCAGTTCAGGAAGGAACTGTTCTGCTGGCGTAGCTTATCCTTAAGGGTAATGAGGTTCTCGTGCTTCTTTTACTGCGCACATCTGGCTGCTCCCAGAGCCTAGTTTCCTTCTTGCTGCATCCAGGTTTCTTCCGCGCTTTATTGCTTCCTCAATCCTTCTTTGCTATACTTACTTTTGTCGCTTAATTTCTGTTTATTAACCAATTTTTATAATTCTGCTAACTTTCTTATCGCTTTGGTGATTGCGGCTTTTGATGTTCAGGTGTTTTTAATCGAATCCTTTGTTCTCTGCAACAGTTAACAGTGTCCTGACAGCTGCGTTACCTCCTACTTCGATTGCACATTCCGCACTTATTTTGCTCAGGGTTACGTTCAGTGTGCTGCATCCTGATTTCCCTTTACAACAGACTCGTTGATCTGATTCTTGGCAACTTTCCCGTTTTCCATATTTAAACGTAGGCTAATTTGAGTCCTCGCAATTCTGTGGTCGCTGCGTCCTATCTCTCCTAACACCTCCGCACCTTGTGCGATTCTGGCATTGGTGCACAACATGCGGTATGCTTCATTTTTTATCTCTCCATTAAGGAATTTCGACGCCCACTTTCGGTTCATGCGTTTACGATGGAAAGTACTCATGATTCTTAGGTTACACTTTCTACCAACGGCTATGAGCGGCGAGTCCTGAAATCCGCGCTAAAGTTTCGAAGTGCTCTTTCGTTTTCCAGTTTCTTCCCTTCCTTGGCATTTAGTTCAACCATCAAAGAACAAAACTGTGTGACGCATATTCATGCGCTCGAGATTAGAGTTTTTGGAAAATATAGAGCACTTCGTCCGCACAGTAAATGCTATATTAAATGTCAGAAAAGCTGCTACCATGAGTGCAAATTATTGTATAATTACCGGCACCTCAGATTCGATGCACATGAAACAAATTAGAAGCTTTGTTGGCTGCGTACATTTATATTTATAGATGAAGAGATTTATTTTCTTGCATTTGCTTTTGAGTATTACCCTGACTGCACCGCTTTGCACTTGGTGTTTTGAGCCACACATTCCGCAGTAAGACTGTGCTTTGTTGAACGCTTTTGCTGAACATGCGAGGAAAAGCTCTGGACCAAGGGATGCTCTGAAGATGCGTTACAACACAACTCTTCTTGGGGAGAGGGCTTCCGCTCTCCGTGCAACATAGTTAGCGTGCTGGAATGCACAAAGTGAACGTACAAAATAAGGCCCACGTGCAACGTTCCCGATTGCTGAGAACTCATTAAATCATGGTGCAGCGTTTTTTTAAAATATTTGCTGTTTGCGCTCGTGGTTGTTTTTAGTATATTTCAAGTGCAGGAAAGCCGGCTTAGGGCGGCATTCTATTCTGACCCCGAAAAGAATGTATTTTGATTAACCGCCAAGAAGCCCATTGTCAATAACTGATCCTCAACAGGTTCGCTTTAGTCATATGAGAGTAAGACAAAAGAGACTTCGAAATGTTGGCAAAATGGATAATAATACGGCAAACATCCTGGCATCTACTGCGTTTGTATGCATGTGGCAAGCTTTCTCTTAAAAATGTGCACGACTACAATACTGACCATTGGTATCCAGGTATGAAAACCTGATAAAAGTATCATGCCGTTTCGTCACAGTGATGGCTTAGTCGATTTGGTGCTCTTTGCATATATTGTACTGGCTTGAAGTATACACTTGATTAGAAAATGACAAGTGCAACCTCACAAGCTGCAAAAAAAAAAAAAGCTAATATTACACTTTCGCAAGGCAGAGACTTCGTTCTGTGTTAGTGATTTGCATCGCTCTTAGATTTATTCGTCTATTTAATGTAAATATTGGCGCAGATAATAGAGGTTGTTAACAACGTGTCTATTCATGCCCTAAACTGCACTAGTTCTCTCGTAATTGTGCACGAAATGGCGCAGCAGTCGCCTAAGTGAAACTCGTATTCCCCTGAAAGAAGCTAGCCGGAGTAGACATACTTCTGAAACAAATCTGAGGTCGATTCCACGTAGTACATTTGCATGCATAGAAATGCGTTGTACTTTGGCATTTTGCATGATTGTTTATTTTCTGACCGTTCCCAGAATGTCAGAGTGCGAAAACTGTGTCCTAAGAGACGACATTTTTTGTTGTTAGGCGCGTTGTCCACCTCACGTGAACTATATGTTATCTACCTTTAAGTCAATGTGGGCGCAATATACCTAGTCTAACTTCTCTTTCGCCGACTAAATGCAAAAAGCTTCCACAACGAGCAACACTACACTCGCTTCTATCACAATCATTTCTATTGCAACTGATACCGTTGCAGTGCCTAATTAGACGATTATAGTTGGAATCAAATTAATCAATGTGTGTGGAAAAGTTTGAACCGCATGGCTTTTGTGGGCAGTGTGAAAGTGCATCAAAGAAAAACTGGGGATGCAGTTTTCAGTGCACTTGCTTTTCTGCACTATAGGCTGCCATGATTAAGGCTTACACGTTACATTCACAGGGACACTGCTTTGCGTTTTCCACCGCTTTCTGTTCCCTGCGTTCTGTGGTTACTCGTCCCTGTTATCAGTAACCAGCTGACCCACAACTATACCCGCCTAAGTTACATATGAATATGAGCCGGAGCTCCACGAACATTCCGCTGCACGGCTGGCTGCACACGTGGCGTAATTTTTTAGTTAGCTTAATAACAGAGCGTTTTAATAATGAAAATTATGATGGTGCCAACGCGATTATTTGTTCACTGCTTTTTTCCCCATTAGACGGAAAAGCCAACCATTTTTTCTTTTTTGTTTGTTTACCTTGCGTTATCGTGAACTGTACTTGAAATTCAGTTGCGTTGCCACTGACGGAATACTAGATACGGTAGCCCTGATTCTACTAGCCGCACCAGGAACTACGAATACGACTAAAAATGGGCATTTTTGTTAAACGCCAGTGAACCGGCGCCTAATGTGCACATAGATGTGTAACGCGAAAATCCCAATGACATAAAAACAAGTTCGGCGAAAGAATTGCGAGGCTGTTCCTGCGGTTCAATGAAAACTGGCTGAGAGACATTTTTACGTGTATGTAATATGTCTAATACATTTAACAGCCTACACTGCTGTGCACATAACGCAGCTTGCAATGCCATTAGACCTTGCTGGTCGTGTAAGCCTATTCGATACGTCAATGGTGTAACCCAGGTTAATGCGGCTCTTTCACTGCGACGACTGCTTGTTATTTTTGCAGCGAAAGCCGTATGTGCGACGTCCTTTGATACGCAGGCGTAGACCGTGCGCGAGCGAAGGAAAGCAGGTGAGGGTTGAAGCAGGGAGAGGAGGCGAACTCGAAGCGCCGGAGAGCTCAGGTCTCCTTGCAGGTGCTGGTGAGGGAAAGCACGGTGGAAGCTTCGACATGAGAACGAGGTTGAGAAGCCGTGTCGCTTGCAGAGGTGACGTTCGGAAATGTCACGCGCAGCCGCAAAAGGCTACACAGCGCGCACATGTACAGTTCTTGCTGACTTTTATTTACACTACATGGCATAAACATTGCCCAATTTTCTATTTAGTTGATCAGAACGCTTAGGCGGCATAAAATTAACTGCAAGAACCTCTAAACCCCCTCTCAAGCACTTAATATTTACATTCTTTTAAGAAGAACCACGCGCCAAGCTCGATCATTCTTTCCCGCTGACACAACGTTCCCTTCGGGGCAGGCGCCCTTGTTCTGAGCGATGGCAGTGCACGTTAAAATCCCCAGGTGGTAGAAATTATTCCAGAGCCGTCCACTACAGCATTCTTCTTTCATTCTTATCTCCATCCCTATTCTGAAGGCGATGTTGAGGTGTCCACCAAGAACTGAGAGTTACTGCGCCATTTCCTTTCCTAAAAAGCAAAGAAACAAAAAGAACACTAATTGTAGAATACATGGCCAGTCAATACTTCTGGATGAAAACCTTATTCGAAAGAGCCCAATGAAAGTGAAACCACCGTTGACATGTGGCCCTAATGACATTTCTATGGTTATCTTAAAACTTTTTCTGGCATATGTGCCCTTTTTCTAGAGTCGATATGCACTGATTGACAAAATTCTACCCCATTTTCCAGCGCTTGAAAAATCGCCCAAGTTTTTCCCGTGTTCAAGTCAGGCGTCAAGACTGACGTCAGTAACTGTTGGCCAATCTCTTTCCGGTGCGCTGCGTCTACGCTGTTTGGATTACCCCTGCACTCCATTCTTTCATTCAGATCTAAAGTTTGCCTTTGTCCTCAACTAGTACGCTTTGCTCATGGAGGCTCCACAACAACGAATCTTATCAGCTCTATGTCTCAGTACTCTGCAGCGATTTGTAGTAGAGGTCAAGTAAACACAATTTACTGTTATCAAAGTTTTCTATGTTGTGAGGCACCCCATGCTCATCAAGAAACATTTCCATTGTGAAGTCGACGTGCACGATCTTGGTTTCTTATTTGCGTAGTTTCCTGCAGACCCGCGGTTTTTATGCGTACCTTGACGACCTCTCATCTTAAACTTGTGAAGCAACTACTGTTGCACGCAGGGCTCGGTACTGTGGGCCTTTCTTTTTTTCTTTTCAGTTTTTATTAAGGATGTGACAGCTGCATTACAAACGTCTTCCTTTCTTTTCTACGCGGATGTAATTACAATATTTAAAGAAATCTGAGACATTTCCGAATGCACAATACTCCAAATTGATTCATTCGCTTTCGGTGTCTGGTGCAAGAAAAAAAAACCTAATGATTCTTAGTACTGAGAAGACATCAGTCATGTATTGTACACGTAAAACTCTACTTCTATTGCGGTCCTACAGCGTAAATAAAGCTCTTTCGCCAATGTGTAGGAGGAAAAGATCTCAGTATCCATTCTGACCGCACCTTGATCTTCCCAACCACTTACAGTTTCTGACTTCCGGTACTGTGCATATACCCTTAGCAGTGTGTACTGGATTTCTAAGAAAGTTAATAGCCCGCGTCCTTTCCCGACGCTATATGTGGCTCTCTGCCTCCTGCTATTACAGTATGCCTCATTACTGCGAAGAGAAACCTGCATGTTTAAATTCTTATTATTATTTTTTTTGTCAGTAGCCAAGTATCGCATCAGTCAGTATAAAATACTCCCCCTCAAGGCAGCTCGCTTGTCCTGTCTGCGCTTTCATTTCTAAGCTGCCGGCGAGAGTAAGGTGACCTGGTTTTCTTGCACAAAGCCCTTCACGGCACTGTTAATTACGGCTTCCTTCTTCGCCTAATCACTGTTTTCCGGCTAGAGCATACCGGTCTTTTTATTCCTCAAACATTTTCCGGGCATGAGGACTTGCATGACACCCACTCTGCCGACCTTGTTCTCTCCAAAGTTTCCTGTCTTTGCTTTGCAAAGCACTGAATAACGTGATGACCTAGCCCTTTGTTCAAACCTTTCACCTTCTCCGTGTTGATTATTTCCCTTTTCCTGCCGTGGTTCTTCCTCGGGGAATTTCATCAATGGTGCGCAATTTATTTATTGTTTATATTTGCTGTGACTCTACCTCAGATTCCTTTTACACGGCTTTCACTGCATTACTTTCTGTCTCTTATGGTGGTGTTCCTTATTCTACTATTCACCATGGATTTGTGTCCTTGTAATTATTATGACGTTGTGTTCTACTTCGCTGCTTTTCTGTGTTTATCATTTGTTTTGCGCCCTTAATTTCATTAATTAATTCCCTCTGTTCCACATAGTTGCTTGTTTTTGTTATTCGTAAGGAGCCGACAGGAAGAATTATCATGGGTATGCTAGAGTCTGTGGAACGCGGGCAGTTATGGAGGTCTTGGTTGAGGACCACATTAGAATGGCAGATCAACAATGTGGAAATGGGTTGTTCTGTTTAACTAGTACGGTAATTTTGTTCGAGCAAGGAGCAGTTACTTCATTTACGGATAAAAGGCTTGGAATTGCATTTTAGCGAAGTAAATTGAAATTGTAATGTACACTCAGGTTCATTGTGGACAATATGCTTCCATAGCACAAGATATGCGGCAAAAAAGGAAAATTAGTCTTTGTGTTGCCTTTGGTTTCTGTTTTTGCCTTGTCTACAGCTTTTGATCATTCTCCACATACACAATGCACGTCATGAAGGGAATATGTAGATGTAACTTTTATTGTAAACACATAATAAATAATCACAATCTCACATTTTGTTTGAATATTTGTCACAACTATACAAGGAAAACAATCAGAACCAGTCAGCTGGGTGATGAATATGCGATGAAACCTAGAAAAAAAAAGAAAATTATTTGTGCGAAAAAAACTTTAAATATCAACACCTGTACCTAGATATGCATATGAGGCGTGAAAAAAAAAGAAAAGAAAACGTGGTATTGTCATTGGAACCCGCTTGAGCTTGAAATAACCATACCAGTAGTAACAGTGGGGCTGAATTATTTATTCATTTTCTTTATATGAATTCAGAAAATTCGTACTGCCTTCGTGCAGAAACCTGCTCGATTGTTACTATTCTTCGAATACACGGTGCTTCGCAGGAAACTATGAATGTTTCGAACCATATCGTTTGAAATCGGGCTCAAAATAACTTGTGACATGATAGTAGCTGCTATAGCCTACGTTCGGCATTTTCGCGCTGTTCAGAGACAGCACCAAAACTCAGGAACGCGGAAGTCCTCAGATGTAACGATGCAGACGTTACGCGTAGTGCCTCGCGACGAGGCTACGGCCTCAGCTGGTGTGTTGCAGCAGGTCGTATAAAACGCGACAGCACTTTGCGTGACGTACCTCACGGCTTCTCCATTGGTTCAGTTTCTGTTGGTTATTGGTTTTTACACGTTGAGTCGCGCGCAAATGCGCAGGACCGGCGAGAAACAACTACCTGTACAAATAGGATCACGGAAAAAAATCAAAGCAAATTTTTACGCTGTAGTCAGTTGCATACGTACCATTTATCGCTTTGCTCTTTATTAAATGTCCCCCTTAATCATCCTTTCAGCAATCCGGGACCAGATCCGATTCCTGTGTGGGCAGCGATAGGGACACCAGGGTGAATCTTCTTTACCTTGTCCTCTCTTTGCACAAAATACGCTGGTCCGGTCAATGTTTTCACGTAGCCGAATGTGCCGGGGCCTCCGATATAAGTTTCTCCCAAGGGTACACCCAGGCCACCGCCGAATCCGCCGCCAAAACCACCGCCCAAGCCTCCCAAAAATCCACTTGCGACTCCAGCTCCGTAGCCCCCTCCAAAGCCTCCTCCGAAGCCTCCTCCGTAGCCTCCGTCCAAAGCCTCCTCCGTAGCCTCCTCCGTAGCCTCCTCCGTAGCCTCCTCCGTAGCCTCCTCCGTGGCCTCCTCCGTAACCTCCTTCGTAACCACCTCCATAGCCTCCTCCAAATCCTCCTCCGTAGCCTCCTCCGAAGCATTTTCCGCAGCCTCCTCCATAGCCTCCGCCATATCCGCCTCCAAACCCACCTCCATAACCTTCAAAGAATCCTAGTGAACCGTATCCGGATCCTAGGAAATTCCCGAAGCCACCGCCATGTCCAAATCCATGGCCAGGTCCAAATCCTCCACTCAAAACGGCGCCAAAGAATCCGCAAGTAAATACGGCACAGATCTGAAAATTCAAGAATGATATTTAGAAGTGTTATAGGAATACATGCACTATCTTAATGTGAAAAAGAATCAAGAGTTTTCACATGCCCTCAGGTTGTTTTTGTTCAACTGCAAGATAGGTTCGCGTGGTCTGCAATTAAAAACACAGCTCTTTTTTAATTTCTTGTGTTGTCGTTCTTTATTCTATACCCTATGCATTGATAGTAATCGCTTCAGCGCATCGTAGTTTTACGCTCACAATAGTTCGTACCTCACACACAGGTCCTCACACCGCTGTCTGGATGAACTCAGCGAAATTGCTGTCGAAATGAAGGGAACCCTTTTTAAGTGGAAGAAAAAGAATTGAGAATAGAGTCAAAAACGAACAATAATGTGCTAATTTAATTTTATGCTCGAGAAAAGCACGAGCATTAACA
>JARKHS020026212.1:0-20004 GCA_030143305.2 Amblyomma americanum
CCGAATTACGGAACTCGCTCTAAAGTTGTAGAGCGTTACGTCAAAATGACGACAGCATGACGACAAGGCTAGACGTCAACGCGTGACGGAACGCGGAATCAACCAATGGCTAGTAGGGTGCCGCCCCGGAAGCGCTTATTTGAACGACAAGAGGCCAATTTGCACGGCAAGGGGCCGTATGCTAACTTTTTTATAAGAATACGCAGTGAATAAAATAAACATTGTTTTATTCTTTCATAAAAGTGTATTTCACTCTCACTGCCATGAAGTAAAACAAGAAGGACATTCACTTTTGCAAATAACTGCTTTCGTGGGTAAGTTTTGTTGCCATGAGGGCGCGCTGGCAGATGTAAACACTGAACATGGCGGCCTTCTAAAAAACAGCTGATCCCACGGCTAGTTCCTGCTTTTTTAGGCGTCGTCTGAAATCAAGGTTCTATTTGGTTGTCCAAAGTGAGCGGATAACAATTATCGAAGCCAGTGAAGGTCACGGGCCTCCAGAAAGGAACCTGCACGAAACGTCGGGCCCGAAAATCGACGAAGACAACTTGAGGTAAGCCTGTGTTATTGGTTTAAAGATGCCACATGCCAAGCATATGATTTGGGTTCTGTTTCTTTCACTTTAGCAAATACAAGGCGTCCACGAAGCACGGCTTGTTGGATAAAATCAACTTTTTTGGCTTCATAAACGTCTGGCACAAATGATTCAGTTGGGAAGGAGCAAGAACCAAGCAAGGCGGTTGGGCGCACGCTAACAACCTTGCTCGTTTTCGGTCGTTCTTGGCTGTGCTATAAGTTGCTGCAGCGCAGCACACGCATATGTTCCTGTAAAAACATATTAGCCCGAACTCAGAGCAAAGGTTTTTCCCTGTTATTCCCTGCTTTCGAAAAGCGGAACAGAAACTATTCCCTGTTTGTTTTCCCCGCTGTGTTCGCTGCTGCAATTCTCTAAGCGGGAATTATAGTCTCGAAATGGTGCCAACACGAAGAATGCCGAGCGAGCAAGAGCTAATCGTAATAGAGTCTATGAAGAGCCATCCGCTCTTGGCTCGGGCTTCTGCCGACCTAACAAACTCATACACAGCTGTTGAAAAGCGCGAGCTGTGGATCCAGCTTGCGTCGATTCTCAACAACAAGGGGTCGGCCGTTTAAAAACATGATGTCTTTGCCTTGCGCCTTGCTAGCACTGTTTATTCCATCTGTGGTGTATTTTAGTCTCGGAGGAGGTGCAGGAATGCATAGACAAGTGGTTGAGCATTATTGATTGCTTCTCTTTTGCTAGTGCTCTTTTAGTTTCATGGTTTGCCAGTACCAATCAGCCGCACCTTTTACCCTGTTACAGCAGAGGAGATGAACGGGGAGCCTCAGCAAGTTGTCGACAAGACACACGGAGCCCCACAGACCGTGAGTTGGCTTTCCATTATTCAAGCTCCATACTACCCTTTCTGGCAGCTGATTGAAAGTAATAGCACTATACTCTCTGGCAGCATTTGCAGCAGTAGCCAAAATACTGCAGAGATTCTACAGTACACACAAAACTATCTCTCTCTGGCTTTGCCACGCAGTGCAGAATGTTTATTTTTCTTGCAGTGAGGCTGTGACATCTCCTAGCAGTCTAGCAAATGTGCACATGAAATATGCTACTACAATGCTGCCCAAGATTGCTGTCCTGTATATTTATGTCAAGTCCTCTAACACATTGTACCAAATGTTTTGCGTATTCCACCACGTGATGAGCACATTTTCTTTCCCGACAGCTACACCGGTGCCCTCGCCGCAGCCCTCACAGCAGCACACACCAGAGCCCCCACTGCAGCCCTCAACACGTGCCACGCCTAGCCTTCTTGGGAAGCGACGGCGAGACGATGGGGCCAATAAGGTGCTGCGCCAGATGCTGTATGAATCGCATCATTTGGATTCCCTTACTGACGCCCGGAACCGCCAGGACGCTGCTTTTCAGCAAAGCATGCTGGAGGTGTGTACTCGCTGCGCACACTGCACTTTGAAGAGCCGAAGCCGTCACCTGAAGCATAAATATCAGTGCTCTCTTTTGAGCACCTCTACTTCTGTTTTGACGCCTCTTGTGGGAGGTGGTTGGGACAGCTGAGTTTATGAAACTGACACGAGTCTTCTACAGCCATACTTTGTCCAAATTATCTCAGCACCTGAAATTTTACATAAAGCTTAAGCGAGATCTCAAAATTGGTTGTCAGTAATAATTTGTAATTGGAAGTATTTTTACATGCAGGCCATTAGGGAGGTGACAGATGCTGTGCAGGCGTCAAATGGTCAGCAAGAGCTGCTCATCCAGAATGTGAACCTACTGACGCTAATCTTACAAAAGCAGCTTGAGCCACCTGCACCACATTGAATTGTTCATATTTATGTCATTATTTGCTTGTTTTTATTTTTATGAAAGAGCCTCTTCATATGTTTATATTTATTCAAGAACATTATTTACTTCTCTGCCAGGTGCAGACTCATTGAACTATTTTTAGTTTGCTTGTTAAAATTTCTGTTTTATGTGTTTGTTTATTTACATTGTCTGCTTCTCTGTCAGGTTTCTGTTTTTGTATTTATTCAAGATCATCTCTGTCATGTGCCATAGCATCATTTTTTTATTTCTTGTAAGCTCTGCAGGCCCGGATGCTTCACACTGTTTATTTTCTTCCAGTTATGTAATTTAAGCTCTGCCAGGTGTGAAAGCCTCCTATACTCTTATTTTCCATTCCTTTCAAATGTTTACCTGCAGCTGTGGCAGGTGCACAAGGTGCAATTTCTAGTGCTTGTTTTCTTTCATTGCAATATGTGGGCAAGTGCAATATGTGGGGCAAAGTTGTTCTGAAGTGACTGCAGTTATGAAGGGCATCATAATATGGGGATTCTGGATAAATTTTGAACACTTCGATTTTGTGTCTGTTAAGGTTGTTTGCATGTTCCTGAGTCGTTTTTTTCTCGGATTACTTTTCCTGCTTTTCCGTAAAGTGTCCATTGTGTGCATTGTAACATGTTCTATCCTCAGTAGACCCGAGGAAAAATGAGGCTTGCCAGCATTCGTCCAAAGTCGCTTCTGAACTAGTGTTGAATGCAGGCAAAAAAAAATTTGGCGGATGCTTGAGCTCTGCCTTTAAAGGTATGATGCAACAATGTTAATATCTCTCGTTTGTGGATCCCTTTACAACTTCAAACGCATCCATGTTGGCATCATCGTCTGTGATACTCGTGTGTCTTTTACACATAACATGATTTTTTAGTCCAGTAAAATCTACGAAGAGCAATGTCTTGTGTAGCACTTGCTGTGCATTCCACCAGTTATGCAATGTGTTTCAGAAAACTGCAAACCAGGGCTGCATCGGGCCTACAAGTCTGCACAACATGCCAAACCTGTGATTACTAGCATTCAAGCTGGCAGTCAAGATGAAGCTTTTTTTTTAAGGGGCAAACAGCGTGTAAGACTTAGACGGAAAGCAAAGAAAACATAGGACGAGTGCTCATCCTGTGTTTCCTGTGCTTTCCGGCTATGTCTTTCGCACTGTTCGCCTTAAAAATGTACAGCCAACTCGCCCGTTTGGCCAGAGTGTAAGATACAACTGTTATTGTGCAATCTCTGCTCAGCACTCGACAAGGCATATGCAAATCACTGTTGATGCTGCATGCTTTTGTTTCCCTGCTGTGTGTTACAGTTGGCAAACTAGTATGAACAGCTGTGGCGAAAAAAATTATTGTGACCAATGAATAAACGTGGTGCAAAAACAAACGCTTTACTGGTTCCTAGCAGTCTCCACACCACACTTTTCCCTCGTGCACATTCATCAAACACATAGTTACAGCAAGCAACTGTTTGCCTAAGTGGGCAGGTCGACGTAAGCAACGGCGAAAGACGGTGTACAAGGATGCATTTCACTTGTTGGACGAGCTGTTTCGGCGTGTATTTCGACTTGAGAAGGAGAAAGTGCAGTAGCTGTGCGGCAAGCTTGCTGATGCACTGAAAGGCGTACTGGTGACCACTGCCGGTGGAGCAGCAGTTGGTGTGTGCACTTCATATCTTGACACTGGAAGCTTTCAAGCACACGTAAGAAAAAGTAATTTACAAATGCTGGAATGTGGCTACCAGTGGCCAAGGGCATCATATCACACAGGGGCTCGCGCACTAACAGAGGGCAATGGCACTGCCCGTAGCAAGAGTGGCTACGACAACTCGCCACGCCAGCACGGCGAGTCATTGCAGCCACAGCTGCCAGATGGTCTAGGGCTTACTGCCGGTGGTGCTGCTGTTGCTGCTGCTGCTGCTGCTGCCGCTGCTGCTGTCGCCGCACCATCTGCAGGTGTGCTTGCCTCTGCGGACGGGTTGTGCCAAAGAGGCCAATTATACGGTCTCGCATGGCTCTACCACGCAGGTAGGTCATGCGGGATCCTGTCCCCGCCAAGTACCCGGCAAGCAGAGGTGGTCCATTGTTGTCAGGGTCATCAGTAGTGTCGTCTTCGTCTGCAGCCAGGGCTTCTTCAAGACAGATGTTGTGCAACGCAGCACACGCTGCAATGATGACCACCACCCGCTCCGGCTCGTAGTGGAGTGTCCGGTACCTTTGAAGGCACCGGAAGCGGCTTTTGAGAACACCAATGCAGCGTTCCACAACACATCGCATTGAGGCGTGTGCTGCGTTGTACTGCCCTTCTGCAGTGTTTGCACCAGGATGCCCTGACATTGGTGTGAGCAGCCACGGCTCCAGTGGATATCCACTGTCTCCTGCACGACCAAAATTTGCAGTGAAGTGTGTTGTTGCCTATGTAATAAATGATTCATATCAAGCAGCTCAAAGCCAGTATGCTGAACCAGAATTCATAGACATGCAGAATATTCATGACTAAGGGGTACCTCTGTAAGCACAGCCTTCTAGGTTAATGATGTACTGTGATATCTTACACGACAATAACGATGTGCACACCTCTTCTGCCTTGATGTTTTACGCTTGAAATACGATTCACTTTATAACAATGTTTCTTGTGCCTCTGCACCAGCAGTAACAGTAAATACACAAAAATAAATACGATACATCATATTGTTGCATGTCATCCATGTTATAACCCGCCTCTTTTAGGTATGAGCCACTGCTGTAGCTTAATACGTGCTGTCGAAGTGCTGCTTACCCAGAAGAAACTCTCCATCCTCCAGCAGCCCGTGCTCCACCTTCCGACGCAGCCGTGAGTAGCGCCAAGAAAAGGCATCGTGACAAGACTCCGGGCAGCGAGGGTCGACCGCAAGGATCTTCATGTCTGCGTCGCAGATCTGCGAGAAACACAGGCAGACAATCTTGGACGTGAACTTCCACTGTCGAGGTCGCGGCTTTCGAACCCATGCGGTCAGAAAGCCAGTCTACTCACGATCATGGTGTTCATCGCATAGTATCCTTTGCGGCTCCAGAATGCTGCCCGGTTTGCTGGGTCTCCCCGCGGCGCTTTTATGGCAATCAGCGGGCCGTCGACGCAGCCGACGACGCCTGGGATGGTGCCGCGGGGAAGGAAGGTCGCCTTCGCTGCCGCTTTTTCCTCGGGGTGCGCCGGGAAACGCACCCATCCCTTCTGTGCGCCGACTTTGCAGATGGCCTCAGCCACACGCCGCACGCACTTGCTCACCGTCGGTTGTGCGAGGCCGACGGTCTGCTCGTTGCCGACGCACACTTGAAAGCCCCCGGAGGCAAAAAAAAACGGAGCGCACAGCACCTGCCGCCGCACCGACAAAACGCTCGTCCGTACGCCTCGCAGTTCGTCTGCAAGTTCGCCGCACAACCACTCCACTTTCTCCTTATCGAGTCGAAATAACCGACGGAACAGCTCGTCCTCGTACACCGTCCTTCGTCGTTGCTGGCGCCGACGTTGCCGCCTCCGCCACCAATAAACAGCAGACGACGCCGCCGCCATTTTCCCTCTAAAACTCTGTAGACCGACTCTTCGCGGTCGCAAAAAACAGTCTAAAACCGCGGGCATAATTAGGTGTTCAACGTCATGCGTTTTTTCTTGTCCGTGACGCCATTGCAGCTTCCCGTGACGCAACTTTTCAAAATGGCGCCGGCGACCAATAGGAGCGGGCATTTTAGAGCGCTCTCAATTGTAGAGCGGTCGGAGCGAGTTCCGTAATCCGGGCCCTGTATGTCATGACATACAGTGAAGCGTTGCGCAGCTCTGCGCCAGCACTACCGGCGTTTTACTGCCCTGCTCCTTCTGCACCGCATCAACGCTTTCCGACTATATATGACTTCACGTTTTAGGGTAAAGTTCAAATTTTAATCCTATTTGCTTAGTAACGATAAATAATTATGCCTTAATGTTAGTTCGGGGCGATCATACTCGACATAATCTATCCAACGATTTATGACTTGATGCTGTTGCGTAAAGTTCATTTTTTATCAGAATAACTAGTTAACACTAATGAATTAAATCCTGCAATTAGTTCAGTGCAGTGATACTCAACATGAGTTATCCAACGGTATATGGCTTCGTGATATACCTTAAAGTTGAATTTAAAATCAATGTAACTGTAATCACTAACTGTAACTGTAACTGTAATCAATTACAATGCATAATTAGTAAAATGGTCAGTGGGTCACATACTTGTAAACGGTCAGTGAGCCATGTGATCCTGCACCAGCTCAAAAAAATGCACTATACTACGCGAGACTTTATGCTAGGCAGGCTATGCCCCAGTCCCTTGGCTGAGCTTGAAGGTCATCCCGCCACTTCCAAGCGTTCTCCGTAGTTCAACATGGAGAATCAGAGACTGCTCCAAAAATACCAGGTCACATCCCTCTTGCCCGCCGCGATTGCAGTGCTCTCAAACATTCCGCGTACAGACTAAAAGCTCATTTAGCCGCGTGTAGTGCCGTTTAAAAGGTGACAAGGCAGCAACGCATGCATTGCCAGTGCGATTTGCGCCAGTGATCGTAATCGCTTGCACTGCGTGAAGCTACTGATGGACGTGGCAGTTCGTGACAGCCATAAACAGACAATCGTGTATCGACTGTTGAATCGTGAGCGAATTTGATATGCCCTTTTCGCAATGAGGAAAAAGCAGACATGTTCCTTGCCCTAGGAGCTGCAGGCGGACAGAGACGTCAGGCTGCAAGGATATTTCGAAGGCTGGCACCCTGGAACACGACCTAGCCCGATGATAATAGTACATCACTACGAGATGCTGAAGCAAACCGGCAGCTCCACAAGAAGAAGACGGAGAGCTTCAGCCATAAATGATGAGGTATGCTCCAACGTTTTGTCCTTTATGGCAGCTAATCCACACGCTAGCATCCGTAATGTGAGTGCAGAGACCAGAGTGCCGAAATCGAACTGCCTGGCAGATTTTGAAAACAGCTGGACTGCATCCTTATCATCTGCAGTTGCATCAGTGCCTTCAGTCTCAAGATCTTCAAAACAGACTGAACTTTGTGAATTGGGTTTTGATTCAGGAGGAGCAGGATTGCCACTTTCTCAGCAAGGTACTGTGGTCTGACGAGGCAAACTTTTCCTGGAATTCCCAAGTGAATATCCACAACGCACACTACTGGAGTGAGCAAAATCCCAACTGGCTAGGAAGATCCCGCCACCAGTATCAATGGTCTTTTAATGTATGGTACGGAATGTACGGGAGCACAATCATTGGCCCACTATTTTTTAACGACACTCTGGCCGGCAAGAGGTATGTGAGTGAGATCCTGAAGGGACCGGTTGAAGACTTCTGCAACAACGTGCCACTGGAATGGCTTGGCGCGATGTGGTTTCAGCACGACGGGGCTCCAGCCATAGCTGTGGTCAAGCACGAGCATGGCTTGATATGACCTTCCCAGAACAGTGGATAGAGAGGAACGGACCAGTTCTGTGGCCGGCAAGGTCACCCGACCTTTATCCTATTGACTTTTTCTTGTGGGGCTATATTAAGGACCGTGCATACGCAATGAGACGACAGCTCCAGAGGCCTTACAGGAGAGGATAACTGAAGTCTGCCACAGCATTTCTCCGATGGTGCTGAAGGCAGTGACAGGAAGCCTTCTCAGAAGATGCCAGTACTGTGTCGCAGCAGAAGGTAACCTATATGAGCACATGTTGTGAAAGTCCATGTGAGAAAAAAAAACACAACTTTCAGTGAAAGACTGCATGTGGCCATTCTGGCCACTATTATTCTAGCATTGGCATTGCTTCCGCAGATCAGAACCCTCAGGCGAAGTAACACCGCCGCCGGCATCCCCGCCGGCCGAAGCAAGTATTTTACTTATCTTGTTTTACCTCTCAGTGACGAATAAAACTCGTCGCATTTGTGTTTGCCACCTTTGGGCTTTTCATCGCGCTCACAATGCCCGGTGCGTTAGCTGCAACGTGCACCGTCTCGCTTGCAGACTGGCTCGCATGGGCGTCGCAACCACTGTCGACATATCGGCCTGCCGGAGCAATGGGGTTGTCACGCCTTGCCAGCAGCTGATTTCGTTCACTCAAGCCACGATTGAGAGCAGCACAATCGTGGCGAGCAAATGCGCTAGGCACGTGATTTTTTTTGTATTTCGCGGGCTTTCTTTGGAGCTCGGAAAAAAGATACACATGAGGCTTCCTTTATTGCAAATAAATGAATGGAGGTTTCTGAACGTGCTCTCCAACTTTGCTATTCACATTTGCTGTCTAAAGTCAATATTTACGTATCTAGAAAAATTATCTTGGTTACTACTTTAATAGCAATGCAAAAAATTTCCTAGATGCACAAGCCGGCTGGTAGCTGTATGTAAGTGGTTTCCATGGCCTACCTCAAATATCTTATTTTTAACCCTTGGCTAAAGTTAGCCTGGACATCCTGTGTATTCCAGTCTAATATGGTGGTGTTCATTTCTGGAGTTTCTGTGCTTGCTGTACATGTGCAATATATATTGCCTGATTTACAATACCCTGATGTGTGCCCCTTTTTGTATGTATATATGTGTTTACCATATGAGTTGGGACGTTCTTGTTAACCTGCCCCAGCATTAGTATCACCAGTGAGCTCCAGCTGTACAGATTGGCACTACTGTGAAATTATGGATAAAAATTTACTCATCTGTATTATCGCATTAATCTACCTTATGTTTTGAATGGCCTAAGTGTGCGTGCGATCGACAAACACGTCAAGTCGAAAACGAGTCCGAGGTAACCAGGGCACCAGTAGAAAGTAGAGAGAGTGCATAAAGGTTGCGTATAAAATCGACGGTAATTTTTACACTCTACCTAACGCATGCCTGCATTCTTTGCTGTGTACTGCATGTGGCATTCACAGATTTGTGCGGCTCAGGTTTTGCGAGTCATTTCTGCAAATATCTTTCATCAGAATTTATAAGAGCTTTGTGAGACATTCTAGAATTAAAAAATTTCACATACTGATCGCCAGGAAGCACGGCAACACCGGCCGCGGGGGCTGATGGCTTTGGTGTTTGGCTGATCTCAAGGTGATAGCTTTGAACTCCAGCCAGCCACGGTGGCTGCATTTCAATGGCAGCGAAAAGCAAAATGTCCGTGTACTAACTAGCTGTGCAATGTCGCTGGACGTGAAAGAACTGCTGGTGATCTAAATTTATCCAGAGCCCTCCTTTACGGCGTCCCCATAGCCTGTGTCACTTAAACCTGACATAACATACCAAAACAAGGCAATACGCTGTAATATCCTTCGGTGAATGAGATTTCTTCATCAGTGGCTTGAATACGCTGCACGCGCGCTCGCGCTTCTTGGTTTCCCACCACGCTACAAAACTTACATGTGGACAAAGCCGCCAACTGGAAGATGGCCTCCCTGTTGAGAAGAAACCACGCAATTTCCTCCACACCTGTTACCCAGGGTAATGTATGGGCAGGGCCCCTCCTGAAGCTCCTTAGTTATCCTTCCTCCATGCGAAAAACTGACTGTCCCGTCTTCAAAAATTGTCTCGCCGCGTAGTTTCGGTTTTGCTTTTCTGAGCCAGCCCGCGGCAACGGCGGTGATCTGCCACAAATTAGCCAGCCGCCGAGCCCATCTGCGCACAGCCATACCATGCCGCTGCTCCAGTCTGGCCGCTAGGTACCCACGGTTTTCTGTTGGGTACAGCATTTCTCCAGGCCTGATGATCGGTGTTTCTGGGGTGAAATTCTTGGGAAAAGGTTTATCGTTTATGGTTTAGGGAATTTAACGTCCCTAAGCGACTCAAGCTATGAGGGACGCCGTAGTGAAGGGCTCTGGAAATTTCGACCACCTGGAGTTCTTAACGTGCATTGACATCGCACAGTACATGGGCCTCTAGAATTTCCCCTCCATCGAAATTTGACTGCTGTGGCCGGGATCGAACCCGCTTCTTTCAGGTCGGCAGATGAGTGCCATAAGCACTGAGCCACCGCGGCGGCCTTGGGAAAAAGGTCTCGTGTCTCGGACCAAACCATGTGTGACCGCAGTGGTGGCCTTTAGAGCATCTGCCTCGTATTCGGGAAGTGCTGGGTGTTATCCCCAGTGCCGCTGAGTACCCACCGGTTTTCTAATGGGCCGAAGATTTTTCCCGTCCTTGTGCTCTGCTTTTCTGGGCTGAAATGCTTAGGAAAGGGTCTTGGACCAAACTGTGTTAAACCACAAGTGACATCTTAAAGTGCAAAATTTGAGCTCTTTTTCTAGCACTTTTATTTCCTGTATGAATTCACATGGTGACTGGTGTTGTGGTGTGGGACTTGTTCAGGTGGAACTTCATTGATTGTATGGTCGAACCCAGATATATCAAACTTGAAAAGGATTGCAGAATAGTTTGATATATAGAAAATTTGATCTGTAAAAAAATGGCAATATATAAGCTTATAAGTAACCTACAAGCGAAGATACATTGTATCCATGCTAGTGAAGTGGTTCTTGCATCAACGTGGTGACCACTGGTGTGCTAGGAATGCACAAAGCGTTGCTAGCTTATCCTGCTTCACATTGAATCACATTGAAGCTGAAGCGGACGATGCTTTGGAGCTAGCCACAGTCTATGGGAAGGCATCTAATCCAGTATTCTAAAATAGATTAATTGTTCATTAGAATTAAGATGCAGTTGGTTTCCGGAACGTGTTCAGCAGTGAAGTGAGCCGAGTATGCCAGGCCAGGGCCGTCTGTAGGCTTTGGTTAGTCAGGTTGGTAGTGATCTGGAGTGGAAGATGTAGACACGAGCAAAAGCCACCCGCAAACGCGCCTTGCGTTCACCTCATCATACAATATCAGATCACTAGCACTGCCAGCTGGTGCCCAAGGCCACTGTAGCTGACTTTCTTTCCACCTGAAAGGTGATTGAACAGGCCTTTAGGAGAAGCGCCCCTTTCAACGGTGCAGCATGCCGTTCAATACTATATCGAATGACCGGTGAAATTTGAGTTCCATACTGAGAGACTTTCCTATACTTTTACATGATTCTCAAGGTGATAATGAATGGGTTTGATATAGCTAATAACATGAAATATCCGGATTCAGTATATCCGGCCTCAACTGTATTAGTCATTCCTTTGATTTCTTCTGTGTGTTTAATCCATTTTATACGTTGCAGTGAATGGTGTGGAGGCTGCAGAAGAAGTGGCACCCGCAAACCCATATTACTCCACCATAATCATTTGTTGTTCTAGAAGCCTTGGAGTGTGTGGTCAAAAACAAATAATGGTATAAGACAAAGTGCTTGCGTTGGGTATAACTGTTGAAGCATTGAGGTGCTGAGCGTTCGGGCCCTCTGGCTATAATTTTCACCGAGTGTGAATTACTTTTTAGTCGCGGTGGAGTCTGAGCCATTCGTTCTACCAGCTGCATATCGTATTGCCGCATGTCATTATTTCTCGAAGTCTCTATGAGTCACAGGACAAAAATTAAGTCAAACAAAGTGCAGGAGGTGGCCAGTCATGGTATCTTGAGATTTATTGCAACGAAATATGCCTGTGTTCACTTTGGTTGTATGGCGAACTACCTTTTTAGGCATGTACTGAGCTTGCACAAATAGGCGCACTAGCTTTGGCAGTGTTGACTGCTGTGTATAAATTGGAGTGTAGTGCCCTGACATGTGTGTTGCTCTTTGGTTGTGCATGCATGGTGTGTAGTAGCTATGTTTTCGAAACAAGCCTATTAGAGTGGTCTTTATGTTTAGCCTGTTGTCTGTTTTTGTTGTAATCTTGGTACCTTGTGTCTTCATGTGCAAATATATTCAGTTACAAATATATTGTAGCCATCTTGTAACCGCAGCCTTTGACTGTGTTTTGCAGTGGTAGCTGTTTAAGGGGAACTGTGTGGTGCAAACGCATTGTAATATAGTGCTAAATGACATTATTACATGATTATGGTAGAACATCATAATTGAAGATTCCAGCGTTCACTTCCTGCCGAAAAACAATGTCTTGGTAGGCCTGAGCCGGGAGTGCCATGTGGTTCTGGGAGTAGACATTCAAGTTGAGGAAAAAACAGCATTAAAGGAACATAGGGCATAATAAAATCTCGCAGTATGCACAGCTGACTAACAACTGCAAGAGCTTGTATTCAAATTATAAAATATATAGCAAAAAGGCACGATGGAAATCTCGCATGCAAGAAAAACCTTGATGTCATCCTGATCAGTTCATTTATTTGGGTTTAAAAGATTATACAGTAGTGCCTTGTTAATATGGACACTTCGGTTTCCGATCAAAAGTTCTCATAACACGAGCCGTCCGTAATAACAAATCATTAAGAAAAACAAAAATACGTTCTAAAAAATGATTGATGATTACAAACTGCTTCTCGGCATATTGGCAGGCAGTGAAATGGAAATCAAGCAGTAATAAAGGTACGGGTGATTTTTTGTGTTATTATCTTTAAGATCATGCGGTGCAAATTTTACATGCTTGGAAAGCCTGGTGATCCATGAGAGACTTTGTGGCGCCTCTTGATGTGATGAAGTATCTCCTACTGCTGACCGTTCACATTCCAAGGACTCTGTACGTCCGTTAGCCTTGTCGCTGTAAAGCATGGAACCACACATGCATGCGCACACACGAAAAAAAAGGTTCTTACTGTGTAATTTGCATTTTCTCACTGCCTTTCACTAGTGTTGTGCACTCAAAACACAAGCGCTGGAACATCTGGCAGAGGCACTTTGGATTTGTTCTCATCGCTGTTCATAATAATGAGACAAAACTACATAGGCTTTGTGCATGTTTACACTGTCCATTATCCAGACAGCGAATTTCCATATTAATGAGGCGTAAATACATTTATAAAGTTTGGCCCCCAAGAAAACTTTCCATAATTTGAGTCGTCCATATTAACGGGGGTCATAATAATGGGGCATGACTTTATAAGGTAACTAACCTGACAGATAGCTGATACATCTTCCCTTTTGTTTGATGCGTTGGCTAGCCGGGACGATGGTGTCGCAAGATTAATGGTTTACACCCACACTGTTGCAATGAGCAGATGTAAGCAAAAGATTTGAGCTCGATAATGTGTTGTTATCACCGAGTCATTAGTTGGTGCAAACGCTAGTTTGGCCAACATATCCTTTGCGGCTTGCCATTAGCACTTTGTAGACAACCACAGTCTTGCACAAATGATAACATTATTGCTCACAAGTGTTAGCAAGGGGTGAGGGTTCTGCCACTTCTCTGTCGCTTCTCTGTGACAGACATAGTTTAGTCAGGTTAAATTATGTGCACGTGCACACTTAGTATCTGAGTTCTGGCATGTGGGCTTAATCATCTGTTCACTAATCATACCCAAATGTGTTGAGCTACTCAGCAACAGCTGATGCTTCATAGAGATAAAAGCTACTCCAGGGCAGCCTTAGACTAAGCGTCCTGCTTTTCAGCACCGGCTGAAAAATTACCGTGATCTATGCTCTTTTAAATCCATTTTTATGGTCAGTAGTCTCCACTTCTTGGAAACGTGCAGTGTGAACCAGTTGTATATATTGAACTGCAAGAACAGGCACCCTAGAAAAACTAACATAATTTGCAAACCAAATGTTCCTTTATGCTGCCTAATGCATTTGCTGTACTTTCGTACCCACAACTATGCTGTAAAGAACCTCAGTTTCTCCACCCAGTGCACTTGACTAATCATCCCAGCAAACCTAACCTAAATGAGGCCGCCAGACGGTCATTGAATACGTGAAGCGCATGAGATGGATAAGCTCTGATGCTTATGGTATTGGGAGTTTGTCTCGTACTTACGCTGTTGCTGTGTTTCATTTCGCAGGTGTGAAAATCAACACTGGTACATTAAAAAGTACAAGCTGCCAGAGGAAGAGTCTTTCAAAGCTGGCGTTTCCGACTTGACACAGACCCAAGAGCTTGATGTTCATAGCCTATGAAGTAGCTTAATTATTCAGTGGTCTCTGAATCTGGTGCGTGTGCACAAAGTCGGGCACATTGTACCCTGTCTTGGTATAGCATGGCCTCCAGCAAGACTTCTGAAACATGAATGATGGGCAGTGTATAAACCATGTTAGTTACATTGTATCTGAGTGCAGAAAAGAGCACAGCTGTGCAAGAAAAACATGGTTATTTTGTAGAGTACAAGGCACCTTGCATCATTTTTTTTTAAATGTTTTAGATGTTCACCAAAAGCTGATGCCTTTAGTAAAAACATTATGCAGTGTAGTAAGTAGCTTGCATGCCTGATTGTTTGTTTTTTCTGCATTTGGTCTTGCTTGTGCTGCAATGTCCCCAGTTTCTGCGTCTTGCCTTATTGGCTCATTGTGGGTTTACCTGCTGAACTTTTCTTACTACTGTGTTCTTTTTCTTGCTTTTAGTTTTTTTAGTTGCTTTACTTGGAACTTTTGATAAAACCTATTCTGGATGAGCAGTACTGGCAATAGCTTTCCTTGCAATTAAGTCAGATATTCAAAGATGAGTTTTAGCCAGTATCATTTTAACTGCTATCAGCTGAAGCATGCATTTATTGCATTTCCTAACAAAACATACTCTGGAAACTGGCTTATCATGACCTTGTTTGAATGACAAATGTTCATGTTTAATGATCTAAATGACATTACTGATACTGCCCAGAAAATTTAACGTCTCTTGTTATGTGCATTTAGTTGCAAGCTGGGATGTCCTGCTCTACTTCAAACTTTCTCATAGAAGCAGGCCACATTCTGCTGTACAAAGTATATTACTGTTAGTTTTTATTTTGTTTTTGTCAAAACATTCAAATATCTTTTTTGCATTGTGTGTTACATATTCTTTCCAATCCAATCCAAGACTGAAGTATTAGATTAGTGGTGTGCTAATTTTGAGTCGGGCGCTGTTTTGTTTTATTGTGAATCAGCAAAAGGCACATTTGTTCTTGGGAAAATTGAATTTGAAAACTTTGTGGCTGCTGGATTAAAAATCTTGGATGTCTGCCCTCAAAAAGCCGTGGTCAACATTTGGAAGTGCATATTCAGGTGGTGCAGACATGGCCTTTGGGGTCTGCCGCCAGAAAACTGCGTCGACACACGCAATTTACTTGTGAAATCGACTGGTGGTGATGACACCTACATTTCATTTTTAAGCTTTTTGTAGCTTATAAAAGCTCCATTTTCAGTGAAAGTGGCTTCTTTGTCTGTAATGTCGTAACGTATTGATACACGCCGACTTCAATTCGTCCTCGGTGTCACTTTAACTAATGCAGTGCATAGGAGTAGGCGCTGTGCAAGTGACTTTGTTGATCCCAGTCTTTGATGCAGAACAAGGTGAACTCAAGATTGAGCACATGGGCTTCATTTGTAAACAGCTGCAATTTGGCTTGTGAAGAAATTAGATGAGTTTTTTTTTCCCCCAGGAGTAATCATCTCAAAGGTTTCTTCACGGGAGCTTCGGCAGGCAGAAGGAACGGGGTTATAGTCGCTGTGCTATGTCACAAATCGCGGGAAAGTTTTGTTTCCAAGCTGAGTTTGTTTCAAACTGTCTGTTGCATCTGACATCACATGTGCAGGCATGGCTATTGTATAAAATTGCCTTCCACATTCTCTAGCTTGTCACTAGTGTCAGGTGTGCTGTTACGTTGGTCCCATATTTTATTGAATCATACTCTGGCTTTCATGATGCAGGAGCAGTCATTGGAAACCAGAAGAAACAGATGGGCAACCAAATGCACCAGTGCAGCCGCTGTGGCGAGGTATACAAGGAGAAAATTGACCTGATGATGCACCTTTTCTTCCATGATTATGATCCTGCGCAATTCGAATGCCAGCTGTGCCATAGGAGATTTGTACGAAATGGCAACCTTGAGAGACATATGCGAGCCCACAGGGGTGAAAGAGCATTCCGGTGATTCTATTGCCCAAAGGTTTTCAGAGAGAAGCACCTTTTAAACTTGCACGAAAAGACACACTAGCAAAATCACAATCCCTCGATGTCTTGGCTGCTTTTTTTCAATATTATTACTGAAAAACACTGCTAACCATCTAAGTGGTCACATTGTCCAAGTTGTCCCCATATTGACAAGCTTCTTGTCTGTGTAGGACATTTCCATACCCTCAATGTAGACTGGCGCAGACCTGCTCTTTAGGTTCTTTCCCTCCACAAGAAGCACTTTTGAGCTCCTATACATGCAGGAATGGAATTGTTAACATGGCATGGTGAATGGCATTGCTTCCCATTGGAACAAGGCTTTCTGCAAAAAACATTAATTGGCATATTGAGTGCGCGTTGCTGGTAAAAGTTATTGGTCTTCTTCCAAAAAGAGCATTAAAGGAGTGAAAGGGAAGAGGGTCAGACTAACCATTCTTTAGACTGGTGCATTTTGGAAAGGTGTTTCTCGCTGGCTGATGAACTCTTGTATTAAGGTCAATAAAGCATTTTATGTACTTCCTTCGCAAAATGCTGCCAGAAAATCCTTTTTCCTGTGATGGTGTTTCCTTACTGGAGGTACAAAAAAGGAAAAACTTGTCCCATGGCATATACAAACAAAAAAGTGGAAAGTTATTTCTGTGTGTTGGCATTTCTTGGATCACTGTCACTCTGTTGCATGCAAATGGCATATATTTTGAAAAGTTGGTCTTTAGCATGTTCAATCTGCATCCGAGTTCAACTCGCACAGCTTCACATTAGTATCAGAAAAGAGCAGTTGCTATTCTGGCATTCCTCTTTATGCTAGGTTTTCGGGACTTTTATTAAAGTTGCTGAAAACAAGCCTTAATACATTTAAACTGTGTTTCAAAGAACTTGCCCTAGTGACCAGGACTGTCGTGGAACTACTAAAGATAAGCAGTGTAATTTACCACTGTTTGTGCAGTTGTAATTGTCAAAAACTTGCGTGTGTGCAGAATGTTTTTTTGTTTGTTTTCAATAGAGTGGTAATTTAGCGATGTACTGTGAGCTTCCATTTCATGTCTGCCATTATCTCCGTTTAATACGAATGCGATTTTCCATGCTATGCTGTGCCTGCTATTCGATTCGATCTGCAGTGCAGTTTAAGAACTCAAAGTATTCGACCGTTCTGAATATTCCGGAATTACGGGATCTTTTGTTTTTCTGAACTCGCAGCTGGCCATAGTGCCAGCTCCCCGCTGAGTGTAGAGGCGTGATGTGTGCCGTCTCCTGGAACTGTGCCTATCAAGCACATATTTCTCGCCGAAAGGAGAATTTTACAGGCAAATGAAAGGAATGCCAAAGGGAGCCTCCATATCTCTGTCGTCATGGCCAATTAACCACGGAACAGATCGAAGAACGAGCCCTCAACTCATTCCACCCACAACCAATGATTTTCTTCAGGTATGTCGACGACGCGATCACCAAGAGATCTGAAATCCAAAATTTCCCATCTAATTTAAACTCCGTAGAACCATGATGTTCAGGTCCACGCTAAAGGTGGGAAAACTCCCGTTTTTGGACGTCCTCGTATCCCGAAAACGTGGCGCCCTTCATTTGCCTCTAACCACCCGACAGCCCATAAAGCATCAGAGGTGAAAACAGTTGTTAGGAAGAGTTGAGACACTGCAGCATAAAACTCGACAGAAGAAAAGAACAACGCATATCATATTCAAAGAACTCGCCATGAACGGCTGCCCAAAAAGCTTTATTCGAAAATCCATTCGCCTCCAAAAAACATGCGCCGAGAAATCAACGCACAACAACTAACGCCACCGCCAAAATACGTCGCCTTATGTCCGAGGTGCCATCGAAACCATCGCCGGAATCCTGAGAAAATGTGGTCTCCAGGTTGCGCACAAGCCCACAAATACCTGTTGCGCTTTGCCTACCTGTTCCCAAAGAGCGGTCACGGAGAGAAAGAGCCCAAGGCATGATCTACAAAATTCCTTGCGCCGACTTCGATGGGAGCTACATCGGCAAAACAAAAAAAATAAGAATTTTTTTCCCAACCCAGTACTCTACAGCAAGTGGCATCCTACAGTATTCAGGTCAAAGTGCAAATTTTGCGATCAGCCAGCAAATTTGGTCCACATGGTGTGGACGTGCCCGGCTAAATATGATAGCTCACGCACTATAGAATCCTGGGAGGCTTTGCTCCGCAGCCCAGACCCCAACGTCCAGCAAGACATCATCGGTCAAGCCCTTGCTGCTGCTGTATCCCAAGGGATCCCGGCCGACGGCTAGGGCCGACAGGGGAGATGGACTTCTCTCCTGGCGTTCATTGACTGGTGTTACAATAAAGTTGTTTCTCTCTCTCTCGGCAACATTAAACATGATGTCCGCAACTTCGCAAGAGAGCGCAATCCTGTAGCCGAACATTCCGAAGACTCGTACCACGGAATCAACTTCGACGAATTAAACCAGCATTCTGGGAACTGAAACAAATTACCAAACAAGGCTGTTACTGGAATCCTCGCACATTCAAACTACCCCGAACAACATCAACCGCACAAAGGGAGACCTGCTCCCAGTATATGCACAGGGAACTCGCTCCACAGCTCAAAGAAGGAAAGTTGCCATTGACCGCCTCCGCACTGTACGACAACGTGACTCACAGCATTGACCCCTCCCCCGCACCTTTCGCATCATCGCTTTCCTTCTTTCGATCTCCTATCCTGCTCCCCGCTAGACCTATAGTTACCCCTGAAGGAGCCGAGCCGGCTCCGAAACATTGGGTTTTAAATTAAAATTTTTGGTTAAGATGTGTCAGAGTTTATTATGTCATCAAAACCAACCAGACAGGCAAACCTGTCAGTATGTTTAGTTCTTGTTGGAGGATATTTGTGAAGCGGCGTTCTTTACCTTCCCTGCCGCACCTTTCGGAGCACATTTTAGTACGATCGGCAGCCTTTATATTTAGTTAGAGGAGTGCACACGATTTGGGCCTCCGCCTCTGGGATCAACGCTAGCCATGTCAGAAACTACCATGAACATCGTCGAGGTCCCTTTCATTTGCTGGGACGTTCTAAAGGTTCAGGTGGAGCATGTTTTGGTGTAAGAAATGGAGGAGGTGGTTATGTTGGCTTTAACGTCCCGATGCTGAACGATCGAATTAAGGCTATAAGAGTTGCCTTAGTAGACGGCTGCTGCATAATTTCCACCACTTGGGACTCTGCTGCGCTTTTCCATTTCACCTCCATCGAAATACGCCATCCGCGCGCGGGGCTGGGATTTGATACCGTGAACTTGGAGTCCTTACGCCGTGTGCCGCTGTTCGTTGCACCCTTCAAGCGCACGCACTCGAGGCTCGTGACGTCAAGTGAACGTGGGCAGTGAGGGACGCCGTAGCAAGCTTCGGATTAATTTAGACCACCTATGGTTCTTCAACGTCCACTGACCGCACAGCGCGCGGGCGTTTTTGTACTTTGTCTCCATTGAAACAAAGCCACCGCGAATGCTCTTAAGCCCCAACTCGATGAACACATCCTACGCGTACCGGCGGAGCGCCTACGTGCACGGGCGTACGCTGGATCCTGTCTGCGCATGCGCAAAACGCGACGCGCGCGCAGGCGCGAACAGGGGCAGATATCTGTTCATGTCAGATATCCGCGCTTGCACGCGCGTCGGAAGGGGGGTCCGGTTTACAACAATAGGAGGACGGCGGGGCTCTCCGGGACTCTTTTCTTTATGGCTTGAACC
>JARKHS020026213.1:0-46814 GCA_030143305.2 Amblyomma americanum
GGGGTGTGGCTGAGCGCTGGAGGTTCCTGGGACCTCTTCGTACATAGATCGTACCCAGCAGCTGCACCAAAAATGTCACGGACGCCGGTAGGACGTTCAATCCCTGGCAGAACAGTACCTGGCGAGCACACTGCGCAGAGCGTAGCCGGCAGGGCCTAGCACCGAGCAGAAGAGGACGAAGTCCGGCGCGCGACAAAGGTCGAAGACAGACCGCACGGGGGAGCCGGTAGCGTGATGGCTAAACTAAGTGCGGCAATATGCACTCGTTTATCGCAGTTATCACAATGCAGATTCCACATTCCTGTCTTTGAACTATTCCAGACTGCAGTTTATGCACATGGTGTTATGCTAATTAGTATCTCACTAATTGGTATGTGTCCAGTTAGCTGCACTAATTACCACATTATTAAGCTTCAAATCAAGACACCCCCAACCTTGTTCTGCAGCCAAACCAACTTGCCTGCGTGGCCTAGTCGGTATAGTGTGCCTGGCCAGCGGCCCTAAGGATCGTGGGTTGGAGTGCAGGCGTACAATTTACGTATATTTTCTTAACGACAGGTATGGGACAGGCCTTTGCCCTGAAACTGGTGTAGTCAGGCTGATGTTTATGATGGTATTTTTCGAAAAGAGCGCGAAAAGGACATCGCGAACAAGCAATATTTGATTACCAGACAAAAATTGGCTACAACCTCCTTTTATTCTGTCAGGCATTCAAAATTCATAGCTGTAATTATCATTCTTAATGATATCTTGGTCTGTGGCTCTCCTTGGATTATCTTGTTGCCTACAGCTTTGCGCATTTAATTTTTTTCTCCAGATTTTCGACAGTATGGTGTTTGGCGAAGTGGAGGAACCCAATAGGAACCATTGACAGACTTCGCGCAGCCATCAACAAGCAGCCTTTCACACGAACTTGGCCCCGCCGCTCTGCCACCTGCTGCCGAAGTAGCTGTCGGAGCCCAGGCTACAGCCCGAGCACCTGCTATGAGGAAGCGGCGGGCTACAACATATGGACTATCATTGGAGAGTTTAGATGAGCTACGGAAGATAAGAGGGCGTCCAGACAACCTCCCACATGCAGCAAAGTAGACCATTGCATGCTTGCTGCCTCTCTTCACTCTTCATCTCGCTGTGTTTGGTCACACCATGTAGTGAGGTTGTTTATCTAAATACAGCTGTCTAGAGCATAATTAACTCTTGGCAGCCTACGGTACACTTTTCGATATTATGTTACCGCTCAGCAGCGATTAAGTGTTTTTGGCTTTTGTTCCTGCGCTTATATTTTCTTGTATTATAAGCACACATGTACAGAGTGTTTCAGCAAAGTATACAAAATATTGAAAAATAGGCATTTTTATTAGGATGAGCACTTTTTTCGCCATAGCATTGTAAGCGGTGTAGTACATCAAAATGCAGCTAAGACATGCTAACCAGAAGGATTTCATTTTACTAACACAAGTATAAGACATCCTTTTTTTGCCAGTTTTTCCGTTTGCACCGGAAAAACGCTAAGGCGCCCGTGTGCAGTGCGATGTCAGTGCACGTTAAAGATCCCCAGGTGGTCGAAATTATTCCGGAGCCCTCCACTACGGCACCTATTCTTCCTTTCTTCTTTCACTCCCTCCTTTATCCCTTCCCTTACGGCGCGGTTCAGGTGTCCAACGATATATGAGACAGATACTGCGCCATTTCCTTTCCCAAAAACCAATTATTATTATTCACTGCGTGTACATATAATTTACATAAGAGCATAGCATCCCCCATGTGGCGCATATTTTTTGCCGGCATTGAATAGTTAAGTTCTTACTATTACTTTTAGGCTAATTAATTAGTGAGGTACGTCTAGCCTACGCTAATATCCATATCACTTTTTACAATTTCGAAAACGCGGTTACCCTCGAGTGGAACATCGAATTTTTGCTTTTTCGACGAGTTACGTGCACTGGAGAGGTTACTTTGCTTCTCAGCTTCTCTAAGCGCATGTATTTTGACGCGATTTCGCCAGAGTTTATTCGGTCACAGCGCAGGGCTACCGCCTTTTCGAAATTCTAAAAACTGTTATGGATGCTACTTACACTGTATTACACACCTCTAAATTATTAAGGAGTCTAACGGTAATAGTTAAAAAGTTAACTATTATATATTAGTTAACCAGCCTGCTGATTAGCAGGTCTTAGGTGTACTGCGATGTACGTATTACGCCGCTGGCAATGCTATGCCGAAAAAGAGCGTTCTTCTATGTGAAAGAGCCTATTTTTAAAAATTGTGAAAAGTCCTAGGTGAAACTCGCTATATATTCACTTATATTGGGAAGTACGCCTCGGGCTCTGAAAGGCGGACTGAATTTTTTTTCAGGCGGCATGTCATCTTGTGCATAACCAAGCATGTGTTGATGCGGCCGAATGCGGTTTCTGCAATTTTCTTTGTATGCGAAAGATTGTAAATAAATGCACTTTTTTGGCTTTCAGTCAGTGCATATCGGAATTCGTTCGGCATGTTACACGGCGGAGGGATGCCTGCATGGACACGCCGTAGCATGGGCTGCATGTCTGCTTCCCGAATTAGTGTTGTGGGGGAAAGGAAAGTCCTGCTCTCACACAGTAAGTAGAGCTTCGATCGGCCATATCCGCTGGCATCGTGGCACCTGCCTGAGCTCGATCCGTACGTTTATATACAAAATGATACGAGTACTTCACTGTTGTCAAGAGCTTGTTGATGTGCCTGCATGAGAAACCGTGAACAGTGCGGGTTCATAAGTAATTATAACAATGGCGCGAGGAATTGTAGGCGAACGTCACAAAATGTAAACTGACATCCCAGTAGAGACGGTGGTCTTAAACATAAATCGACAGCATGTCCGTCACCGTGCGGGTGAGGCGCGCAGTAAGGCCATTCCTTTGGGAATCGTATAGGCCGTCGTGAACCACTTTAGAAAGAAACCAGCGTCCGAACGGAGATGTTCAGGGGCACCAGACTGAGGCTTACGTGCGAGAGCAGACGTTGTGCATTAGGTCAAAGGAAATCGTTCAGCCAGCGCGATGCCACAGTGTAAAACTTGGGGTGAGAGGCTGGACTTCAAAGTCGGAAGGTGGGTGCAGTTGCGGGCGACTCTCGGAGCGGTGTGCCGAAGGTTGACGTTACGCTGAAGCAGAACGTCTTTGATTGGGTGAGCGACGTCGGTACCATTAGAAACGCGTACTTGGGTGGATAAACCGCAGCTTCGCGCGTCAGGCGAATGAGCTGAGCAGAACCTAATTTGGTCGGTTTGGTATGGGTGCTTTCAGAGCAGAGCGGCAGGTTCAAGCGAAGAAGTCCTGTGGAGGTATCTATAAGCGCCGCATGGGTCCTTAAAAAATCGCTGCCAAGAATCACATCGTGGGGACAGTGGTCGATGAGAGTGAACAGAACAGCTTTAGTACGACCAGCAGTGCAAACGCGCGCAATGCACATTCCAACTCTGGCTGCAGCACACCCGTCGGCCGCACAAATGGCTGAGGAAAAGGCGCATGTCACAACCTTCTTCAGTCGACTGGGAATGTAGGAGCTCAAGAAAGAAACTTGGGTGCCATTGCCAATCAGAGCGGTTACTGGTGCACCACATACGCAGATATCGAGAAGGTTGCGGCTAGGTTCAGGAGGGAATTTTCGGGCCGGGTCGTCAATGCAGCGTCACCTCCGGGAGCTGCATTGGTTAGTTTTCCGACTGAAAGACGGAGTAGGGTGAGTGGATGGGCGGTGAGGTTGAACGGGAGCGGCGGACCTGCGCGGGGTCGGAGTGTCGTAAGGCGTGCGGGAACTCAGCACGAGAAGTGATCTGGCGCGGCCCATATTCGGCACGACGATGGTAATATGGGTTAGGTCGCGATGACGAAAACTCAACAGCTGTTCTTGTAAACCAGCGCAACGGCTCGAAGCCAAACCGAAAGGGACAAAACACAGCGCTCCACGACAAAAAACAGGTTTACAAGAACAATGTTTGACCAACTCGCCCACCAGTTCATGTTGTCAACAGCTATTGTGGTTACGGCAAATGTGACCGGCACGCGAACGGGTAGGTTAAGCAGACTGGCCGGTCTTCCGAGGCGCACCAGTCCACAGGATTACGGTAGCGGTAGCGCGTCGCGATGGTAGGAGACGGTGCAGCAGAAAGCAACCATGGCGACCCGGAGGGCAGGACAGAATTGAGGCCCATATTATCGAACTCCTGAGAAACGATGGCCTATAGATCAGGGCAGTCGCGGCGTCGGCCGGCTGAGGGGCGAAGGCGACGGGCGTCATAGCCTCCAGTTCTATGCGTAAAATTGGCAGGATGGGACGGCTGCTGCAGTACTCCCACGTCCTCGAGCGTAGGGCATCGCCGCAGTGTTCGGAAGGTGGTCGAAAGGGGAGAAATACGGCGTGTTTAACTTGCTCAAACTGCCGACACATCTGGAGGACCGAGTGGACCGTTGGGCAGTAATACAAAACGAGAATGTCAAATTCGTCATTTTCGATCCCCTTTAAGATGTGGCCCACCTTATCGGTGTCTAACATGGCGCTGTCCACTTTACGGAACCGAGCTGGGAAGTCCTGAATGTAGGATAGACATGACTCGGTGGACGACTGTTCTCGAAAAGCAAGGTCTTTTTTAGCGCCGGGCTTGCGTCCAATGGGCTTGCCAGACAAGTTTCTGTTTCTGAAGCTTCTGTTTGCAGGTGTCCCAAGAGGTAAGGTCTTCCTCATCAGTCTTGAATCAGACGCGCACCGTGCTCACGAGGTATAAAATTGCGTAGCAGGGGGCGGCAGAAAGTTAGGTGGGCGGATGAGATTAAGAAGTTTGCAGGCATAGGGTGGGCGTAGCTGACAGCAGATAGGGTTAAATGCAGAGACATGGGAAAGGCCTTTGCCCTGCAGTGGGCGTAGTTACGCTGATGATGATGATAATAATGAGCAATCGGGAGGGTCGCGTCCCATCAGTGTGCGTACTGATGCACTCATAACATCGCGAGCCACTCTTCGACGTCGACGTCATCGCTGCCGCAAAAGGTGCCCGGGTCGCTAAGCTGCGCCACCACGACGGTAGGCGCTGGTGGTGCTGCGGTGGCCGGAGGTGTGTCGAACGGCATAGAGATGGATCGAAGCTCACGGCCGCTGCGGTGGTCCAGGGCCTACTCCTGCTGTAAAACCGAACGCCTACACTAAATATGGGAATTAACTCAGCGGGAGGCGAGGGAGGCCGCAGTCAGGCAGCACACAAAACCAGGTCACCCCCAGTATTAACTGCAACGTCCTCATCGACAGCCTCCAGACAGTACCACGTCCTCTTTGCATCGTGACTGCGTATACGGTAAGAATATGCATTCAAATATATGTATTTGCACATAGAATTCATGAAAAAGAGCAAGTCACGTGCATTGACCAGCAGGGATTAACCAAGTAAAAATGCAAAATGATAAGAAAATACTGGTAATGCCGTCTTGTTAATGTCGTGAGCTACGATGTTGCAATCACGCCTCAGAAGCCGAGTACGTATTTTACTTGTAAGCCGGAAGACTTACTAGCCGCACTACATGGAATGCCGGCGGCGTGCTGTAGTGTATTCGTGCACTCGCAGATGGTACAGAAAATCCCAGTGATGTGAGAGGAATAAGATGACGTCGTCAAGCAGCCATAAGGCGCGCACAGCAAGCCGACCATCGGCATTTCGGCAATCGTGCACGTGTTCGTTCATCCATAAATACCCCCACTTGTTGACCTCAATGTAGCGCCAGTTTTCGCTACTGCATACGCACCAAAATTGTGATCAGGCGTTTGTCATGCAGCTTTCGCTGTGATGTCAAGGGTTTCTCGTTACATATAGCTCGGATATGTTTGTGAAGCTCGACGCTAGCTTGCGACATGCATTTCAACCTAGAACATATGCACCTTGTATGCCTTTCCAGACTTAGGAGAGCAGAAAGTTGGGCTAGTTGGTTGATATGCATGCCGAAGAAGTTGGCGCGGAAAGAACAAGGACAAGGACAAGGAAAAAACAAGCACAAGAGGATCCGGATCGCGCTGGACCTGCTGCTCACCCTCGGCCCTCCGCCGCCCAGGAGTGCTCTGCTGTGCGACTCCCGTGCCGCCCTCAACCGCCTGCAATATAACGGCCACGGTACCCCACTAGTGCGCGAAATTCGCTCGCGCATCGAGCGCCTCGCGCAGAGAGGATGCGCCGTGCGTGCTCAGTGGGTGCCCGGTCACTGCGGCATCGCCAGAAACGAAGAAGCTGACGACCTCGCGACCGCTACACACCAACTACCTGCCAGCGATCTGCCCCTTGCGCTGGAGCACGTGCGTGCGGCCATCCACTACCATCTCCAAAAGCATCATCACGACCCACGCATCGCAGGAGGTGAGCGCATCGACAGTGTCACCGGCTGTCGCGCACTTACACGGCCACAACGTGTAATGATCCTCCGCGCGCGCATTGGCTGCGTGTGGCCCGGGGAACGACGGGAGCGTCAGGGAAACGCGGCGAGTGATGTGTGTGATGAATGCGGTGCAGTGGAAACACTAGAACACCTGCTCCTTCGCTGTGCCGCGTTCGCCGTTGCTCGTCGCGATATGCTCGCGGCCTATAGGGCGCAGGGCGTACTACGACTCCATCAAGACGCTATTGTGGCCGCAGGGCAGTGCGTGCACTCGTGAGCGTACTTTGGTGAGCCTCTGTGCATTCCTCGAACACACCGGCTTGACGACCCGTCTGTTCTCCGTCAGGTAGTTACACGCAGTGACCGAACGCTCCGCGAGTTCTACCTTGAACGATTAATAACCGGACGCCCCACTCCAGTTGTAGCCAACACAGGGCTGTGCGCGTGTGTTTTAATTCCTCTAAAGTGAACTAATCACGCGCACAACCTGGACACATTTCTTATTGTGTAAATAGTTTGTACCTATTACTTCTCCCTCTATCCTCTCTTCATGTCCCCTCACCTCTTCCATTTCATTTCTGCATTCTGCCTGTTATCCTTTATTCCCGCTGCCCCAGCTCAGGTGCTTCAGTATCGATGGTATATGCCGGGGCTAGCAAAAATCTTTTCCTTCCTTTTTACTATTATTTTAATAAAGTAACCACTACCACCATTAAGGACAAGGCTCGTCTTTGTCTCGCTTGTCTTCGTTTTTTCCGCGCCAACTTCTAAATTGTACTTTCCAGACTCCAGACTCTTTACCTCTTCCCTTAAGGCATGGTTGAGGTGTCCACCGAGGTGTGAGGTGGTTACTGCGCATTTGTTCTCCCCAAAGACCAAATTTTGTATTAGAATTATCACGCAGTCGTTCGTCGTACACCGTTGCGGGTATACACGGTTGGCTTCCGTCAAGTATATGCCATAACGAGCCCCTCTTTTCCCTTTCCTTGTATCCCCGTTGCGGGTAATATTAATAATAATAATAATTGGTTTTGGGGGAAAGGAAATGGCGCAGTATCTGTCTCATAATTGGTTTTTTGGGGAAAGGAAATGGCGCAGTATCTGTCTCATATATCGTTGGACACCTGAACCGCGCCGTAAGGGAAGGGATATAGGAGAGAGTGAAAGAAGAAAGGAAGAATAGGTGCCGTAGTGGAGGGCTCCGGAATAATTTCGACCACCTGGGGATCTTTAACGTGCACTGACATCGCACAGCACACGGGCGCCTTAGCGTTTTTCCTCCATAAAAACGCAGCCGCCGCGGTCGGGTTCGAACCCGGGAACTCCGGATCAGTAGTCGAGCGCCCTAACCACTGGGCCACCGCGGTGGGTATCTGTCTCATATATCGTTGGACACCTGAACCGCGCCGTAAGGGAAGGGATAAAGGAGGGAGTGAAAGAAGAAAGGAAGAGAGAGGTGCCGTAGTGGAGGGCTCCGGAATAATTTCGACCACCTGGGGATCTTTAACGTGCACTGAAACCGCACAGCACACGGGCGCCTTAGCGTTTTGCGTCCATAAAAACGCAGCCGCCGCTGGTCGGGCTCGAGCCCGGGAACTCCGGATCAGTAGCCGAGTGCCCTAACCGCTGAGCCACCGCGGCGGTCAATGCGCTGCGGGAGGTGTCAAACCATTTCCCAGTGTATATAGCATACGTCTCTTATAGTGGCGTAGCCAGAAATATTGAAGATTGCTGTGTAACTGAGAAGTGTACGGCTGCTTCGGAATCAGAATAGTGGATCGGGGTAAAATTCAATGTTGTTCGACGGCAAAATAGACTGCAGCTACGAATACATCTGTCGAGATTGCGACAGGTGTACAGTCGTGTCTCGTTAAAATGACCCCCGTTAATACTGACGACTCGAAATATGGAAAATGTTTACAAGGACCGAATGTCTTCAACGCAGTTTTGACTCGTTAATATGAAAACTCTTTGTCCGCACAATGGACTGGGGTAAAATACACAGAACCAATTGGGACCAATCTATTTTGTGCCGTTAATATGGACGGTGTTGTGAACAAAACATCTACTGCCCCCACTAGATGATTCATCTTCTGCATTTTGAGGGGAGCACACCAGACGAGTGGAGTGAGAAAGAGTAAATGACTGAGTGATGCCTCTTTTATTTTGTGGTTTCATGTTTTACAGTGCAAATTTTTTCAGTCGACGTAAGGGCGCTGCAAGCAGCCGAGGCGAGCGGACGCGTGTCACATGCGCTCCGTAGTTTTTGGGCTTTTTGACCCGTTCAACCCGACTGGACCACCAAAAGTTTGGCTGGGATTGACGCCGGCAGTGAAGAGGACCACGAGGACCCCAAATTCAAGCCGGTGGGTCCAATATTTTGGATTTTATCGGCATTTGAATTTTCCACGTGGCCGACCAGGCGTTAAGCCTAACGAGGCTTAGCAAGAGAGCGGGGCTCCGCGGCCTCCCCGGCCTCGGCCCGAGGTAGAGAAGACCCGGAGCGATGTCCCGAGCAAGCAACCCCAGCTACGACCGATCCTCAGCGACAGGCCCGACAAGACTTTCGGCCGAATCGCAAGAAATCGTGGAGGAAGATCTCCAGGACACCAACGAATCGACTCCCGAGCAACAGGTCCGAGGCGGACCCGCGGCGACGGGCAGCCAAGCCCTAGGAAGCAGCACCCCATCGACGCAAAGCTCACAAGTAAGCAACAATGGCGGAACCGACGCAGATTGGGAATTCGCCATGTCGAGAAGGCAGAAGAGACGCCAACGCAGCGATAACAAGTACCAAGTTTTGGCGGGAACGAGCCTAGGGAACGGGCCTTCCCTAGGCGCGGCGAAGGTCACAGATGGAGCGCCAGCTGCGCCGGAGAGGAAAGAGAGAGGAGGAGCTCCGAGGAGACTGCCGCCGCTCCCCAGAGACGACCTTAAAATAGTCCTTCGGCCGAGGGGATTCGCTGTTAAACGCCTGCAGACGCACGAAGTGGCGCGGGCGGTGGTCGCGGATACCGAACAAGGATGTAAGGCGGAAGACCTCATCATCCGACTGCGCAACGGATCGAACATCATCATCATCAGCACCGACAACGAAGAAGCAGCCCAGAAGATTAGGCGCATCACGCAGCTGAGTTTCGGGGCAAGAGCTAAGCTGTCAACGCCCACGTGGCAGCACCGGAAGGCACGCTGCGCGGGGTCGTCCACGGCGTGGACCCGGGAACCGCACCGGAAGAACTCAAGACCAACCTCAGAGTCCGCACGCAAGGCATGAAGATCCTGGCAGACAGAATGCTCGGGAGATCCAGCACGGCCGTCATCACCATCGACGACCCCATTGTCCCGAAGCATGTGCTGTACTACGGCGGGGAGATGTGGTGCTACCCGTACCGGCCCACGAGGCAGGTGTGCTACGCCTGCGGCCAACAGGGGCACCGAATGGACGTCTGCCCGAACCCGGAAACCGGGAGCTGCAGGCAGTGCGGATGCCAGAATCCGGCGGAAGTGCACCAATGCACACCCAAGTGCCTGCTGTGTGGCGGCGACCACGTGGTGGGCACGAGAGACTGCAAACAACGCCTCAAGTCAGCGAGTGAGCTGCGGTGGGGACCCCAGCAGCAGCAGCGGCTCAGCCGAAGCCGCAGCCGGGGAAGAATACCAAGATGGTTCCGGGACGAGAGCCAGGACCCGGGCCGGAGCAGAACACGGAGGCGCAGCCACGGCAGGAGCCGGAGCCGAGGGTCCAACCGGGACGGGTCCTACCCACCCCTGGGCAACGCCGGCAAGCAACAGCCGCAGCAAAAGCAGCAGCCGCGGCAACAGAAGAAGAAGAGCGGCGGAAGTCTTAAGGTGAGCTGGGGAGACTGCCCTCCCAAATCACTTTTTGCTCCGCACTCTAAGACAAACAACATACAAACCACACTAGACAAACAACTATTAGAAGAGATTACGAGCCTCAGGCGCGAACTCGAGCAAAGTCGCGAGGAAGCGAGGCAACTAAAGAAACAACTAAACGACATTATCAGAGAGAAACAAGAAATGAGGGCTGGTAATTCGCCGGCTAGAACGCCGACTCCACTACTTCAGGCGATGGAGATGGCGCAACAAAACAACGAAGGGGGAAACCTCATTGATGATATCAAAGACCTCATAATGAATCTACAGGGTCAGATGCAGCAAATGCAAAGTGAAATGCAACAGGCACAACAAAAGTTTGCCCTGCACGAACAGAGCTTTAGAAATTATGTAAAAAACCAGACCACGCAAAGAACCACCAACGACGCTTGAGAGACTATACAACGAACGCAGGTTCGGCGCAGAGACCCCCAACACAAACAACAATAACCAAACATGGCAGAACGGCACCAACAACTAGAAATTTGGCAATGGAACTGCAGGGGGCACAAGCGTAAGCAAGACCACCTCCTGCAGCAATTCATGTACCCCAGAGGAACCCCACCGGATGTAATTATGTTACAAGTAACAAACAACACCCCAACACTCAGGGACTACAAGTGTCAGGAAAGCGGCCGCACTGCAACCCTCATAAGCAAACAAGTAGTAGCCATAGCACACAAAGAAATAGAGGACACCCAGATCGAACACGTAATTACGGAGATAATTCCCAAAAAGAAAAGAAATTCTAAAAGCACCTCTATCGTAAATCATTACAGCCCACCCAAGCAAACAAAAGGGAACATTATTAGGCTCTTTGCGGAGGCGAAAAAGTTGGCGGGGCAAAACACCTTAATCATAGCGGGCGACTTAACGCCAAGAGTCCGAGATGGGGGCTATAACAAAGAGAACAAAAAGGGGCGCGGCATCTGCACGGCGGCAGAGAACGTAGGATGCGAGCTGCTAACCGACGAGAATCAACCGACTAGGCAGGGGAACAGCGTCAGTCCAGACACGAGTCCCGACCTAACCTTCATAAGAGGCGCCAAACAAGCGGAATGGGAAAACCTACTCGAGAACCTTGGAAGCGACCGCCAGATAATAAGGACCTGCACGGTGGCGGACAACGTCAGGAGGAAGATTGGCACGGCTCGGCTAACGAACTGGGACGCCTTCAGAGCGCACTACAAGCAGCTCGAGGGCGACATCGGTTCTGCGGAAGAGTGGAGCCAACAACTCAGACGAATCCAAGACCTATACCCGAAAGAAGTAGACAGAACGGAACAAGCGCTGGAGGCGGACAAGCGCCTCCTCAAGCTATGGGAGGCGAGACGCGGGCTCACCAAGCGGTGGAAGAGACAAAAACTCAACAGGAAGCTAAAGAAGAAAATTGCCGATATAACCAAGCAAACGGAGCAGTACGCGACGCAGTTGGCCAGTCAGAGGTGGCAGAAATTCAGCAACTCGCTGAACGGCACCCTCAGCACGGCCAGAACGTGGCAGATCCTAAAAGCCCTCATGGACCCGACCAAACACAAAACCGAAGGCAGCAAGTCGATAAAGAGGCTGGTGCACCAAACGAAGGCACGGACGAACAACTACTCGAAGAGGTCAGGATCAAGTGCTACGGCAAAGATCAGGTCGACAGCTACCGAGAAGAATACCGTGGCGAGAACCCGGCCATAGACCGACCCATCACGAGAGAAGGGGTCGTCGAGGCGATAAGATCGGCCACGAAGAACACGGCGGCGGGGGCGGACAAGATCCGGAACTCGCTAATAAGGAACCTCAGTGACGAGGCGATAGATCAGCTTACGACCTACCTCAACAAGCTCTGGCAAGAGGGAAGAGTGCTGGCGGAGTGGAAACACTCCGTCGTCGTGATGATTCCGAAGCCGGGCAAGAAGCTCCAGATCGAGAACCTCAGGCCGATATCTCTAACGTCGTGCCTGGGCAAGCTGTACGAGAAAGGGATCACGAAGAGAATCCAGTCGCACCTGCAGAACGAAAAATGGTATCCGGACAGCATGTACTGGTTCAGAGCCAACCTCTCTACGCAAGATGTGCTGTTCCAACTCAAGGAGGAAGTGCTCGAGACGATGCCGAAGGCGGGCGAAAACGTCGTCATGGCCCTCGACATAAAGGGGGCTTTCGACAACGTAAGCCACGCGGACATCATGGAAGGCATCAACAACATCAACTGAGGGAGGAGAATGCACGATTACGTCAGTGCCTTCCTGAGCGACAGAACGGCGACCGTGGGGCTGGGCGAGCTGAGAAGCGACGTCTTCCTTACGCCGTGCAAAGGCACACTCCAAGGATCCGTCATATCGCCCGTCCTCTTCAACGTGGCAATGATTGGACTCGCAAGACGGCTCAAGGAGATCCAGGGCATCCAACACGCGATGTACGCCGACGACGTCACGATATGGGTCACCCAAGGATCACTCGGGGAGAAGCAAGAAAAACTACAGGAAGCGGCAACTTGCGTAGAAAATTACACCAGAGAGAGGTGCCTAAGATGCTCGACGGAGAAGTAGGAACTCCTAAGGGTCGGCAAGCATCTCACCCAAGCGACACGGGAGGTCGTTCTCGAGGGACAGAACATCCCGGAAAAGAACATGATAAGGATACTGGGCATGTGGCTGCAGGGAAGCCGGAAATGCAGCCACACCATCAGCCTGCTGAGCAAGGCGGCAGAGCAGGTGGGCCGTATGATCAACAGAGTCTCCCAAAAGATATACGGAATGAAGGAAGAAGACACTCTCAAGCTAGTCAACAGCCTAATTGTCAGCCGAGTCACGTACTCCGTGCCGTACCACGCGACGACCAAGGCGGAAAGAGAGCAAGCCGACACCATTCTCAGGAAGGCGAACAAGACTGCTCTGCACCTACCCAAGAACACGTCGAACGAAAAGTTGCTCCAGCTAGGCATCAGCAACACCTTCAGCGAGCTCGCCGAAGCTCTGCTGAGAACGCAAACCACGAGACTCAGGCACCCCTACGGGACGAGCGCTCCTAAGAAGGTTGGGTCGGGACACGAGCGGACTAGTAGACAGATACGCGGATGTACCGGACCACCTTAGGAAAACAGTTAACGTGGGACCATTGCCGAAAAACATGGATCCCAATCTTCACGAAAACAGACTAAAAGCGAGGGCCGAGTACGTAGAAAGAACGCTAGCCCAGTTAGACAGCACCGTATACACGGACGCTGCCGTATATCCGCGCGAGAGAGGATGCGTAGCCGCGACGGTAGTGGTAAACAAGGAAACATGATCACGTGTGCCACGGCAAAGGTCGCCGGCACAGCGTAGGCCGAAGAGATTGCCGTTGCGTTGGCGGCAGCAGAAGGCTACAGAACGGGCCGATCTCTCAACATACTGACGGACTCGAAGATGACGTGCAGGAACTACATGAGGGGCAGGATCAGCAGAACAGCCCTTTGAATACTCAGCGGGGTAACTTCCGCTGAGGAGAAACCCAGGCATAACCTAATCTGGATCCCGGGCCACGCGGGCATAAGGGGGAACGAAAGGGCTGACAGCCTAGCTCGAGGTAACGCATTCCGAGCAGGGCAGCCAAATGCTCAGGAGCTCCGCCTACAGGCTTGCGAGGGGGGATACGCAGAGACCTTGAACTTGCATAGGGGAGCTATAATTAGATATCCACCACCACACAAAGCCCTAACAAAGGAGGAAGCGACGGGCTGCCGCAGATTACAGACCAACTCCTTTCCAAACCTACACATACTTAAGATGTTCCCGACACAATACAGAGCCACCTGCCCTCGGTGCGATGCCACACCTACATTTTACCATATCACGTGGAAGTGCGAACGCAACAAAGCATTCCACCAACACGAACACCCGAGTGCGGAGCAATGGGAGAGTCGGCTCACCAGCGGCGAGCTCACGACCCAAAGGGCCTTAGTGCAGCACGCGAATGATGCAGCACGACTCAGTGGAGCCTTGGAATAGGGGCCCACCCTTGCTGACGAGAAGCCTCAAGTCTCCAGCGCCAGAGAAGACGACGGAGACTTCATAACCGCGAAACCCTTGAAAGATCCAATAAAGTTTTCACTCACTCACTCACTCGGGGGGAGAGGGGGGTGGCTTATGTAACAGCGCGGCCTTTTGTGGAACGATCAAACGCAACAATAATAACTGCATTGCCATTGACAATACCACTTTATATTAGATAACGCTACGCATTGTCTAGACAAGTGAAATATATATTTTTAAATTAAAAGAATGGATTCGTATGTCTTAAAAATCGTGGCAGACATGATTACAAATAAAACTGAGCAGGGGACAAGACACAGAAGAGAAGCGGACAAAACGAGCTCGTCCTGTTTGCTTCTCTTCTGTGTCTTCTCCCCTGCTCAGTTTTATGTCTTGTAATCATGTCATACCAACTATCCTCTTACCGTTCACTAGTGACAGACATAACTGATACCAATGCTTCCATGTTTTTGCGTATTTATTAAGTAAAGAAAATATGACATTAAGTCTATAACTATATCGGTCCTGAACCATCAATGCAGTGCATGCCGCTGAAATGAGAAACGTAAAGGCCATGATATTAGCAAGTAGAGGACAAATATTTTAATGAATGTTTGTCCTTCAAGAAACTTTACATTTTTGTACATATGCAACGGCCAGGGAAAAATCTCAATGAGCGAATTTGTGAGTTAAAATCAACAACGACTGAGCTGGAAGATAAATTGACACACCTGCAAGACAAGGTTTATGAACTAGAAAACAGGAGCCGGAGGAAAAACTTGATTGTGTTCAGAATAAAAAAGGAGAGCGATGAAGCTGCTCAATCTCTTATCACGAAGGTGAACGAGACGGCGTTCAAAGAAAAATTCGATGTTACTGTCAAAGGCATAGTGAGATGCCACAGGCTTGGAAGAAAGAGCGAAAATGGTCGCCCGGTAATCATTAAGTTCTTGGTCTACCGCGAAAGATATTACGTTCTACAAGCGTGCTATAAGCTCAAGGCAACACAATTTTCGATCACGGAAGGAAGGAAGGATGGAAAACGTTTATTGAGCTCTAGAGAGCAGGTGAGCAATTTGGCGGAGTCAGGTGTGTCGTCCGTCTTCTTAGAAATGGTCGTCTGCTCCTAGTCCAGGGCTCCGCTGGATGCCGCTGCCAGCTGTGCTCGCCGGATTAGCCCAAGTTGGACATCCTGACGGTCGCTGGAGAGCATTCCTTCCATTGCTCCGCACTCGGGTTTGGTATTTTTGGTGCCACCGCTATTTTCTGGCAGGCCCACGTTATGTGATAGAGCGTGGGTGTTTCATGGCACCATGGGCATTTGTCTGTAGGTAGGTAGGAAAAACTTTATTGAAAATGCCGGCAACCGACGGTTTGACGCGTCGTGACGTTGGCCAAGCGTCGACCCGGGGTTATGCCCTCCTCTGCACTACCCCCGTTCGGCCCGTTTGTGGTGGGTCGTGAGGCTTGTGCTTTTCGAGCGCACCCCGGGCCTGCTGGACGGCCCATAGTTGAATGTCCTTGTCTGCAGACTGCACTGCACTTTGAAGTTCGGGCGGGTATATCCTGGAGGTAGCCTCGGTCGGGAACCTGGCACAGTCCCACATGATGTGCCATTGGTCCGCCGGACCAGCTGCACAAACATTGCACACATCGCTCGGATAGAGTTCTGGGTGAAGTACGTGTAGCACTGCCGGGGCGAGGAGTGACCCGGTCTGTATCTGTCTTAGGATGACGGCCTCCTCCCGACTGAGTGCCGGGTGGGGAGGCGGCATTGTCCGTCGAGCTAGGCGGTACCACATGGTAACTTCGCCATAACTGGTTACGCGGTCCTTGGTTTCGAACCACCACACGGAACGGTCACTCTCGGGGGCGCGGAGGGTAAGCGCTCGCGCCGCCGAATGGGCCGTCTCGTTGTGGTTCGGCGAGGATGCACACTCGCCCGCGTGCGCCGGGAACCACTTGATACGGATGGTGCTGCGGCGGTCTTGGGGCTGGAGCTTGCCGATGATGGCGGCCGCCGGCGCGCTCACTCGCCCCTTGGCAAAGTTGCGCACGGCGTTCCTCGAGTCACTGAGCACGGTGTGACACTCGGCCTCGGAGATCGCCAGAGCGATGGCAACCTCCTCGGCGTCTGTGGCGTCCGTGCACCGCACGCTCGCTGCCGTTGTCGTGGTGCCGGTAGCCGCCGCAACGACCACTGCCGCGAAGCCTTCTCGTTTGTATTCCGCTGCGTCCACGTACCGGGCGTGCGGGTCTTGGGCGTGTTTCTCGATGAGGGCCTGGGCCCGTGCCTGCCGCCGTTCTTGGTTGTATTCGGGGTGCACGTTCTTCGGGATGGGGTCCACATGGATGTGAGCCCGCGCCTCCTCGCTGATCTCGCATGGTTGCCGGCTGGGGGTTCGGGGGTTGTAACCCAGGGATGTCAGTATACTGCGCCCCGTCTTGGTGGTAGAGAGGCGCTCCATTTGCGCGGTGAGCTGCGCCTCGGCTATTTCTTCTAGGGTGTTATGGACGCCGAGCTGCAGGAGCCGAGCCGTACTCGTGGTCTCCGTTAAGCCCAGCGCCGTCTTGTAAGCCCGTCTGATCAGCGTGTTGATCTTGTTCCTGTCAGTGACCTGCCAGTTGAGGTAGGCCGCAACGTAGGCGATGTGACTGATCACGAACGACTGGACGAGGCGCACGAGACTGTCTTCACGCATGCCCGCCCGTCGTGTCGAGACTCGGTGTATGAGCCGGATGGCGTCCATTGCCTTGGTGGTAAGTTTGTTGATGGTCTCGTCGTTGCGGCCGCTCTTGTTTAGCAGCAGGCCCAGGACTCTGATCTTGGGAACTTCGGGGATGCGTTGCCCCGATGCGGTCATGATCTTCATGTGATCGCACTCCCGAGGGGGAGCGCGTTTCCGTCCCGGTCGTAATGGTGTGAGGACGAACAGCTCGGATTTGGCGGGCGAGCACACTAGGCCGGTGCCGTCAAGGTGCTGCTCGATGGCGGTAACCGCGGCTTGTAGCTGTTGCTCGATGCTGGCGTCGGTGCCGCCGGCCGCCCACAGGGTAATGTCGTCGGCGTAGATCGTATGCCGGACGCCGGTCCCCGCTACTGCCCTCGCTACCCCGATCATAACGAGGTTGAAGAGCAACGGCGAGATGACCGAACACATTTGTCTGTGTATTGTGTGGGTAGTATTTTGTTGAGTGTATTTAGATTCGGGTATGAGCCCGTCTGTAGCAGCCTCCAGGCGACGGCGTCTTCCCTGGAGAGAGATTTATGTGGTGGGGGGTACCGTTTCCTGCAGCCCTTGTAGTGGTTTAAGATTGCCGAGTAATTTCTAGGGACAGGTTCGGCTTCCTCGAGGTCGCTTGTGGAGGGAGCTCGGTAGAAAGTGTACCCTTGAGGTACCCTGTCGACCGCTTGGTTGCCTTCCACTCCCGCGTGTCCCGGCGTCCATACCATCGTATGTTTTATTGGTTCTTCTTCTGTGCTTTGTTTGGGTCGGTCCCAAGAGCGGAGTATGCGGAGCGCTTTGTGACCTATTCTGCCTAACATGAAGTTTCGGCATGCCGTTTGAGAGTCGGTTAGTATTGTTAAGGATCGCTTAGTCCGGTAGCCCTCCGCTGCCGCTAGAGCGACGGCCACTTCTTCAGCCTCGACTACCGTGCAGTCCCGTAGCGACGCGCTGATGATTTCCCGCATGTCTGAGTTTATCACAGCCGCTACCGCGTTGGGGTTGTTTTTTCCCGTCCTTCTGGGGTATATGGCTGCGTCCACATACACCGTTGTTGTCTGGCGGGCTAGTGATTTTTGGACGTACTCGGCTCTCGCCTTTCTGCGTTCTTCGTGTAGGTTGGGGTCCATGTTCTTGGGGATGGGGGTCACTCTAATTGTGCCTCGTATGCCGTCCGGGATAGTCGCGGTTCGCTGGATTTCTTGTATTTGTTCGTTGCATCCCAACTTCTGCAGAAACTCTCTGCCAGACGGAGTCTGCTGTAGTCTGCAACTGGGCGACGTGTTGTGCCTCTCTCAGTTCTTCAAAGTTATGAAGTCCTAGTGCTAAAAGCTTCTCTGTGGATGTGCATTGCGGTAGATGGAGTGCTGTTTTGTATGCTTTGCGTATAATCGCATCAATCTGTTGGATTTCGCTTTTGATTGGGTTGTAGTATGGAAGACTGTAGGTGACTCGGCTGATCACCAGACTCCTGACCAGCTTTAGCGTGTCTTCTTCTTGCACGCCCGAGCGTTTATGGGAGACGCGCGTGATCATGCGGGCAACTTGTAGGGTGGAAGCTTTGAGTAGAGCAAGTGCATGTGTACACCGTTGGTTTGATTGTATCCACATGCCCAAGATTCTTATGAGTGTTTTCTCTGGTATGGGTTTTCCCTCTAGGCAGACGTTGAGCCTAAGCTCGTCGCTGTTCGGGACTGTGCGGTTTTGTTTCCCTCTCCAGACTGAGCAGTTCTGATTTTTCGGTGGAGCATGCTAGCCCTCTCGCGTTTACGTAGTTCTCTACGCAGGTCGCGGCCTCCTGTAGTCTTTCTTCCTTTTCTTTAAGTGAGCCAGTATTTGTCCAGATGGTGATGTCGTCGGCATACATGGCATGGTGCCATGCCATGAAGGAAGTCGATCACGGAAGACTTTTCTTTCACCGTTCGAAATATTACAAAAAAGTTATTGGAAATCTCAGCGGAGGGAAGATCGAACGGAGCTGTGGTCAAGCTTTTTTTTAACAAACTGTGTGTGGATGGTAGGATGTTTGCTTGGGACTCAGCGAACAATGCTCCACACAAAATTTCCGAAAGAATTAAATTACTACAAAAGCAAAATAGGGAACTCAATATAACTAATATTAAATGTTGCAGCGTTGTGAACAAATTCTCTCATCTGGAGGTATACTGTTATCCTATAATCCGGACATAGCTCTGCTAACAGAGACGTGGCTAAATGAAGAAATATTCGATGAAGAGTTTGTGTCAAGATACTATAAAGTCTTTCGGAAACACCGCGACAGAAAAGGTGGCAGAGTGGCTATACTGTTCAAAAGCTGATTTCAGGTTTTAAAACTGCCTGATGTCGCTACAATTGAAGCTGTCTTTTGTAAAGCATACGCTAACACTTTCCGATATATCCTTGCAGCTTTCTATGGGCCTCCGGGTTCCTCTGTCGCTGTCTTGGAAGAAGTTAAATATCTTTATTGCTACATGAAACCAGACGACAAGTTTTTAGTTGGAGATGTCAACTTACCAAACATAAACCGGACTACTCTTTCTGTTCAATCTCCGCACGCATTAGGAGATGCACTGCTTTATATCATGTTTCATTTCGATCGCTTACACATTGTGAAGCACCCTACTAGAATCCAACAAGATTCTGCGTCAATTCTGGAGTTATTCTTGGTGTGCGGCAATATCATGGAAAAACTTTCATATAATGTAGTGGCCGGAATTTCTGATCATCAAGCCCCAATTTCGGCAATAGAATTTCGGCAATTTCGGCCTCGTCTCTGTCCTCGTCTGTTCAGCGCTGCTTTTCAAGAAAACTATGTACCAACACGCCCAACTCGCCGCATTAACCAAGTTCATTTCTAGTACAAAGGGCTCTTTTTCCTCGTGTGTTCTGTCCGATCCGTGTTCTACTGTTTCACGCATTGCCGTCTCAGTGTGCCGAGCTCGGGAACTTTCCTTCTGCCTTCGAGCCAAGCGACTACCCGAAGATGTCAGCGCCTTGTTCGGTGGACTTCCGCCTTCTTTCGGTCATGGAATACGCGTTGTTAAGATCCTCCGATCGGAATGGAGACGCCAAGCACGCCTGTACCGCGACCTCCTGAGTGCCCAGGTCTGCAGCATGGGACAAGATTCCTCGAACCACCGTGAGCTGCGGGCGTTCCACAGCCTCGCCGACCAAACAACGGAGTTCCTCTGGCAACAAGTGCTGAGAAGACAGAGGGCCAGGCCTGCTCATGAGCCGCAAGGACCACAATGCAAGGTGCATGTCATAGGTGATGTAACTTTGCCAGCTTACGTCAGTCGTGTCCTTTCTCTCGGCCCTAAGTTTGCGGTACCGCCCAAGGAATCAAGGCTAGAACAACTGTCTTTAGTACGTCAGGTGTCGCGCCTCACCTCGACCGAAGCGAGCACCCGCTTTGTCTCAGAAGGTGTTGACATCCTTAATCGTTGGAAGAGTACCGAGCACTGTCTACCCGTGAAACGTGTAATTAGTTTCCTACGTGACCACTCGCTTCGTCTTCTCCTAGCTGACAAAGAAGGCGGATTCGCTGTATTGCCTACCTCAGTGTTCATATTCAAATCTAGGGAAGCTATTTCTGCTGTGTTTTCTGGTCATGCAAAGGTGTCTCTAGGCAAAGTCAAGTCCAGAGCGAAGAAACTTTGTGAGCGGTTGAATCTATCTGATCTTGTCAAGGCGATCGATAAGAGCAAGAAAGATTTTTTAGATGTCTTTTTTAGCGCTAAAACCCATAAGGTAGATGTGCCACTGAGAACCATAGTCTCTGAAACTGGTACATGGCAGCACTCTGTTGCTCGTTTTTTACAGCTCCATCTTAAGCTTTTACCCGTGGACGACCCGTTTATTGTTAACAATTCCAACCAGGTTTTAGAATTTTTTAGCACTAACACTGACAAATGCTACCAGGCTTTCTCCATTGACATTAAAGATCTCTTTTATTCTTTACCTCACAAGCTCATCCTTGAGTGCGTTGAGCTTTCCATTGACAAATATGGCTCCATTGCTTTTCAAAATACTGCGGGGGTCACAGTTGGGGGTTTTTTAGAAGTTTTAAAGTTTTATCTCCAATCAACCTATATCCAGTTTGAAGGGATGCCCCACCTACAAAAGCAGGGTATATGTATCGGGTCCTGCATAGCCCCGGTTCTCAGTGACCTTCTGCTGGCTCATTTCGATCGTCAACTGCTCGCTTCTCCCATGGACAGCAATGTTATCAAGGTTTTTCGTTACGTGGACGATTTTTTAGTTGTCTTAGACTGTGACGCGCAGGCGATTCAACGTATCAGTAAGAATGTACTGGGTTCATTCGGTATTGTGATGAATCCTCTTGACCTCACCCACGAACTTCCAGTAAATGGCCAAATTAGATTTCTAGACATCCGGTTCCACTTTAAAGATGATGGTGTCTGCTGGTGCTATGAACCGCGCGCCAACAAACCACTTCTGGCGTTCAACTCCGCCCACTCCAAGCTCGTTAAACGAGCTATTGCCATGTCTTGCCTCAAGAACGCTCTCGGCAAATCCTGCCCGCATCTGATGTCGCAAGCATTCAATCGTCAAGCAGATAGACTGCTTAGCGCTGGGTACCCGCACCACCTCCTGGTTTCAGTCGCTGAAAGCTGCCTAAAACACATGCGCAGCAAGGTGCATACGTGCGATAGCCGCGCACAGCGCAGGCAGAAGGTAGCTGTTATACCTTACATACACTCACTTTCGCACAATCTGAAAAAGGTAGCCCAGCGTTACGACGTGAAAGTGGTCTTCTCTGCCCCTCACAAGCTGTCCAAGCTTTGCAGGATCACTAATCCGGAGGCGACCCAGAAGCGTGGCTGTGGCAAAAAACATAGGCGGCCTTATGTTGATTGCACAGAAGGTGTAGTTTACAAAATTCCGTTAAGTTGTGGAAAGACGTATGTTGGCCAAACTGGGAGATGCGTGAACGAGAGGTTAAGAGAGCATGCCTTGAACGTGAAAAATGCACGCGAGGGAAAAGATTTTGAAGGCTTCCTCGCAAGTCACTGTATCACTTGCCTACATTGTACTCCTGCACTCGGTGACACCTCCATAATCAGAAAGAGCAGTGTACGTATGACTAGAGAAATAGCTGAATCAAATCAGATATATAGCCTGGGAGAGGGCTGCGTCAGCACAGCCTCTATCGCCCTTTCACCAAAAGAGCTGACTTTCCTGAGCATGCGCGAACGGTAGCTGCACCACGTTTATAAATGTGAATCCCTTCAATAAAATTTGTTGTCAGTTCAGCGCCCGTCCTTGTCGCCTCGTCTCTGTCCTCGTCTGTTCAGCGCTGCTTTTCAAGAAAAGAAGACATATTCTTGGACCGAATTTTGCCCGAGCTGACAATGGATCGATTATTGTTGTTTCATAGATCTGCATTATTATAGTTTTATGCACAGTACTTGTAGCGTTGATGACCTGTGGCTTGTTTTCAGAAACGTGATTGCATTCAGCGTTTTGTACCAGTGATATGCAAGAAGTAAGACAATCACAATCCCTGGATTACGGTAGAAACTTTGGAATTGCAGCGCAAGCTGAAACCAGTTAAGAAAAGAATAAAAAATTAAACTCAGCCAATTTAGAGGCAAAAATTTATGAAGTTCCAGAGAAATTAATACCGTGCATCTAAAAGGTAAAGAAAAAGACCACAATACGCAACTTCCGGCTTTTGTAATAACTTTCACCTGAAAAGCTTTGGCAGTCAATTGCACCAGCTTCTCGTTCTATCGATACGTTTATTATAAATGGCGACATGGAAGTGACAATGTCCAGTTTTCCTCAGCATTTAATAATAACAGCTTTAAGAGAGTTTTCACAAAAAATTACGGACGTCTCCCACACTTTAGCATGTCCCTTCTTCCCATGCCTGACCTTTTAATTTCTTAAGAGGGTGTTTTAAATCTAAGGTTAAAACTGCGTGTTAAGAAATCACCTGGACGAGAGGATATTCAGAATGTTTCTTAAACAGTATGCAGAGTGGTGTTTAAAGTATTTGTGCGTCCTATTCACTCGATCTTTCCAAGGAGGTGTTTTACCGTGCATGGGATTGGAAAACTGCTAGAATCAAGCATTTGTCTAAAAGTGGAGAGAGGACGTGTATTGAAAATTATGCCCTCTTTCATTAACTTCAAAAACGTGCAAATTATTAGAACGTATAATTCATAACCATCTAATTTCCCCGGCGAGCATAATGTACTGGGAGATGTTCAACATGGGTTCAGACGAGGGTATTCGACATCTACTCAGATGGTCGAAACAACCCATGGTTTTGCAACAGCAATTAACGAAGGAAAACGAACAGATGTTATCTTCATGGACTTTTGAAAAGCTTTCGATCAGGTTAAGCAGAAGAAACTACTATAAACTCAGTATTGTTAGAAATAATACAGATATTAACCTAGGTGTATACTGGTTATGGTTGTGAAGGGGAACCGTATGGTGCACATAAGTAAGCTCCCTTCGAATTTAGAGGATGACCTTGCTATTTACCCTGTACATGGAGGATGCAGATGCTTCATAGCCAGAAATTCGGACTGGATCTGGTAAATTGGGCTCACAAATCACAAGTCCACGCGCATTCCACTGGAAAATTGACGCTTCTTTGACTTGGCTTTCAAATGATAACGCTGGGAGAGCCATTTTGTCTCTACTGGAAAGCTGCAAGGACTGGATTTAGCGCGTCCAGTACCTGCAATGCATTCCGTGCTGATGGCGAGCGAAAGCTAAACAGCACCACACGCATGGCGTTCGTAAGGGACCTCAAGATGGCGAACACCTGCACTTCCTCACCTAGGGCTCGACCTCTGCCTTGGGCTCGCTCAGCTGCAGGCGCGGGACAGTGGGGGCGTGGTGCCTGCTCAGACACCAAGGTCGAGCGTGGCTTCGGCAATGGTGGCCATGTCACCTCTGAAGCACTCGTTCCGGCTTCACCAGTCACCGGGCTTACATTACTCGGTGGAGGGGGAGGACGAGTAGCAAGAGCAATGGGGGCTTCCCTGCCGCTGTCGGCCTTTTGTCTAGCAGATCGTTGACGACGAGAACGACGCCGACACACCGTAGCTGTGGCCTCTCTGTGCGTTGAATGGTCTCGCACCATTTGCTTCAGCACCGCCCGTTATTTCTTCAGGCGGGGACAGACTTTCGAAGAAGCGTCCTGAGGGCCACGGCAGTTGGTGCACTTCAAAACAGTAGCGCGGCAAAATACTAACGCGTTACCACCCTACATTACCTTCAAAAAAAGGTAACGAATTACCGTCACCGTTACCGAGAACAAGTACCGCACGTTGCTTTGCCGTTACTTCAAGGCCATAAATTTTAATTAGTGCGTCTTCGCCTTAAAGGGACACTGAGGAGAACCCTATCAAAATTTTTTTGTTAGCAATATCTGATAGTTCGGCATTTCATGGCTTTGTTGCCGCTTGTCCGGGAGCGAAAGATGCATTTATTTCAAAGAAATGTGGATTCGAAGTTGAAAATTTTTTTCCCGCCGCTCAGATTCAAACTCGAGAACTCTTATGACGACACGGAGAACTCTTATGACGAAACAGAAGGGAGTGACGAGAAACGTGGCGTAAATGGAGACTTCGTGATCTCTGGCAGCTAGTGGTGCGGTCTAGCAGCTTTCGAAATGAAAGCTACCGCCGCCGCCCGTTGAAGGCATCTATCAGGGGTCGCTACCGTCGCTTCGTTTACGTTTGCACCGGCGTCTTGCCAGCGTTACGATGGATCCCGTTCCCGAACCCGACGACGTAGTTCTCGCAAAAACACCGGCCTGCATTTCAGCGACCTCAGCCCCATAGAGCATGCGATGCTTTTGAGGGAGCACGGTTAGGTTAGGCGCCGGCGGGTCGTTTCCCCATTCCTCAGAGAGCAGCCGTTGCAAACTAAATATCATAACCGCAGTGCGGGGAGTCGCAAGGGGCCAGGACAAGGTCGGCGCTCGCGCCCATCGGAGGCTGGTCGGGGCTTTGGGGCCAACGAATTGTGATTCCTTGAACGGCGCGGTTTCACGGCGCAGCAGGCGGCGTCGGGGTCTCCCATGGTTGCAGGGGCCAAGTTATTTATTTATTTTTTGCCACAAAAACAAATGGGTGCTCAAGGGCGGTCGCGTTTAACGTCGGCGGCTTGAAACTAAAGCCGGCGCACGACGCTACAACGGTTTCCGCTAGATCCAACGGGTCCACTGGATCTGGCTCTCTCGCCCACTTGCATGTACCTTCAGATATGTACTGTGAATGGATTAAATTAGCCGAGCTCGAAAAGAACAGCTCCGCCCAACTGCCGCAGCTATTGAATACAACGCGCACCTCGCCGCGGAGCCAAATCAGTCTGGCCGGGCCGGCGGCGGTTGGCGCACTCGGTGCGAAATAGAGACATGCTCCAAGTCTCCCCCGCCAGCGCGGTCAGAGTGCGCCGAAGCCGCCGAACGCGTCGGCGGTCAAGCGCAGTTGGAGTATAGAGGGTCTCGCCTTGACCGACGTGACTTCGCCGTGCAGCGCGCGCGCGCGTCTCTCCGCAGCATAAACGCGCCTTAACAGAGCCTGCGCTTCACCGCTAACCAACGTATTCGGCGGCGGCATCCATGGGAGCCACTGAAGGCCTCGCCCGCTCACTGAATAAAAGAAGTCCTGTGCCGAGGTTCGGAATCGAACCAGGGCCTTCGGCGTTTGAGGCGGAGACGCTACCACTCCGTCACGACAGCTCAAGGTACAGCCGTCAATAAAGGCGCGTCTAGTGAATGCACTCTTCTGATGCAAAGATATCCGCGCTTTCGCTAGGTATATCCTGGCCTAACAGAGCTAGGCCATCAGCAATTTTCCTGAACTACCTTGTATACCTTGTCTCACGTCCCTAATAAACGATTTCCGTTAAGTAGTTTGAAGTTGACTGGCACAGCCGGGGATGTTTCGCCGGGCAAGCGTGCGAATACACAAGTGCTGCCTTGTACGATCACCGACAATCGTGCCATCATACCTTTTCATCGACCGTGGCGATCATCTGACAAGGCTTAACAGGCTCCTTCAAAGGTTAACTAGCACTTGAAGCGGCACTTGGAGTTCCTCTGCTGTTCGGCGCTTGTAAATCGAGGCGCGTCAAAAACAAAACCACAGGGCACGCAAAGCTCATAGACGCGAAGCGCCATAAAAAATCGAAACTCTCCTGGCCGCCTGTGGCGCCGCCAAGCATCGGTTTTCTTTGCTTACAACATTCAGGTTGTCCTTTGCCTACCTTCCTTGTGTGATAAAAGTGCACTATAGGTTTTAAAACAAAACTTACTTCAATATTGATCTGCGAACCTACCTTTGTCAGCCTCAGAGATTCGCGAAACCATGTAGGATGGAAAATTCCTCCTAGGTGGCGTCTCTTGTCCTATGGCGTCACCACGCTTGTACTTGCGAGATTGGCCTGTGGTGGCGATACCTGTATTTTGGTTCTTGCTATTTTCTACCTTACAAGAGCTTTGTTTTCAGTAATAGCGGCGTTTTTGTGATCAGGAGCTGGTATTCTATCGATACAAGCCAACTTCAATTTCTCCTCAGGGTCCCTTTAAGAACTCACCTTAAAAATATTATAACCCTCATATTTTACAAAAACTTCTGGCCCAAACAACGATTTTACAAGAAATTCTTATTTAACTATCATACTTTGCACAAATGTGCAGGAGCTTAGCAATGTTAAAGTGGCCTAAAAGTGCCTGTAGAGTTACATGTGATGGCTTCTAACTCTGTGCCACATAATAATAATAATAATTGGTTTTTGGGGAAAGGAAATGGCGCAGTATCTGTCTCATATATCCTTGGACACCTGAACCGCGCCGTAAGGGAAGGGATATAGGAGAGAGTGAAAGAAGAAAGGAAGAATAGGTGCCGTAGTGGAGGGCTCCGGAATAATTTCGACCACCTGGGGATCTTTAACGTGCACTGACATCGCACAGCACACGGGCGCCTTAGCGTTTTTCCTCCATAAAAACGCAGCCGCCGCGGTCGGGTTCGAACCCGGGAACTCCGGATCAGTAGTCGAGCGCCCTAACCACTGAGCCACCGCGGCGGGGCCTGTGCCACATGGTGAAGCCATTTTCTGGATGTAACATTAAACACAAAATGACAATTCATCATCAATTTTAACTTCACAAAGAAACCGTCGCTGAAGTTTCTATACATTTACAGAAATTCTGAAAAATGCGATGTTCCAAAATGCCAGGCATGCTTCTACTCTTTAGACAGTTGTGTGAGTGTTTTCGGAAGGGAAGGTAGGTGAACGCAAGTATGTGAAGGCGGGTTCGTGCACGTGTTTCGTACTTTATGGGTCTTCAGTCTTTTTTCTTTTAGTTGGGTCCATCGTCAAGAACAGGTGTTTTCTGGCATGCATGCGAGCCGCAACAAGGGTTATCGAGAGCACCTGTACATTTTATTTATTTGCAACATAACTTTAGGGGCTCTGCGGTTTTTTCTAAAGAACAGGGGGGCAGCATGGGGGACAATTGGAACAAAAACTAACTAGTAACGGGACACTTCACGTTACCGAAAAATGTTGACGTAAGTACATTACTCCTTACAGTTTCGAAATAGTAAAGAATACGTTACGAATTAAGTTATCGAAAAAGTAACACGTTACCGGTAACACATTACATGTAACGCGTTACCGCCAACGCTGCTTATAGGGCACGCCTTTTTCTTTTGATTTGCCAGCAGCGTACAAACTGGTGATAGTCTACACGGGGCTAAAAAGGCAAGATTAACATTTTTCCTTTTCGCGCCCTTCTTTAAGTTATGAGACAGCTTGTGTAGATACGGGATTACGGCCAGGGGAGGCCGTTTTGCCTGCTCTCTTGCCTGCGTCTTTGCTTTGCGATTTTAACTTCTGGAGAAGGATCTGAAACGCTACGCACCGATGCTGGTGAACCCGCCGCGGTGGCTCAGTGGTTAGGGCGCTCGACTACTGATCCGGAGTTCCCGGGTTCGAACCCGACCGCGGCGGCTGCGTTTTTATGGAGGAAAAACGCTAAGGCGCCCGTGTGCTGTGCGATGTCAGTGCACGTTAAAGATCCCCAGGTGGTCGAAATTATTCCGGAGCACTCCACTACGGCACCTCTCTCTTCCTTTCTTCTTTCACTCCCTCCTTTATCCCTTCCCTTACGGCGCGGTTCAGGTGTCCAACGATATATATGAGACAGACACTGTGCCATTTCCTTCCCCAAAAACCAATTATTATTATTATTATTATGCTGGTGAGTATCCAGCAAGTAGCCAGCACTGTAAAGACGTTGGTCTTGTTTCTCCATTAACGCTGCTCTGCATCGCATGGGGACTGCTTTTCGTGAGCGCTGCCTGCATGGCGGATGAAACAATGCCTCGCTTAATCAATTTCGAGTGAGCGCTGTCATGCGGAAGAAGACCCTTCTCAGAGCGACGGCTATACGTCCATCAGAGGTGAGTTTGTTCAAAGTTAAACAACTCAGGCCCAAAAACTGTACACCCAAAAAAACGCTAAGGCGCCCGTGTGCTGTGCGATGTCAGTGCACGTTAAAGATCCCCAGGTGGTCGAAATTATTCTGGAGCCCTCCACTACGGCACCTCCTTCTTCCTTTCTTCTTTCACTCCCTCCCTTATTCCTTCCCTTACGGCGCAGTTCAGGTGTCCAACGATATATGAGACAGATACTGCGCCATTTCCTCTCCCCAAAAACCAATTATTATTATTAGTTTTAGTTTCACGTACGTAGAGGCTTCACGTCCGTAGAGCTCTTACGGGGGACCAGTGCGCATGCGCAGAACGCAAAGGGTATGCGCGAGTCTCACGTACGTACGTGAGATTCGGATTTTTACGTTGCGGTCTCTGCGTTGCTTGCGTACGTAGCGTTGACAAACATGGCGGCTACCTGCCCGCCCGCTTCACAGAGATAACAGCTTCGTCGCTAATCCCTCGAGGCGATATCGTGTTCTAAACTGTTGTATTCGCCTTCTATTTGCGCATTCTTACCCTCGCATAAGGTTTCAAGCGACAAATGGCTTTTGTTTTTCAGACAGAAGGGCGATTTTTCAGCTATTAAGCCTGACGAAGTAGCGTTGGTCGTCGTCATAGCAACCGTCTCGCTATGGATGGCTTGGCTTAAAGACTTGTCTTGGATGATTTAGGCTACAACCAGCGCCTGTGTTTCTTAGTAGATGGCGCTAGGCGTAACGCGCGGCGTGTTTCGCGTACGTGTAACTATAAGGGTTTCAAACGACCGGCGTGCAGGCTACGTAGACTTCTCACGTTTGCGTACGTGAACCCTCTACGTGCGTGAAACTAAAACTCTCAGAGGTTCGTACGTAAAGTTATTTGAAAGGGGCGACAATCGCAGAAGTAACACTGTCTCCAGAACCAGGTGGGCAACTTTAGAGGACAATAAGAAAATCATACACATACCGGAAGACGTACTGGAAGCGTTGTGGTGATTCATTTGTGCCGGCGTGTCACAGGAGAGAATATAAACATTTTTTTTCACCTGCTCCAAAGCATACATTTCAAGAGACCAATAAATCCAGTAAAGGTAACAATTTTCTTATCCCTTTTTTATGCTTTGACTTATATTCGCGAGGACACATTGAGCCTCTTATATTCTCTTGTTCTCGTTACTCGTGTGCTGCCAAAGCCAGCCAGAGCGCATGCGTTTTTCTCGTAGTGTTCTGACTAGCGCGCGCTGCGGCGCACTTTGGTGCGCGTTCGATTTTCTCTGGCCGAGTGGATTTTGGCCTGGAAGCGTTTTGGACGCTTTGTGGCCAGCAGTCAAGAAAAATAAACAATGGTCGCTCCCATCCATCATTGCCACGCGTTCGCTTGACGACGTGATTGCTGGCGCGCTGGACCATTACCCGCTGAACAGCTTTCAGGCCTGCACCCAGAATTTTGACGTCACATCCGGCAGGCTGACACTTGCAGAAGCCGCATCGCCAGCGACATGATATTAGTCCCTGCTGTTCTTTCTTTCACGCTCCCTGCGCCGCGCGGGCCGGTTGGTTGCAGCGGCGTGGTCGCGTTTGTCGTTTGTCGTCGTTGTTTTGCGGCAATTTTGTTTCCGTGTGCGGTGTGCAGTGGATACTAAAATGCCGAACAAGTGTTGTGTGCCGGGGTGCACCGGCAATTACAATACGGGCAGGAAGATACAAGTGTTTTCTTTCCCAAAAGACGACGACACTTTCAAGAAGTGGTTACGCGCCATTCCAAGGAAGGACTTTGTGCCCACTTCGTACACTAAGGCAAATAATGTTTATGGTACTGTTATGTGCTCCTGGTTGCTTTTACTTAATCAGCACGTTTATTGTGATACTTCCGAAGCCCACATAGATTGATTGCGGCCACACTTCTTTGCTGCAAACACGCTCATAGACAAAGGAGCTAGCATTAGGCTATTTTAATAAGTAGATCATGAGATGTTTACGAAACGTTTGTACGTTTTTGTAGGTTTGCGCCGATCATTTCGACGCTTCATGGATCGAGATGACGACATCGTACACTGATCCAAGAACAGGAAATGTTCTTACAGTTCTATTGCCAGTACCGCGGTTGCGCCGTGGATCGGTGCCTACCGTATTTCCCAACGACTCTTCGTACCTTTCAGCACCAGACAACAGCAAGAGAGAAGCACCTGATGCCAAGAGGAGCCGACTAGAAGCTTCCCAACTCGCCCATGCGGTGAAAGGATCATTGGCGTCATACGAAGCAGAGCAGGAGAGAGACCAATTTTCGTCACTCGAAGAACTAAAGGCGCGCCTGCAAGTGGCCTCAGTGTCAGTGCAGTGGACTGTGATTCATAAAGAAAAGTGTACGATGTTTTTGAACATCACCAACGATCGTGAACCTTGGTTGAAGGCGTCATTGACAGTGTTCGAAAACCGCCAAGTCTCAGCCTGCTGCCAAGGATCCGCGATCAAGAATCTTGGTAGCGCTGTTGTACCAGACTCGGTTTGCAAAGTGAGCTCCTTGTTGGAAATTTTGAACAACCTGTGCATGCTGTCTGACGAGTCTGGCGAGCGTTGTAGTTCTCTCCACTGTCGCTTGCAGTAAATTCCCTTCTGGACAAATTGGAAGCAAACATTAATGAAAACAAGAAAGGGGCTGTGAAATTTTTAAAGGAACACCTAACACGGCTCTCTGCAGAGCGTATTCAGTACAGCACACAGGTAGGTAATGGTATTTGCATGCATTCGCCACACAATATCGCCACATGCCTAGAAGTATTTGAGAAAAACAAAAACACAAGCCTTGCCCCATCCGAGCACTATTGGGAAAGTGTGCTCATCGGTACAAATGTGCCCAGAAGTTGATTCTTGTGATGCAACTTTTCTTCAGTATGTTTCCCAAAGATTTACACATCTGCAGCCACATGAAAAGACAGCGACGTTGATGCTTGACGAAATTCATACCAAGCCTTGTTTTGATTATAAGGGAGCAGCATGTGTGGTGCTGCAGTGAATTCCAGCGAGGCAGCCACATCTGTACACGTGTTTATGATACAAAGTCTGCTGAGGTCATTCAAGGAGGTAGCACACACTCTTCCGGTAAAAACCATACAGGGCGACCAACTTCATGCCATACTGAAAAAGGTGGTCATACGCTTAGAAGAGATTGGGTACAGGGTCATAACCGTTGTTTGTGACAATAACTCTCTAAACAGAAAGGCAATGAAGATGTTTCTGCCAAAGTCAATGCTTCGTCATGTTTATCCACATCCGGCAGATCCAGATCGGCCATTATTTTATGTGGTAGATGTTGTATATCTTTTGAAGTGTATCAGAAACAATTGGCTGACTCAGAAAAATGCGGGGACTTGCTTTTTCTACCCACGCTTGGAGCTTTCAAACAATGATATTCGTCCTGAATGCAAAATGACTGCCTCATTTAAGGATTTGAGAGATTTACATAAAGAGGAGTCATCTCTACTGATAAAGTCTGGGTATGGCTTGACATCCAAGTCACTTAATCCGAGCAACTTGGAACGGCAAAATGTGAAGCTGGTACTGCAGGTTTTTAATCCGCACGTAGCCACAGCCCTGGCAGCTCGCAATGGTGAAGCTGATTTTCAACATGCGGCAGCAACAGCAGCTTTCATCAAAATCATTCTTCGCTGGTGGAGTATTGTCAACGTAAAAACGCCAAATAAAGGCTTCCATCATCGTACTGTTTGCGAAGAACCCATATCTTGCAGTACAGAAGACCCAAAAGTAGCTTTTCTGAATGGTTTCATTATCTGGCTTGATGTCTGGGAATTTTATGGGCATGACTCTGGGGTCCTTACCCAGGACACATTGAGTGCCCTAAGGCTATCTGCTCAATCCTTACTGGCATTGGCAAAGTACTACATAAGTGAACTTCATTTTAAGTACGTCCTACTAGGGAAAGTTCAAACGGATCCTCTCGAGAGTCGTTTTAGACAGTACCGGCAAATGGCTGGTGGGCAGCAACACGTATCTGTTCGACAGCTTTGTGAGACAGAGGGCAGGAGTCGCCTTCAAAATGCCCTGCCAAAGATGAGCACTGATGACTTTAGAAACATCGAAGAGACAAACAGTGTCCGAGTTGTGGGAACCTCCTTTAGTGTTCAAGTTGTAGACGCTGACCTTGATGCACTCAAAGAACGAATGCCAGTTATTGGTTATGTTGGCGGGTATTGTGCGCATGCTACAATGAAAGTTTTAAAGTGTGAAAGTTGCCGAGGACACTTGGTTGTTACTGGAAGTGAGACGGAAATGGAAGTAGACACCCATTCCTTACTTAATCGCACAACTGGACTCAAGTTTCCCTCTGCCCTTGTGATTACAATAGTCATGTACACGGAGGTTGTAGTTACAAAGCTTGTGACACAAAGTGCTTGCACACTTTGGCAAAGTACTGCATAAGTGAACTTCATTTAAGTACGTCCTACTAGGGAAAGCTCAAACGGATCCTCTCAAGAGTCGTTTTGGGCAGTACCGGCAAATGGCTGGTGGGCATCAACACATATCTGCTCGACAGGTTTGTGAGACAGAGGCCAGGAGTCGCCTTCAAAATGCCCTGCCAAAGATGAACACTGATGACTTTAGAAACATCGAAGAGACAAACAGTGTCCGAGTTGTGGGAACCCCCTTTAGTGTTCAAGTTGTAGACGCTGACCTTGATGCACTCAAAGAACGAATGCCAGTTATTGGTTATGTTGGCGGGTATTGTGCGCATGCTACAATGAAAGTTTTAAAGTGTGAAAGTTGCCGAGGACACTTGGTTGTTACTGGAAGTGAGACGGAAATGGAAGTAGACACCCATTCCTTAATCGCACAACTGGACTCAAGTTTCCCTCTGTCCTTGTGATTACAATAGTCATGTACACGGAGGTTGTAGTTACAAAGCTTGTGACACAAAGTGCTTGCACACTTTGGAAAAGTACTGCATAAGTGAACTTCATTTAAGTACGTCCTACTAGGGAAAGCTCAAACGGATCCTCTCAAGAGTCGTTTTGGGCAGTACCGGCAAATGGCTGGTGGGCAGCAACACATATTTGTTCGATAGCTTTGTGAGACACAGGGCAGGAGCCGCCTTCAAAATTCCCTGCCAAAGATGAGCACTGATGACTTTAGAAACATCGAAGAGACAAACAGTGTCAGAGATGTGGGGACCTCCTTTAGTGTTCAAGTTGTAGACGCTGACCTTGATGCACTCAGAGAACGAATGCCAGTTATTGGTTATGTTGGCGGGTATTGTGCGCATGCTACAATGAAAGTTTTAAAATGTGAAAGTTGCCGAGGACACTTGGTTGTTACTGGAAGTGAGACGGCAATGGAAGAAGGCGCCCATTCCTTAATCGTACAACTGGACTCAAGTTTCCCTCTACCCTTGTGATTGAAATAGTCATGCGCACGGAGCTTGTAGTTACAAAGCTTGTGACACAAAATGCTTGCACACAATTTCTCCATGGGCCCAACCAAAGGAATGCCGTTCGGCAACTGGCGCTCAACTCTCTACCGAGGCTGGAGGACATAGATGCTACTACCGCCCCATATCGCTATTAAGTGTTTTTGCGAAAATTTTGGAATGCCTTATACATAAACGACTTGCTGCATATGCAACTGATTTTCATTTAATCTCTCCCAAACAGTTTGGCTTTTGCAAAAATAAGTCGACTGAAACAGCACTAATTCAGATTAAAGAGAAGATAATCGAGAATATCGAACAAAAGCTTTTTACAGTTGGTATCGTCCTCGACTTAAGGAAAGCGTTTGATTCCGTAAACCATCGCATACTAATCTAAAAACTAAATGCTTATGGAATTCGGGGACTTGCCAATAACTTAATTCAAAGCTACTTAAGTAATCGAAAACAGTTCGTTAAATTGGGTGATTACGTGTCCGAATTGAGAATTATAAATAAAGGTGTACCACAAGGGTCAATCTTAGGTCCGCTTCTCTTTTTGTTCTATATTAATGATATTGAAAATATTCCTTTCACTCAAGACATACTCTTGTATGCTGATGATACAAATGCTTTTTTTTCCGGATCAAAATTGAAAGAAATAGAAGAAGCAGCAAACACTTTGCTATGTAACTTATCGAACTGGCTTATTAGCAATGATTTGCAGTTAAACATCAAGAAAACAAAATATATCCTATTCCGAGCAAGAAACACACCTATTGACTACGAGATTAATCTCACCTTCCACACTGAAAGTTTGCAGCAAACAAAAACCATTAAATTCCTCGGTGTCCACTTTGAAGAGTTTCTGAGCTGGAATGAACATGTAAATCATTTGAAATTAAAAATGTCGAAAGTAGTTGGAGCATTATGGAGGGTGAAGAACCTGATTCCAACTAGGTACAGTTTAAATACATATTATGCAATCATCCAATCCCACTTAACTTACTGTCTTTTAATTTGGGGGAAAACAACTAGCGGTAACTTGCAAATGTTAACAATCATGCAAAAGAAAGCCATTAGGGCTCTGGAAAGCTTAAATTATAATGAGAGCACAAGGCCTGTTTTCAAGAGACATGAGATTTTATCTTGAACAGCTCTATTTATACAAACTTGCAGTCTGCATATACACCCAAAGGAAACAAAATTCTCACAGCTTTGATAATACATATCTCATGAAAAATGACAGTTTTTGCTTCAGGAAAATAAATTACATATTACCACGTTTACGAACAAATTATGGACTATAAAGTATGAATTATCTTATTCCCAACGCTTTAAACGAGAACGCGGTGTTAGCTGAAGCTATCAATTATCCTTCTATTAATACACTGAAAAGATTTTTGCGCGAAATTTTCATTGTGTGGTAGTAGTTGGTCTCACGGTTTTTTGTGAATTTCTATAATGTGTACTTTCTTTTAGAACGACTACTTTCTTTTCGAGTAACTATACTTGATTTATGTTCATCATACTTATTTTTTGTACATTATTGATTATAAGTGTCTCTCCTAATGGATTCTGTATTTTCTGATGGTTTCCGCACAAGGTTTTGCTAAAACGGTTTTTATTTTGTTTAAATATTGGCACGAGTGTTGTGCACAATTTCAAACATCATGTTAAATTGTTTTCGCTCAAAGTGCTTTGTTCGTTTTTCTTCGTTAGTTTATTATTTGTTTATTCGGAGTGCATCGCTACCAACTTTGTTATGGGGTCAGGGGACCCAGCCAGGTACAAGTTTTGTACCTTTTGTCCCCGGCCCTTAGTTTTCTGTACTGAGAACTAAAATGTTAATAAACTCAAACTCAAACTCATATGAAAATGGGCATGCCTACGAGCTCCTTGTCACACTTGTTGCAAACTGTGCAGCAAACATAATTCTTAACAATTTATGCAAACAAAGGAATGATCAACTTCATATATAAAAGAACAGAAGGCAAAAAACAGAAAAGCTCTTTGTTTTTAATCTGTAATTTTAAAGTATTTTGGCAAATAAGTGCAATGTTTTTTTTACTGAATTGTACCTGCTGTGATAGGTGAATGACTTATTTGTCACAACTTTTGTCTGTATGTCCTCTTGTGCAGTGTCTATTACTGTACTATAGTTGCATTGTCTATTATGTATTATTGTATTAGTGTCTATATTATTGTGCAATGCAGTATGTGCAGTGGATTTCTTGTGCATTCCTGTACCTGCAGCAGTCAAATAAGTGGTTCTTTGTGTCACCTATTTATTATAACCTAGTTCACAGTTTAGTCACAAGTGTGGTCAATGTACTGTGGTTTCTTTGCATGTCTTCGACTCTACAAAGTAATATGTTGTGTTTTATGCCATTGAAGGGCGGCCACCTACTCGGGAAAATGGATGAAATAATATTTTCTTCTAACCTACAGTTAAGGTGCGAGTATGGCTTTCGTTTTCTACCTCTTGGCATTGCCATGTGCTTTGTTCTGCTTCCTCTCACTCATCTGAAACTCGTATCGTGCCACAGGGCCTACTTTAATACACAGATTGGTATTCTAACTGTGTGTATCTCTTATCTGTGCAACAACTTGTTTCGGGTGTCAGTTGTTTAGAATTTTATAGCACGCAGTATAAAAGGCAACATCCGTCTACATTACAGCGCAATATCGTTTTCTGTCTGTCATGTATTTTGGCCGCGAACGATGTGTAGTCGTAAATATATGCAAATATGCATACAGACAGAGTCTGCTGTGATAAATAAATATGAATAATTCTGTCCGTGATCTTAATTATTTGCCTTTGCCCTGATAAATCGCGCGGCCCTGGCGGTCGACGAGCCTGTCTGTGGCATCAGTTCCCGCGAGGCGAGCGCGCGGCAATCGCTCGCGGCCCTCAGCCGACGCGCAGTGACGTCGTTGACGTCGCGTCACGTGACGCGCAGGCCTGAAAGCTGTTCAGGGGGTAATGGCTGGACCCGGTGGCCGCCAGACCATGTGACCATGATGCCGATTCCTCCCAGAGGCGAACTTGCTGGCAGCCAGCGGGCTGCCCGAGCGCGGTTAATCGAAGAGGCACTGTATAGGGCAGCTGTAGCGCTGTACTGTGCTCAAGAGGCTCTCCTTTTCAATGTAACCAGGCGAAGCGCTTACACGGCGAGCACCATGGCCACGAATCACGCACACGCAATATTACATATGCTTGCACGCATGCAAACGCCTACGGTTGCGCGCTTATAGACTGGTGCTGCCATCTTCCGGTTGCTTTTGAGACCTTTAGTGGTGGTGGCCCCTCGCGATTGGCGGTTAGATGAGGCGGGAGCCCTTTGGTTATTGGATCTCGGGGCTGCGCGAATGCAACGCAACTCTCGTATGGCGGCTAGTGTGGGGAGGTGCAACTTTGTTGCGAGCATTGGAGCGGCGGAGAGGAAACACCAATCAGGGCTGGCCTCGAGGGAAGCGCGCGTCCCCTTCGAGACCCGCCCCGATTGCTGTTTCCTCTCCGGCGCTGTCGGCCCGCAGCGAGGTGCCTCCGCGCCGAGGGGATGATGCTGGGATTTCGTTGTCTACGCCGTGCTTTTCTTGCTTCGCAGCGTCTAGAAGCGCCTCATCTGTGTGTCCTTAAGTACTTATGGAATCTCAGGGAATTCAATATATGTAAAGGACCTATCTTGAAATTAAGTCCCCTTATTGCATTATTGAATGTAGCTTAGTGCCCCGGTGCGCATGTTCGAAACAACACATGTAGCGTCATGAATGTCGAAAGCTCGCTCATGCCCGTTTATTACTTGCATTCTAATTTGGCCGTTAATAGCGTTACGAAGTACTGTAGGCAGCTCTTTATGTAATGCTTGTTTGATCTATTCGTGTCCTTTATCGAATGTCAGTTGCGAGACTGGTGTAACGAATTGGGAGTCTGAGAACAAGCTAAGGCTTCAAAAAGTACTGGACATGCCTGATCTTGACATTATTGCACAACCGATCTCCGTCATAAGTGTTGAATCACTTTGTGCACAGTTCAGTATAGCAGTGACCAATGCTGATGTAGCAAAAAAATCGTCGATGATTCCCGCTGTTACGTATGTTGCGGGATACTGTGCCCATGCAACACTGAAAAAGCTCATGTGTATGTCGTGCAAGGACAATCTCGTCCTGGATAACACCAGTTTGGACCATGATGACACACTGCTCATTTCTGGCATGACAAGAGGAGGATTAAAGTTTCCACGAGATGTCGTAGTGAACGCTGTACTTTATACAGAAATAGTCCTTGACAAGTTGAGGAGTGAGAAGTATCGTATGCATCCAAATTTCTGGCTCTTCCAATCAGAAGGAGGCCCTTGTTTCTCTTGTGTCAACCATTCTCCACGATTCTGGAAACCTTGATACGTGTGATTCTGGTCATTCGCCAGAAAAAGTCATGCACCATATTTTGAGTGCTGCTGCCAACACGCTGTTCAATAATCTGTGCAAAACGAAAAACAACACAACAGTGTCGAAGGGGCAGCGAAAAATGCAAACTCTAAAGAGTTGAGGATTGATGACTGTATCGTTTAATGGCAAGTGTTTCTGAGATAGCAGACCTTTCTTGCACACCTGATTACATTATAAAGATAGCTTTGTATTAAGGCATTTTATAATCTGTACATGTTCTTTTCATACTTAGCAACTGCAGCTATAGAACATTTCATAGAACTGTAGTGAGTGGTAACATGTGCACCAAATTTTTTTCCCTTCTGTATGATTTACACGTAAATGCAAATGGGTATGTTTGTTCCTGTTTCATACAGTATGGCACTGAACAAATTGTACTGGATTCTTGTGTGCGCATCTCACCAAATCACACAACTTGGTGACAGCTATATTCTTTGTGTATGTGTGTGTGAGTGTGAAGTGCTTAAATAAACTCTTTATTCACTGTATTCGTTGCAACTCTTTTTTTAGAAATCTTGCTGGTTTGTTGTGAAACATCCGTGCAACGTGAAGTAGTATAGAATAACATATGAAGGAAGCTGACAGTCAATGCAACCAAGGAAAGCATAGGGGAATGTTCGATTTTTACTGAAGTGGTTATGAGTGGGAAGTGAATAGTGTAATCATTTTATGGATGCAAGACAACTGACTAGGAAGAATTAAAAAAAAGTCCAAGGAGCTACAACTGGGGCTAGTTGGAAATGCATTCTTGAAGGGGATGATAAGCGCTGTCAAAATACGAGAAGGGACGAACAAACAGGACAAAGCGCTTTCTAGCAACTGTTTATTCTATGAAGAAACATGAATATATATACACATGTTAACGTCAAATCATGCGCAGAAGAGGGAAGACCGCACCGCACTGACAAGAGCGATATGAAGAAAGAAATAAAATAGAATAGAAACGAACAACACGTGCCCTTACAACAGCCGAAGATTACTTATCTTGAGGTAGTTTAATGCAGTTCTCCCTAAAAGCACCGAAGTGGAGCTGACGCATTGCTTATCTGGAGCAACATGCATAGCGAAGGCGTCGATTATTTCGCGTTCCCGCCTGTTCCTGAAGAATACATATTCTAATCAGAAACCGTTAAATACTAATATTACGCTGGCACAAAACACGCAGTATTTTGAGAAATGGGTGCCCGACGGGCAACCGGAAAAACCGCGTGGGGTGAAGCTGACTTCCAGGCCCATCTGCTGTGTGTGACGTCACGGACGCGTGCGGAGGCCTTGAGCTAGTCTAGGTGGTATTGGTTGGGGCCCCGCTTTTCCACAGCTGGTATGACGTCACACATAGGTTACGCTGAAGGTCAATGGTGGATTCTCCGGGACGACGGCCAAGAGCGGAAACCTCGAGCAGTATTGCTTTCGCAATAAAAACCACTTACTGCTACTACTACTACTACTACATCTTTAACGTTCAGTGGCATCGCACAGCCCACGGGCGCTTGGCGTTTCGCCTCCATCGAAACGCGGCCTCCGCGGTCCAGTTCGAACTCGCGTTCTCTGGATCAGTAGCCGAGCGCACTAACCACTGAACAACCTCGGCGGGTGAGATGCGATGCAAGCAGGACGGATTTAGACACAGAGGGAAGTGGCTGTATTTTCTGGGGGAAAAAAATTCCACTGGGACGCCATTTGCTTCAGGCAAAAAGCTTTAAATGCATTGTGAAAATAAATACCTTCCACAGCCTCCTATCCGGCGCTTCAGGCAAGAATTTCCCGATAAACCTCGCCTAGATAAGTAAGTTAGAACAGTAGTAGCGAAATTTCGTCGGGGCAAATAAATTACCTTTAGCAGGCTTTTTCTGAATTTATGGGATCTCGTACCGGGCACCGCACTATAGTGCTCTAGAATACAGGATTGTAGAGTACCCGCCGCGGTGGCTCAGTGGTTAGGGCGCTCGACTACTGATCCGGAGTTCCCGGGTTCGAACCCGACCGCGGCAGCTGCGTTTTTATGGAGGAAAAACGCTAAGGTGCCCGTGTGCTGTGCGATGTCAGCGCACGTTAAAGATCCCCAGGTGGTCGAAATTATTCCGGAGCCCTCCACTACGGAACCTATTATCCTTTCTTCTTTCACTCCCTCCTTTATCCCTTCCCTTACGGCGCGGTTCAGGTGTCCAACGATATATGAGACAGATACTGCGCCATTTCCTTTCCCCAAAAACCAATTATTATTATTATTAGAGCACTATAGCGTAACTCGCCAAAGAAAAAAGATAGTTTTTTGAGGAAAGGAAGTAATGCAGTAATTATCATGCGTCTAGGTGGACACCCGAGCAGCGCAAAAAGGGAAGGGAGGAAGGTCGGAGTGAAAGAAGAAAAAGTATTTTTTGGGGGAAAGGAAATGGCACAGTATGTGTCTCACATATCGGCCGCCACCATAAACCACGCCGTAAGGGAAGAGATAAAGGAGGGAGTGAAAGAATAAAGAGGTGCCGTAGTGGAGGGCTCCAGAATAATTTCGACCACCTGGGGATCTTTAACGTGAACTGACATCGTACAGCACGCGGGCGCCTTAGCGTTTCGCCTCCATCGAAACGCAGTCACCGCGGTATTTTTTAATTGGTTTTTGGGGAAAGGAAATGGCGCAGTATCTGTCTCATATATCGTTGGACACCTGAACCGCGCCGTAAGGGAAGGGATAAAGGAGGGAGTGAAAGAGGAAAGGAAGAATAGATGCCGTAGTGGAGGGTTCCGGAATAATTTCGACCACCTGGGGATCTTTAACGTGCACTGACATCGCACAGCACACGGGCGTCTTAGCGTTTTTCCTCCATAAAAACGCAGCCGCCGCGGTCGGGTTCGAATCTGGGAACTCCGGATCAGTAGTCGAGCGCTCCAACCACTCAGCCATAGCGGCGGGTAGAAAGAGGTCTCTCAAATTGAGAAATTGTAAATTGGTTTTTGGGGAAAGGAAATGGCGCAGTATCTCTCCTACTATCGGCGGACACCTGAACCGCGCCGTAAAAGGAGGGATAAATGAGGAACTGAGAGAATAAAAAATGGAAGAAGTGCCGTATATAGTAGTAGTAGTAGAGAACTTTACTGACAAGGAAGATAATAGAGTCTAGAAGAAGTACACAATGGGAGGTGTCTTCATTTCGAGACTCCGCTGGCCTTCGCCGCCGCTCTAGCCTGCGCAGCGAGTGTGTGCTGCTGGATGGAAGCAGCTCTTATCAGGGAAAAGGAAAGAAAAAAAAATCTTCCACGGTGGTGGGGGGAAGGACGATGAAGAAGACATGCCAGCGAAACGGAGACATTGGCTCCGGCTTTTATGATCAATTTTGCAGTGTTAATTATTTGTTACTGCGGTATAACTATTACCATTGTATCCGTGAAGGTGCGGGTTATCAACCAGTACCGGTGGCTACCACAAGGTACGAAGTTTCGCCAATTTTCCGGGATATTCTGTGGAGGTCGGCGCCGTTCCTCTAAGCCTAAACGAAGAGCTTGGAACTGCCCATAGCGAGGCCTAACCTTGGCGTGGGAAGGCTATCGTCTCAGGCGGCGGCTTTACAAACCGAGATGGCGACGTCCATTGTTCTGGACCCGGCGATTTCCGGCGTTAGCCAGATGTGTGTTGAGGTACAAGGGGAAGAAATTTCTTCAGAGTAATTCAACACCGGTGCAGACTGGTCGCACGTTGGCCGGCGTATAAAGACCTTGGCCGGCGAAGGGTTTGCCGCTCGCCAGTCAACTCCTACGACGAAGAACTTTGCCAGGAACGTGAAAGCTTCGATGACGAGGGCAGCAAGGATGCCGGACGCCCTACCACGAGAGGAGACCAAGGTGATAGTGCGGCCTCGGGGAGGCCTTAACATCGCGAGGACTCAGATTGCCACCGTGGCATCGGCCATCATGACGGCGGCGAACGTTTCAAGGGACGACGGGGCAGCGGATACTTTCTGCCCCAACTTACAACAAAACATTATGGTGGTGAGTACCCCCGATGATACACGTGCTTCACGTTACGCTGAGATAAAATCGATCTGCATTGGTGGCACAGAACACGTGGTTGGCGCATATCCAACCGCGCCATACGGCACCGTTAAAGGCGTTATTAGAGGTATCCCAATAGAGGACTCCCCGGCCACAATCGACCGGAACATTGTCACCTCGAGAAATCCCTTGGCACTTGGCGCGAAGAGTATTGGCAGCTCGACCACAGTCATCGTGGCTTTCAGGGGCCTGAAGGTCCCGAATTACGTGTGCTATGGTCCCGTTCTTACCAGGTGCAGCCTATATCGAAAACAATTCGAAGTATGTAAGAAGTGCGGACCGGTGGGTCACTGCTGCGATGTTTGTCCAAACCCCCACGTGAAAGCTTGCTTCGCTTGCGGGGCCGCTGACCCCAAAAAAGATCATAGATGCACCCCCACTTGCAAATTGTGCGGAGGGCAACATCTGACCGGTGCCAAGGTTTGTAAGAATAGGTACAAGACCCCATACGTAGTTAAAAAGAGGCAATGGGAGCGCAAGATGGCCGAACTACAAGCGCAGCAGCCACAACTAGCTTCTCTCAGAGCTGAGGAATTTCCATCGCTGAAGTCAAGACCTGTAACACCTGCCGGCCCAGCTGGTGGCCACGCGTCCGTCTCAAAGAGCAGGGTCAGCAAGAATAGACAGCGTAGCGTTAGCCGTAAGCGATCACAGTCACGTGACCGCGTGAGCTGGGCCGATGCAGCAAGGCACGATGCCAAGAAAGCACAGGGGGGTACCACCACCACCACCACCTCTAATAGCACCGCAACCTGTAAGACCGTTAGCACCATCAAGAACGCCGACGGCAACAACAACAAGTCGAGGGAAGACGAGGTGATGAGGACGTTGAAGGAAGCCAACGAGGCCCTCCAGCGCGAAAACAACGAGCTCGTGATGAAAGTGAGTAGGCACGAGGCCACTATTAGCAAGATGGCCAACGAGATCGCGACAATCAAGAGCCTTCTGACTACTCATTTCACCAGCAACGAAACACCCCAGTCAGTATTATGTGACATCACACCGGGTAATCACAGTGCTGTACCACCAACATCCGCCGAGAAGGAACCGGCACCCAAGAGACGGGCAATCGAGAACCCGAAGGAGCGGAAGCTTAATGACCGGGTGGACAACCTGAAAGATAAGGTTGACCACATCGAGGAACATCTCTACGGGCTCGACGATTATATTAAAACAACCTTCACCAAGATGATTAACGACAAGTTCGCCGCCATTGAGCTGACGTGTCAGCAGTTAACGAACGCAATACAGCAAATAACACAGCATCCCCTTGTAATGTGGTATGCATCGGCCCGGTCTTCGCACCACGGACATTCGCTTTTGTAGCGCTCGGGGAATAATAATTGGTTTTTGGTGGAATGGAAATGGCGCAGTATCTGTCTCATATATTGTTGGACACCTGAACCGCGCCGTAAGGGAAGGGATAAGAGAGGGAGTGAAAGAAGAAAGGAGGAATTAGGTGCCGTAGTGGAGGGCTCCGGAATAATTTCGACCACCTGGGGATCTTTAACGTGCACTGACATCGCACAGCACACGGGCGCCTTAGCGTTTTTCCTCCATAAAAACGCAGCCGCCGCGGTCGGGTTCGAACCCGGGAACTCCGGATCAGTAGTCGAGCGCCCTAACCACTGAGCCACCGCGGCGGGTCGCTCGGGGAAGATGATCTTGCATTTGTAAAGATTGGGGAATGTATCGGTCTGGAGTTGCCTCCAGTCCCGGGCTTCCTGAGCGTTTAAGCTTTTTATGTGGAGGGGGAAAGTGCTGTCGTTGTGTGCTTGGAAAATGCAGCCGTGTGTTGTAGGTGACGGGAACTTCAGGGAGAAAGCTTGAGTCGGGGTTGGAGCCCGCTCGGTTGGTATGTCCTCGAGCTAGTGCGTCCGCGACCTCGTTGCCCTCTAATCCCGCGTGACCAGGCACCCACGTTATCTGATGTCTTAGGGAGGAATTGGCGCTCATAGAGTTGGTTACTGTGCCCAACAACTTTTTGGGTATTCCGCCTGCAAGTTGTAGCCGACAGGATGCTTGGGAGTGTGTCATGACGTGTACACCCTGGTTAAGGGCGTCGCCGTACTGGATCGCCAGCAGAATTGCTGCCACCTCTGCTTCCGTGATCGTCGTGTATTTCAAGGAGGCGCTGACAACCTCGTTGTGGGAGGAGTTCACCACAACTGCCGTCGCCCGCGTGACCTCACTGTGTGTTGCTGCGTTGGCATACACCGTGTGGGGGCTGCGTGCCGCCGTCCGCTTCAAGTAGCCCATTCTGGCTGAGCGTCAGCCTGACACGGCTCCGCTCGACATGTTTTTGCGAATCGGGGAGACGTATGCCCGCGAGCGATATGTTGTTGGGAGGTTGGTCGTGCTTTGTATTATCTGGACGTCTGCCGGGTAGCTAACCCGCTCCAGAGTTTGACTACCGGTGTCCGTGTGAAGGAGGCTTGCGCGTTGCGAGAGGAGAAAAGCCTCCTGGATCTCCTCGAATGAGTTGGAGAGGCCGAGGGCCTCTAGTTTGGCGTTTGAAATGCCGATAGGAATGCCCGGCGCAAGTTTGTACCCAGTACGTAACATGGCATTGACTTTGGTGAGATCTTGTCTAGTTAATTGCAGGTACGGTAGGCCGCAGGAAACGCGGCTCACCACAAGTGCTTGGACGAGGCATAGCGTGTCCTCCTCGCGCATGCCTGTCCGATTGCGTGCCACTCTTCTGATCATTTTGCGACTTGCTGTGTTGTGGTGGATAACAGCTTGATAGCGTAGGTGGCTTTTCGATTACTCTGGAGCCATAAGCCAAGTATGTGTATCTATCGGGTCTCCCGGACGGGGACGCTGTGTAGGAGGACCTGAATGTCTCCTGGAGACTTGTAGTTATGTCTTTCTATGCGGATGATCTCTGACTTTTCCGGAGCACAGCGTTGTCCGCACTGGGCGGCCGTGTCCTCAACGCAGGTGGCAGCTTGCTGAAGAATTTCTTTGGCCGCCAGAGAGCCTTTGGTAGTCCAGAGAGTTATGGCGTCGGCGTACAGTGTAAATCCGATGTTTCATAGTGCTTGAAGGTTTCGGGCCACGCCAACCATCGCGACGTTGAAAACGAGAAGGGAGGTGATCGAACCCTGAGGCGTGCCTTTGTGCGGTATGTCCTGTGGGTCCGAGCGTGTACCTCCTATGCCGATCGTAGCGGTTCTGTTGGATGGGAAATTTTAGACGTAATGAAAGACGCTTTCCCCACAATTTAGGTTGTTCAGTTCTGTGAGGATGGCATCGTGAGACACGTTGTCGAAGGCACGTTTGAGATCAAAGGCCTTCACAAGGTGCTCCCCTGCGCTTGGAACGTGCGCCAGTACCTCCACCTTGAGTAGAAGGAAGGCGTCTTGAGTGAATAGCCCGTATCGGAAGCCGATCATGGATGGAAGGAAGAGGTTGCTGTATTTTATGTAGTTCTGCAGACGAGTTTGGATCACCCTCTCGTATAGCTTGCCCAGACACGACGTGAGTGAGATGGGGCGGAGCGCCTGAAGTGTGGGCAGCTTCCCCGTCTCTGGGATGGCGACGATTTCGGAGTGTTTTCACTCTTGAGGGATTATATTCTTTTCCTAGAGCTCATCGTTAATGTACTGAGTTACATCCTGAATTCGGTCCTTGCCGAAGTTGCGTAATATAGCGTTGATGATTTTGTCCGCACCTGCCGCCAGGAGTCTCTAGTCAGGAGGACAGGAGTCTCTAGTCACACTGTTTCCCTCTCTTGTGGGAAAGGCAGGGTTAGTTAGGAGTTCCAGTCCTATCGTGTGCATAGCTCTCACTGCAGACTGACCTCTTGCCGTGTTATCACAATACCCCCACTCTCTGTGGGGCGCGTTGAAATCTCCTACGGTCACGCGCTGATTACACTGCGCTTTGTGAGAGGCAGCCAGTAGCAGATCTTTAAAGTCCCCTTTCCTAGGCTTGGGGGCTTGTAGACGTTAATGATAAAGGTGCTTGCTCGGCCGCACTTGTTGGGCGCAACCTCGACCGTCAAGTGATCGGCGTCCGGTACTGGCAGGGCATGCTCGACCACAGTTATATCTTTTGCCATTAAAATAGCAACCGATGGCATCAGGGGCTGACTGATCGTGTAGTATCCCGCCAGCGTCGGGGCCTTATGGGCTCCCACTTCCTGCAGGCAGATAAGGTCTGGACAAATTGCAGTGGCGGCAATTAATTGTTTGAGGCGACCCGCTTTGCGCTTGTAACCCCTTCAATTCCACTGCCAAATTTCTATGTGTTCTGCATTTTGGCTGCTTTTAGGGTGCGTGGCCATCTTGGACGTATCGAAATGAGGTGCGACCCGCATCGCCGCTGACTGAGCTGGTGCGACTGCGTAACTGCGAGGGGCTCTGGCCGTGCTCGTCCGACGAGGCTCGTTTACGGTGTCGAGTT
>JARKHS020026214.1:0-27192 GCA_030143305.2 Amblyomma americanum
GAGTGAATATCGTACGTGGCTGGCTGGTAACTTGCCGACATGAATTTTTTTTAAAGCACCTTTTTCGAAGGCAGGCTTATTACAGATAATAAATAATAATAACAATATGAAAGCATGCATTACTAACGGTCATGCACATCTAATAATACACTTTGTCCAAAGTGTTTAGGAGAATTCTTCAAGGTGCACTCTAAGCAGAAAGGAATAAAAGAGAGTAAACTCTCCCCTAGCGCGCTCTATTTTATGAAAGGGATTACGCTAGAGGACAGCTTACTTGATTTTTAGTCCCATAAAGGCGTTTTCACGTTTAGAGCGTGTAGAGTTTTTGAAATCCAAAATATTTTACCCAGAAAGAATTTTTATTGAAGTATCAAGTTTCTTTGAAAGCTGTATAGCTTTTTTTGTAGCTGAACGGCTGCGCTTGGATGAAAGCTAACGATTAATTCCTCTCTTATTTCAGATAATCACCATTAGTACATTAAAAGAATTTGGTCTGCGCAAAGAAAGGAGTACCACACCACTCCTCAGCTATATTTTAGAATCTGCAACCATTTTTTCGTCGAAACACCAGCCAAGTCAAACACGAGGTAAACATTTCGCGCAATTCAAGTAGTGAGCAATGCGCTCTGCAATCCAGAAACTCGCACACACGATGGCGCCTGTTTTCTCTCTAGGTAATTTTGACAACTCCATGCTCCATGGCTGCTACAGCCAGCGCGTGCGGCTGCGATACCTTTTTTTACTGCTTGATGCTTTTACTGCATTATTTCGTGAAATCAAGCGCAACCCAACACTAGGGAAACCAATGTCATGAAGGCTATGCGCTCACCATAAGGAATAAATTTATGAAAAGTTCGTTTATGTTTACTCGGGAGGGTCCGTATATAGCATTACTTTCGAAATTCCCCATTCTTCTTCATCGTCTTCCTACGTAATCGATGAAGCTGCTGCTGTTGACCTTCATAGCTTCAGGTTTATAACCTCCGTTCTTCATAGGTCAGGAGTTCGGTAAAAACTACGAAAATATCTGCAAAATCGATAGTGAGTGAAGTATAATAAGAAATGCATACGCTGAGCCGGGTGTAACAAAAAGATAAATGTTTATAGTGGTACTCTATAGGCGGGCGAAGTGAGTTTATGATCCGTGCTCCAAAGAATGGAGCACAAAACACCGCACAAAGAGATCAGCGGCAAAAAAAATGTTCAACAGCTTCCAACTGCAGCTGACGCACTACATCGCTTCTATTTCAGTACAAGCCAAATTTGGGCTCAATAAACATGTGACGGCCCGTCCCGTCTATCGGGCGAGATTGGGGTCGCGATGTAAAAGGCCTTCCATTAGCTTTGCGCAGAAATCCACGACGACACTGCCTGTATGTTGTATATATATATATATATATATATATATATATATATATATATATATATATATATATATATATATATATATATATATATATATATATATATATATATATATATATATATATATATATATATATATATAAACCGGTGCTTGCAGTCTCTGAACGTCAATGCCTCATGCGAGCCTCGAGGGAGTGATAGTGTGGGCGTCTAGAGCTTGAAGCAAAACAGCGGATATCAGTTCCTTTTATTCCACATTCAGACATGAACACTAGAGTTGGAAGTGTATGCGCAGCGAACCGCAGCAGTGACCTAGTTGTTTAAGCATTCGTCTCGCATGCAGGAGCTGCGGGGTTTGATCCCCAGTGGCGCCGGGTACCCAGCGGTGATACAATGCCTGGTTCTCGGCTTCTCCGGGGTGAAATACTAAGAAATTAGACATGTAACCCCTCCTTAAGTAGAAGAAAACACCGTGTGTCATGGCGCTCTTTGACAACAGATGACCTTGGGCCATAAAAATGCATCATCATCATCATCATACCGGCCCATTATCCCCCTATAGACCTCTACTCTGTCGCCACCTCGCTCGACCGAAGACACGTGGGCTCATCGGGGGACATGTCGGGCACGTATGGACGACGGGCTCTCGCTGCACACCGCACGCACACGCCTCGATCGCCTTGCACGCAAACGGGCCTCAAGGCTGGACGGCGTAGATCGAAGGCTGGCGACAGGTCGCCACTCTCGGCCTCCGGGTCTCGCCGCTCCTCGGTCGCTCGATACATCGAGTCGCGGTCGGGTGTCCCCCCCCCCCCCCCCCCCCTTTAAGCGGGTTGGCTTTTATAATCACGCACCCAATCAGCGAACGCTCCTAATTGGAGTAATCCTACCGGCTGGTTCCGGAACAACGATAGGGAAAGAAGGAAGGAGGAAGGAAAAGGATTGGGCCGTAGATGCGAGTACATCCTTGGCGTCCAAGGGCTTTGCGAAAGGGTTTGTGGGAGACAAGAGGATGGCACTTTCCGTTAAGGTCACGTGACTCGGTGGTTTGTAAAGTATTTTGTGCGCTAACCTGCGTCGACATACCGAGAGAGAGGTACCCAATTACTAATAGACATCTCACATCCTTTGCCGCACAAATCTTTGCGCTTGCTCTTGTTGAGCTAAGTTTAGGCTAGTTAGAAACCTTAATATTTCACGTATACCAGTGTCAGGTCAACACGCTAGTCTAATATTTCTCTAATGCTTTTTTTTTTCCGTAGAATACTTTGTTTCCGGTTTCGCATTTTCGTGTTCTGGCAAGTTCCAAAACTGAAACGATAGGGAAGCATATTGTCTTTTACACATTAACTGCGTTGGGAACCAATACTGAGTGGAAATCAAAAGTACATTTCAGCTTTACTTCTGTCTTTCGGGTTTTCATAATTAAACATGAAAACCAAGGAAACATCGCATAAAAGTAGAACAAATTTGTATCTTATATTTTGCCTGAGGAATAACAAAAACAAAAATAAGCGCCACGCAGTCATGTGCACCTAACTTGCAAACAACAACATGCTCACTTTTTCTCCCTCCCTTTTTAAAATGTGTTCCTTTTTCAAGAAAATACTTAAGGAGTTCGAATTGGCCAAAATCGTCAGACGCTACAGACTGTTTTTCTCAAAAATTAAGAAACCTTACGGCTTTCTTCTACATCTTTTGACCGCGTCAAACGTTGCGTAATGCACACGGGATACGCTTTATTGCAATGTTGCATAATGTTATGTAAGGACTGCAGGTGCATGCAAGCATATCTTCAGGCCTGGACTGAAATAAGCGCTTCTTAAAAGAGCACCCTTACTCGCCAGTACGACCATACTGGAACCTTGGCATTCGGAAAAAAAAGTGTCATGTGCACAAGCCTGAATCTCGAAAAGAGGACATCTTTTCTTCACAGCATGAACTTGGGCCTTGACGAATAAAATTTTTCCCTCACTCACAAAGCGCGTTCAGGGACATTGTATATCGGATAGGCAAGTAGATAAAAGCACAACATAAAATAACTACATGTTTCTAAAAAACAAAACAAAAAAGCTGGACGCTTGCCAAGTCAACTGAGCTCAGGAAAGTGCTTATGAGTACTTATATCTTCTACGGTTCCACCCTCACAACCGCTGGAAAGTTCGTTGCACTGAGAGACATCGCGCCACATGTCTTAGCAAGCACTCAACTGCTTGCACATTCGCTAGTTGACCCCACTAATCCAGCTTGCACATGACCAACCCGACGAGAGCGTGTACATTTGTTTCTGAATAGACGGCGGCGGAGAACTTGCAGGCCTCCGATCGAGGAGCGCAAATAACAAACCCGACGAGGCCGTCCCAAAAACTGATGAGGATCCACATAGCCCTGATCCGCCTTAATTACTTCAGCGCCCGTAAGCCGCGTTTCGCTCAGAGTAATTACTGGGGAGGGGGGGGGGGGGGACATGTCGAAACGTCTACGTGAGAAGAGGCGGATAGCTATAGCACTGCCTTCAACGAAAGCTTCTTCGTTTTCGAGAATGCCGGAGCCGGCGAGATTTGACGGAATTAGGACTCGAGGCCGGCCTCTAAGCTCTCGGCAAAACGCGCCGGAAAAGGAGGAAAAATCGTTTCGCTTAGAGCAGTTTAGACCTCTCAGCGACTCTGAAACAATATTATGCCGAATGTGTCGCCCTTCACACAACTGTTTGGTTTTCGCGACACTGTTTTCGGCAATTTTGGTGTCCCGGGGAATGGTGACCGCTGGAGTTCTAATAAGCTTTTTTATTTTTCCACCAGTTAGCGCTTATGTCTGAAAACTGTTGTCTCAACCAGCAAAGATGCATCGCATGCTGGTCGCGTTACGAATCGCTCTTCGTGCCAGAGGTTCGTAAGCTAGCTCAGCTCAGTTAGCTCAATTCGATTCATGCATCTGAGATTCGGGAATAAGTTGTGCAAACATTCAGAAAATGGGGTTCGCAACAAGCAAGAAGTAAACTGAAAATTTGTGTTGTTTCTCGATTATAACAGCACGAATCTGACGAAGTGACAACAAAGCGCTGACAGGATAATTATGACTTGCTACCTTCCACACTTTTTTCTTGTTGCTCACGTCCAACGTTCTCGGACAAAAATTTTTAATATTAAACAGTTGTAAGATACTCTTGTAGAAATTTTGAAGTTAATGATCTATTCTTCTGCTGTGCAACAAAATCTTTCTTTTAACTTGTTTCCATCGATCGCATCGAGCAATTAAGACTGTCATTGAAAAGCAATGGGGAATGCGTGTGACGATAGCAAAACGGTTATAGAAAAAAAAAATAAGAGTGCGGTCGGGTGGTCTGCGACTATATTTATATGTACAATGAAATCTTACATTATATGAAAAAAATTATTTGTGTTCACATACTTTTTCCGTAAAAAATGTTTTTGTCCTGAATTGCTGGGTATAAGTATGCACCAAATTCATCGTTGTCGCTTTAGTGAGCATGAGTACGGAGGAAGACACACACATGCGCATGTGCGCACATGCTCACCAACGAACAAATCCTTCAGTTGGCGATATCATTCTGGTTATTAACTGGACAGAAATCCACAGAAAGAAATATTTTGCGTGGTGCTCACATTGAACGATTATTGGTCCTTATCAACGCTGCTATTCAAGGCCTCCTACGAGGCCCCAGACTAGGAACTCTTCCCAGAAGAACAGCTACATAACCGAGAATTGAATAAACTTCTGTCACTATTATCTAAGTGCCCCCTTTGGTAGGCGAAAATAAGCATGCATTTAGTATGAAAAAAAAATAAAAAGTCTAAGGAAACGGAAGGAAAGTTCTTTCATACAATAATAAAAAACCGCAAGTCTAGATAATATACAAGTTGTACATATTTTGAATAACAGTGAGTGGCTGACGATTTCACAGAGATTTCACACATATTCCAGTGGTTATCCGAGTCTGTTCCGCCATGTGCAGCCATGGTTGCTTTTCGTACGAGACTTCCCACCCACGGGCTTCATCAAACATCACTGCTTTGCGAGTGTATTGGAAGCTGCTCGCAAAAGCGCCCCTAGCTCTAAGACCATACGCTTCTGCAGACTCTTCATGTGGAAAATGACATTAGAGCACTGTCATCGTCAAACTGCCTTCACCTATTGGTTTTACTTATATCTTGAGGCGGTAACTTTGTGCTCTGCACTGTCTTCGAGAGGTTTTTTTTTTTTTCAGGCACACTTACCTTCAATTTTGCAAAAAAAAAAGGAACCTACGCTCTCCGAACATTAATCAGAACATAGATTAAGGCATAAGAAACTGTCGCGAATACCGTCATTGGACTTCTGACATGTTACTGGGCACTCAATGGCTGATGGATGCAGAAGTAAAGATTGTCCGTTCTGAAATACGGTAATTTCTCTGATTGCCCTTCAGTCGAATAGGTCTGGCGTCGCGCCTTTGTCTTGGTTTCATGCCCTTTCGTTCAGGTTCCGTTCAGGTTCCTTGTCCGTAAACTATGTCCCATTACCTAACACAAAAGTCGTGTCTTTTGCCAGGACAGCTGCTTTAGTTCTATTCAAATTATTACCTTAAAAGTGCCCCGTGAAGGGGAACAGCGTAAGGGGTGGGGTTTTGTACAGTGTAAAGATCATGGCAAGTAATCTTTCTCTCGACGATAGTCATTATTTGAGCTGTGTACAATTATGAAATTGAATTACAACGTCGTCTGTCCAGTAAAAAAAAATTCCCGTGCCTTTGTGTTCAATACATGACAGCACGTGAGAAGTGAGCTCTTTTTCAACTTGCTACCGTGTTCGAAGCCATAAGTAGCCATACAAAAGCAAAACGCTTTTGGAAGACAAAAGCCGCGTAGTTTTTACGCTTATTCTGCAGAGGCTACGTTAGCGTAAGTTCTTGTTGCAAAAACGGTTTGTTTTCTTTTTCATGCAGAAGAAACCACAAGCCGAACCATCATCATCATCGTTATACAGGCTACGCCCTCTGCTGGACACAGGCGTTTCCCATATATCTCCAATGAACTCTGTTTCGCAAAGCTGCGAGAGCCACATCGCTGTAAATCTTCTTAATTCCACTTGCCCACCTAACTCTGCAGCTCTCTGCTATGCTCACGTTGTCTTAGAATCCACTTCGTTACCTTAATTTAAGGAAACATTGGTCACGTGTTAGACACATTTCATGCCCTATTGCTAATTTCGTGTGATTAATTGCAGATGGGATGTCGAAAACTCGTGCTTGTTCCATAACTCACTCTATTTTCGCCCCGTATTTTAACGCGACTGCGTTAGGTGTCTGGTGCCGCAGAAACCCATGTCGTCGGAGTCAACATCGTTGGCCGTGAGCGAAAAATTCACGAAAAATCTCCACAGAGGAAACCTAGATGGCAGGTGGGCCATCTAGCCGATGTGACGTTGTGGCGTCATCACAACACAACCTGCCCACCGTGGCAGGTGGCAGTTGAATGGTCGCGTAAGTTGCCCGGGAAGAGCTACCTCGGTCTCACAAGCCCCACCGGCGACTGTTTGAAACAGCCACCTGCCAAGGCAGTGACGCACCGCTCAACAGCTGCACCACAGCTCCAGAGGGTGGTATGAGTAACCTAGAGAATGACCAATTCTACATATATTGGTATTAACCCATTAACCCGATGGAAGAAATAAATAAGTTGAGCAGCCGATGCGAACGGGACCCAATAACGTTATCGTGTTCTACTCTTAAAGGCGAAGTTTAATCGTCCCCCGGTTCCTTTAATGTTGTTTCTATTGTCTTCTCTTCCTTTGCTGGCTTGCACCGTGTTCGGTTTATATTCAAGGACTTCGGTTATTTCCAAGTTTCAGCCTAATACTTAAGTATTGGCAGAAAACAACTACTGCGTACTTGCCTCTTGATGGGTATTGGCAGGTTGTTAATTTCACCTGAGAGGCCCTGTCAAATTCACTCTTCGTTATTCTTATTATTCTCCTGGCTCCAATACAAAAGGGACGTCTACTTTTATACCCACAGCACAAATTTTCGCTCGTTTTTAATGCTGGATTTAGTGCGCCAAGGAATCCTTCAAAGTACAGCTCGTAAAAAGATTAGCCCTAAAAAAGGCGTCAGGTAGCGAGCTTAAATAATGTTACGCCAGCGTCTACCAGGCAGCCGTTGCGACAAGTCGGTCACTCGGCCTGTCGGAGCATATAAGCAGTCAGCAAAAAGAACTCAAGCTAACACGTTACCGAAGACGTCCAACGCAGTAGCAACATCAAGATATACAGTGTCTCCGCAAGTCTCTATGGCGGCGAAGATAGCGGGCCGGTCGCCTCGGGGAACGACAACAGTTCTCGGCAGGGCTTCAGGCAGACTGTTTGCTCACGCTCGTAGCTCGGTCGACGAGCACCTCGCGCACGGCCAAGAGGAGACCGCCAGCAACTTTTTCTCAGAATAACAAACACCCATGATTGGCTCTCTGTTTCTACTTTGCTCTTTTTGTTTTCTTGAGCGGTATAACGACGGACGGACGGCCGGGTCAGCCTAGAACTCGGTGGCTCAACGAGGCAGTGACTGCGGACCAGGTGTTTTGCGACAAAAAAAAAACAACGACGGAGGTAGAAATTAGCCAGAGGAAAGGGTACCTAATAAGCGTGCGAACACACATTTAGGCTGGGGTGCTGCTCAGCTGAGGGGACGTTAACTCAGTGGCGGAGGGAGGGATCGGAGGCGGCCGGACCCTTTGGGTCAACGCCGGGTATTATTATAAACATCGGATCGCTCCGCCGCTCCAGAGGTTCTTCTTCTTCCGAGCCATGTGCATGGCAATGAAGCCCACCGCGTGTTTACTTAACTGTGTGCGAGCCTCGTTCGCGGCCATCGGAAATCAATATGTGCATAAACAGTGCATATATGAGACGGCGTACTCCGCACCGCCGCTGTCGGAGTGTCGCAGCCGTTTACTCCCGAGGGACAGAGTTCGTCCCTGGAAACGCGTTCAACTTCCGCGACGGCGCCTCATCGCATCGAGGGGGAAGGAGAGCTAGGAGGGGGGGGGGGGGGGGGGTGGCACGTAGGAGAACACAAAGAGAACACTCACAGTCACGTCACGGCCGCCGCGAACGAGCGAACGGGGGAGGAAACGGGAAAGCCAAAGTGGGCGGAAAGAAAAAAGAGAAAAGGGCACGGGAGCGCAGGGAAAGGCCAAAGTGGCAAGCATCCTTTCAAGATCCTCCCCTCTCGAGCGACCCAGCCTGGAAAACAGGAAAGCCGGGTAAATACCAGCCCCTTGGACGACGGCGCGCGTGCGTGGGAAGCAAATACAGGCAAAAGGCGATAAATTCGCATTCCTCGAGAGAATGCTCTCGACGGTTTGGGCTCGGAGACGGCGGCGGGAGCGGTGCTGTCGCAACAAAGAAACGAATGAGCATCAAGGAGCCACGCGTAGCGAGCTTGGAAGCCCCGCTCGGCGCTAAGACTACTCTCCCCTCTAGCCGGCTTAAAACTTGAAAGTTGATGCGCGTGCTTCCGCGGAACGCCCGTCTATTTTTTCAATGCTATCCTCCTTCTTCGCGTGCTCTCTATCAGACTAGTGTTATCTGTTCTTTTGCGTAGTTGTTTATCGTGAGCGACATGCTTGCAATGTGTCGCGGATATGCTGTGCAACTTGCCGAGAGCATGTTGCGCAATACATGTTCTCTATTTGTTTTTGGATATAGCATCCTCACGTCACTTCTTTCCCTGACTTGTTGCGCAGTATTTAACGGTGAAGGCAAAGGTTAGCGCTATTCAACCTTCATTGCAAACGCTTCATGAATGCTTTCAAAATAGTCTGTGGGGCATGTAAGTGAAGCAGAAATTCCCAGTGGGCGAAGGTTGGGCGAGTTGCTGAACGTTCATGATGTAAAATACAGTGCTTGTCTGCCTCGTGCTATCTGTCTTTCGTGTTTCCTTTGCGCTATATTTTACACCATGGAATTCCCAGTAGCCGCAGTGCTGTACTTGGCACATCGTTCCCTACGTAATTAAGGACAGGAATGAATCGGCGAGGCGTTTGCTTCCTCCAGAAACGCAAAAAGGACGATCCATTCCGCATGTCGTGAGTATGCAGCTCTCGCTTTCATCGATTATAGTAGTCAGTGAACGGGACTTCTGAAGAAGAGAGCGCTCTCTTGATGCTGCACTCGTGCTCATACACAGAACGCTATACCACAGCAAGGAAGGAAAAAAAGGAATGCTGTGCTCCTGTCGCTTTCTCTTCTCGAAAGTACGGAGACGAAGTAGGAGATTGGCATTATGTGTTCAAGCAGTCTGTGTCTGAGATATGCGGTAGATGGCGTCATTTATTAAAATTTCACCAAAGCATGACACCAGATTAAATTATTACCTTGGAGGTCTTGAATACAGTTCACTAAGCGACCGTTGAAGAAGCATTCTCTCTTAAGCTCTTCCTGTGCACGATGAAAATATGAGTATTACTAGCTAATCCCTCAGCTGCCGATTCGAAAAAAGAAATTACTTAAAACAAAACAACCAAGGCTGTGGTAGCGAGATTTGGTTTCCGGAGTTTTTCCCCAGAAAGTGAAAAAGTATAAATTCGCACTTCTCTTTTACTGTGACTGGCCTGAATTGCTGGATAACAAATTTACTTTAAGTTTCTCCTTCTGGTAAAGGAAATCACAGCGATAGACGAAGTGATGCGAACTATTGATGACAGTCCAAGTGTTTAGTAACTCTGGTGAGGGGCTGGGATGCGGGGATACGGGGTAGGGGGTAGGGGTGCAGTTATGTGTGCGTCATGCACGACTGTTTGCCACGCGTGCGGAAGTGCGTTATGCAGGTGTGGGACATGACAGGCGAAATCAAGGAAGGCGAGAGGGAGAGATCTGGGCGTGCTGCGCAAGCAGACGACGTCGACGATGACGACGCCTTAGTTTCGCAAAAACGTTAGCCGTACAGCTGTAGTCGTACAAATTACGGCCACCCCTTGTCTGAGAGTACAGGGGCAGGCGTGAAATGAAACGTTCGTAAGCGTACTGCTACACTGGCACTTTATGCGCTACACCTGCTTTCAAAGCCCGAAAGAATACGCACATATTCTCGAAATTGTTTAGTAATACACTGTCGTTTCAAACCCAGCCCCCAATTACGCGCGGTAAAGCATCCTCGCAGTGCCCAGTACGCTCCATTAGGCATTTTTGCTGGGAAGCATCCAATTCAAGCTGAAGCACACTGACGACATCTGTTCACAAGAATTTCCTCATGTGGTTCGTTAAGACATCTCAAACCTTACACAATTGCGCTTAATTGATGCAACAATTTACTGCGACTAAGTGACTATAGTAGTAGTAGTAGTAAAGACTTTTATTCGACCATAATTTATAGGCCGAGCATGTCGACCGCCTGGGCGACCAGAAGTCGCTGTTCTTCTTCCCCTTCAGCGCCAAGCCAGTCGAGCCAGGTGGTGATGGATAGAAAGGGTGGGGGGAAGGAACCCGACTGCTGAGCAGCCGGGCAATAGAAGAGGCAATGGGCCAGGTCCGCATAGATGCAGGGGCAGTTGGGACAGGAAGGGTCCGATCGATAGCGATAGAGGAAGAGGCGGGACGGGGTGATAACTGCATTCATCTGAATGTGCCGAAGAAGGCGAGACTCCGGCACCGTGAGTGATAAATGAGGAGGAGGGTAAAGGCGTTTGTCGAGGCGGAGCTCAAGGTAGACCTCTTTTATGGTGCGGCGAAGGGTGAGCCTCCCACCGTTCTCCGAGGGCTTGGGCCAGGGGATCAACGGTGCCCGGAAAAGTGTGTCGCGGGCGAGCTGATGAGCCAGCTCATTGCCGTCAATCCCTGAATGCCCAGGGACCCAGCGGAGGAAAACGATGGAAGGCTGCAGTGCGGAGACCGCTCGTTCGACCTCCTGTTGGAGAGAAGGGGTCAGGGTGCGTTTCTGTATGTGGTGTATAGCGGCTTGTGAGTCTGAATAGACTGTGTACTCTTGGAGAGAGGGAAGGAGGGCAAATGACTGGAGGGCATGCGCAATGGCGAGGACCTCGAGGGACAATGCGTCTGGAGGGTGTAGATACGGCCCGCTGGTGTGGGTTTCAGGAGCAGGGAGGTGTGGATGGTACAGGGCGTAGCCGCAGGAACCTCGAGGAGCCACGAAGGAGGCATCCGTGTAAGCTACACCCTGGGTATCAAAGAGAGGGGAATGGTGCTGTGCGGCCGCGTGACGACGTCCGGCGTGCAGGACGGGGGACATGTTGGTCGGGAGGGGAAGGATACGAAGATTGGGAGCGGGGGTGGGAATAGGAGAGGTAAACGGGGAGATTGGAATGGGCGAGATACCCGCTTGAGTCAATAACCACTGACCCTGACGGGTAAGGGAAAGCCGGGCAAGTTGCAAGTCACGATGGAGACTGAGAAGAGAACGAAGAGGATGGAAGAGGCCTGTGGCAAAGAGCTTAGTGGTAGAGGTAGTGATAGGGAGGTTGAGAGCTGCCTTGTAGAGGCCCACAAGGGCAGTCTCGAGAGTGTTAAGTTGAGTCTGATTGAAGGAAGCGTAGGGTGCAAAGTACAAGACTTTGTTGAGGGCCAGCGCGTGGGCAACGCGGCACGCGTGAGCCTCGTGGAGACCTGAGCGTCGAGTGACCACGCGCCGCAGGAGGTGAGTTACAGAGTGGCAGGTGGTGACAGCGCGGTGGAGGGCTTGCACATTCTTAGCCGCATGCAAAGGGAAGCCAAGAACTTTGCACTGTGTGACGACAGGAATGGGAGAGCCAGAAAGGTGGAGAGAGACGAAGTGGTTGTGTGAGCGCTGGTAGGAGGAATGGTTGAGAAGGAGAAGCTCGGATTTCTCAGGAGCAGGAGAGAGGCCAGCGGTGGTGAGAAAGGAGTCGATGAGATCTAGGCCACGTTGCAGGGTGTCCTGTACGTGACCGGGAGAGCCAGATGAACACCAGAGAGTGATGTCATCGGCGTAAAATATATGATGCAGGTCGGGAATTTCAGCTAGCTGGGAGGCGAGAGGGGCCATAGCGAGATTGAAAAGGGTAGGAGAGAGAACAGCACCTTGAGGAGTGCCACGGGTGAGGTGGTGTGGGTTAGACAAGTGGGTATCTACACGAAAGCGAGCCACACGTTTAGAGAGGAATGAGCGGATATAGGAGTACATGCGGGAGCCACAATCCAAAGAGGCGAGTTGAGAAAGGATGTGATCGTGGCAAACACCGTCAAAGGCCTTGCGAACATCGACAGTCACAAGTGCGTAAATTTGAGTGGGTGTAGGGGACAGGAACGTTTGCTGGAGAATCAGAAACATGTCCTGTGCACAGACGCGGCGTCGGAAGCCAATGAGAGAATGGGGGAAAAATTCCCGTGCCTCAAGAAAATCAGAGAGGCGAGTCAGAGCCATTCGCTCAAGGGTCTTACCAACGCACGACGTCAGGGAGATTGGGCGGAGGTTAGAGAGAGAGGGAGGTTTGCCCGGCTTTGGAATCATAGAAATAAGGGAGGATGTCCAGGAGCTCGGCAAGCAGCCGCTCTCCCAGGCCTCATTGTAGATTTCAAGGAGGAATTTTTTGGCGCAGTCAGGAAGGTTACGAAGTGTGGTGTATGTAATGGCATCCTCACCGGGAGCCGAGCGTGTAGAATTAGCAGCCAGAGCAGATTCGAGCTCCCGGAGAGTGAAGCATTGGTCCAGATCGGGGTTAGGTCCACCTGAGTACACCGGGTAGGAGGGTGCCAGAGGGGGCGGGATGTAGAGAGAGGCGAGTTGATCAAAAACTTCGGAGGGAGTCCCCTGAGTGAGGGCTTTAGCTAGAGTGGGAGCAAGGGCAGGCTTATTGCCAAGGAGGGATTTAAAGAGAGACCATGCGGATCGCGAGTGCAATGCAGAATCAAGGCCATCACAAAGAGCACTCCAACGAGAGTGCTCGAGGGAGGCGCAGTGGGCGACGATCTCAGCCCGCAGAGCAGTGATCCGGGAGGAAAGTTGGGCATTGTGTGGTTGGGAGCGAAAGGAGCGTTGAAGACGTTTACGGCGACGCCATAAACGGATAAGGTATGGATCTGGGTCCTGGATTGGGTAACGAGAGCGAACGCGACGGCTACTGGACGTGAGCGCTGCAGAGATGCGCGACGTCCAGTCGTCGTAGGATTGAAAGGAGTCGGAGGCGAGATTAGTGCGAAAAGCATGCCAGTCAGTGTGAATAACCGGATGACAGCGAGGGATGTGGGAAAGAGAGGTGGTGATATGGATGAGAAAGTGGTCACTTAGAAGAGTTTCGGCTGTCACCTGCCAGTGAAAGGAAAGTGAACCCCGAGAGAAAGTGAGGTCGGGTGTCGTGGGGCGTTGTTAGGCAATGCCCGCTCGAGTAGGAGAGCCAGGAGTATTAAGAAGGGTGAGGTGGCGTTCCTGGGCCAGACAATGCAGGAGGCGGCCGGGTTTGAGGGTTTGTGGGTAGCCCCAGAGTGTGTGAGGGGCATTAAAGTCACCACCAAAGAGGAGATGGGAGGTAGAAGGAAGAGAGTGAAGGAATTTGCCCAGAGCAGAGAATAAAGAGGAAGTGACAGGGGGGTTGTAAAAAGACAAAAGGACGAGTGAGATGCGGGAAGAAGGGTGGTAATAAACCACACAAACTAAATATTTAAGGAGGGTGGAGGGGATGTCAATTTGCTCTACGAGCACGTCACTGCGTACATAAATAGACGCAAGTGGCGTGGCCGTAGTGGCATGGTAGGCGCGGTAGCCTGGGACATTGCGGGCCGTCCGGGTCTCCTGGAGAAGGAGAAAATGAGGCAGAGAGGGGCGGGTGAGTAGGTACTGGTGGAGGGGGGTCTTATTGTGGCAAAGATTTCGGCAGTTCCACTGCACAATTTCGAGGTCCTCGCCAAACGCCATTATGAGAGTGGAGAGGAACGCGATGGTACGCGTTCCTTCTTTTTTGCCGGGGGCAGTGACTCATGGACGGATTGGAGCATAGATGTGAAAGATTCCAATTGCTTTGATTGTGCTTGGAGGGTGGTAAGAATCTGGAGAACCGAAGTTTCCAGCTGAACCAAGCGAGTGTGATGTGCCTGTGTGGTGGTTTCGACAAGGTCAGCCAAAGGGGCGACCTGGGCGCTGGAGGAGGGAGTGGGGAACGTGGCAAGGTGCTCATTTAGCTTGTTAAGCTGGGAGGTAAGAGAGGAGGTGGTTGTCTGGAGGGTTTGAGTCAAGGCATGTATCTGCTGTTGTAGATCGTGGGAAATGCGCTGCTGCTCTCGCTGCTGGCGTTCCAGCATTGCGAGCCGGAGGTCGAAGGAGCGGCTCGCGTCAGTCAAGGATGGAGAGGGTGGTGTAGTGGAAGAGAGGGACGCTGGCACCGAGGATCCTTTAACTATGGCGGCAAAGGAGCCTGGTGGTGACGTGATCGGAGCTGATGGATATTCATGATTAGAGGAGGAGGAGGAGGAGGAGGAGGGGGAGGAGGAGGAGGGGGTGGTGGGTTGAGTGGCCCGGCGCAAAGCTAGGCGTCGGAGGTATGCAGCTTTAGCACACTCGCGTTGTTTAGCAAGGAGGAAGGGGCAAGTGGGGTCGAGGGAGGGGTGGGTGTTCACCTGGCAATGAACGCACCAGGGCTGGGCACACACATGAGCGGAAGGGTCAGCGGGTAGAGGAGCAGCACAGCGACGGCACTTTGCCGGAACGCTGTGCTGGGGGCATTGGTGGGCGCGGTGGCCTAGAGTGAGACAACGGCTGCAGGTGGGAGGCTTAGGTTTATGAGGACGGCACCGGAAGGCAACGCGTTTGAAATATACAAAGTGGGGGATGACGGTACCAGCGAACGTTATGAGCACTGATTGAGTGGATCCCATCATGCGAGCAGCGAGAATATCTGTTTTGAAAGATTCTAGGTCATGCATGAGCTCATCAGGAGTGAAGTGGCCACCGGCGTTATGAATGACGCCGAGGCATGAGATGGGAGGATGGGGGGAATAAGTTTTGATGCTGACAGGCTTACCGTGAAGGTGAAGGTGCGTGATAGAAAGTAGGAGGTGGGCGGTGAGAGGAGAATGAGTTTTTAAAAACACAAGGCTTTGGGCTGGCTTGGCCTGAAGGGTGATGTCTGCACTGGTCTTGGAGGAAAGTTGTGCAGCGGAGGTGACTGCGGCGAGCACGTCGTAGAGAGGCAGCTTGGGATTGAGGGTACCAGGAGGGAGTTGTATGCCAACAGTGATGAGCTCGGAGCGGGGTCGGGTGGCGGAAGCAGGCTTACGGCTGGCACCGATGGTGCTCCAGCCGATTTCCAGGGATGGAGTGTCGTCTACCGGGGACGCCATGAAGTCCATGTCTGCCGACGAATCGTCAGCCTGAGGCGCAATCTGCGACGCTGGTGCCGGGCTGCAGGTCTTGGTGTCAGCGGGTAATGTGGCTGGTGTAGGCGCGGCGGCACCGGCGGCGTCGACGAACGCAGGCGGCTGCGACGCGTCTATGGGCCCAAAGGTGTTGACGTCTCTTAGAGCGTGGACTTGGCGAGCAGTGGACGCTGCGGCGACGACGAACGCTGTCGGCTGCGCCGCGGCCGTCGAACCGGAGCTCCCAGCGTCGCTCACAGTGTTGGTTGCGACAGGATTTTGCGCGGTGGCGTGGGCGGTTGGAGTAGGCCCCGCGGTGGCGGCATCAGTGGGTCTGGGCTGCAGGGGCTTCGTCAGACGCTGCATTGCAGAGGTGCAGGCGCGGCGCGTTAGGGCTAGCGAGGCGCCGCGCTGCTTCAGACTTTTGGAGGCGCTTGAAGGGCCAGCCCGGCAGCGGGCCGTGATGCCGATGGTATCCACGTGCTTCGGAAGCCTTCCGGAAACGATGGAGAGGAAATCCAGGGGCGGGCGAAGCCCTGGATTAGGCCAGGGGCAGGGGAAAGCGGAGCTCGATAGGCAGCCAGCTAAACAGGGCGGCGCCACCTAGCGGATAACACGCAGCAAGAAGTCGCAGCAACTATAACTAAAACACGCAGCAAGAAGACAGCGAGAAGGAACTGACGGGACGCAGCTTTTTTTTTGCGCTAGTTACCATATCACGGCTGTTTACCATGCAAAAACTAGCCCAACATCCTTTCTTCTTTGAGCGTCACTTACACAAGGGTTTTTTTTTTATGCAAACGTCATTCACGCTGTTAAGGCGTGCGTCTCTGAGGTGCGGCATATCTGAAGATTACATCTTTTTTTTTTATTCGAGATGTTTGCCATTAGGCATAATGAGAAAGGGAGAGAAAGTTAGAAGAAGGAGTGCAAAGAAGCCTCACTTAAAAAATGACAACAGTTCTAGATAAAGCAATTATCAAGTGTCCACTAGCGATAGTCGACTTCAATGTCCCATCGCAGGCCTACCTTTCTGCCTAGGTATATTGAACAACCTTATTTGATCCACTTGAACGTGCTTTGTGTCGAGAACGAAGCGGAGAGTAAAAAGAAGCTGGTCGGCCTGGCTGGGCTGAGCTCTCCGCCCCCGTCACAAAACGTCTTAAATTGACACCCCAGACGTGCTCAGCGCCTACTGAGTACGTAACACATTTGGTGGGCGTTGCTGGGTAACAACACGGATCCCTCTGGTCCTCGACGAAGCACGTTACAATACCATATTCGACTAACACGTGAGCGTCAAGTAGCGTAATTTTGTGCTTCCGGTCTTTGCAGATAATAAAATGCGTGAAAGAAATATCCACGTTATTTTGCAGCAGCACATTAGATATGTTTTGGCTTCCAGCGTTTCATTGCAAATGTTGCCTGAATAGATATACCCACCGAAGCACACTGCTCATTTCTTCTGCTCTGCTCTTCCATCAACCTTATCAAAAGATGCCCTTTAATGGAGCAGTTCACACCAATACCTCTTTCATAAAAGACAGTTCGGTCCGCCCATATGCAAATGAGTTATCTGTAAGAGCTCTGCTGCATCTAGGACAGCGTCCGAAATGCCACGCGATGTGGCGCATTTATGCAAAGCGCGAGCAATTGTCATCAGCGGTTCTGAAAGCCCTTCGATCGTGCTTCTGTTTCCACGGCCTCATTCACAAGATTAGCATTTTAGTCCACAAAGAGGAGGATTAGCATATTACGTTACTGACTAGCACATTTAACAAGTGTTTTTACTCGAACGTAAGTCCAAATAAGCGCATTTCATACTAACAAAACAAGACAAATACACGCGTTTTTATCGAGCCGTAGCATCTGCAAAAAATGGTTCGTGCGCATTTATGACTGTAGCGCCATTAATACCTTTGTAAACAAAGCAATTCCCATCAAGAAGACCCATGAGTAGAGCCAAGGACAAGCTTCGTTATTGTCAGCCTTGGCTAATTTACAGCCAATTGGGAAAACGAATTGCCGACAACACTGTGCATATCTGAGCACAGTTAATTTCATTTCATATTTACAGCGTCAGCTAAGATTGGCTGCAGCGGAGAACCATCAACGCGCCTCGGCAGGTATGGCCGGATACAACACAAGAACGAAGCGGCTTTTTCTCGACAAAGGACCTCTTTCAAGTCAATGGCGTCGGCCGATTCTCATGATCCTGCTAGCGTGACAATGCAAGGAGGGGACTATCCCCTTTCATCTTTCACTCCTTGCATCGTCGCGCTAGCAGGCGCATGAGAATCGGCCGACGCCATTGGCTGGAAGGGAGTCCTCTGACGAGGAAAAGCCGCTCCTTTCTTGATTGTATCTGAGCTTTAGATGGCAGAGCCTGTGGCCATTTCAACGTCCCTTGAACGGCAGGTTCTGTGTGAACCTCGAAGTTTCGTGATTCTAACCGACTTACAGCGACTTACAGCCTCCGACAGATTTTTCCTGCAATCATTAACCTAGATACGAAGACTAATTATAAATGCTTTACGTCATGCTTCCAGTGACTCCTCTCTGAAATAGGGGCCACTGGTAACACGGCAGCGGATCTTCTTAGGCAAGAAGCTGGCTGCACCTAATACGAGCGTCACTTGCGGAATACGAGAATTCCACGAAACGGATTGCCGCATACCACTGATCTTCTGACGCCTCCGCGTCTTCCTTGGGACACACGAGATCGATCCGGGAAGAAAGCCACTGTCTGGTAATAACTGCGCACCGACAACACTTACACACGTGCAGGGGAGCACAAGATCCATTGTACCGCGGCACATCTGCGCTTGAATTGTAACCGTGTTGGTAATGTATAACATTTTTCTTCTTCTTTGGATCTGTTTTCGCGATGAGCTTGTGGCATTCCTGCGCTATCTTAGGAGGCAGAATGTCCCACCAGAGAGTGTCATTTAAAGGGTCTTCGTTGAAGGTCTCCGAACTAGAAAGCACGCTGCAGCAACGCTACTTTTGAAATATTTACTGCACACTGGCCTTCCGTGGCACAAGTAAGACACAAATATCGTTTGTACTAGAAAAATAAAAGGCGCAGCAAATGCCTACTTGATCACTTGATCAATGCAAGGCTAATCACGTCTGCCCGTTAATACCGCTACCACGTCACCCCAATCTTTATCTATCTGGGGTCTTCTGGCGGTTCTTGCACCGTGCACTGCAGTTTTTTTTAATAACAGGTTGTTGTTTTTTGGGGGGGGGGGGGGAGGAAATGGCACAGTATCTGTCTCATATACCGTTGGAATCCCTGAATAGCGTCGTAAGGGAAGGGATAAAGGACGGAGTGAAAGAAGAAAGGAAGAAAGAGGTGCCGTAGTGGAGGGCTCCGGAATAATTTCGACCACCTGGGGATCTTTAACGTGCACTGACATCGCTCATCACACGGGCGCCTTAGCCTTTTGCCTCCATAAAAACGCAGCCGCCGCGCACTGCAGAGCAAAACGCGAATGAGTATGTTTCGAGTTACGTAATTCCTCGTCTGTGTCACGCACAGGGCCATAATGACAGCAGACTACACATGTGAGTACCGAGAGACATGTTTGCGTGTAACACGCGTAATGTACTCCACGAGTACGCGTGGCATTTATATGTATGCCCTATCAGCAAGAAAAGAAACGCGAAAAGACAATTGAAACACAAACAGGGAAATGATAAGCTCTTAGCCAGGCGAAACTCAATACTAACTCTATATTATTTTAACTTCGAAACCGAAAAGACATTTCATCACAAGTGTTAGTCAACCTCGCATGTATTTCCTCTCCAGGAGCTAATATGCTGGTGTTTTTGTGTTGCCACTCACTTTTCTTGTTCGCGTTTCATTTGTTGCTGATAGTACACTTAGGAGAAGGCTTATCGAAACAGCAGTTGGTTCGCAATGACTCGAACACGTCGATTAAGTTACTTCCAAATCTCCCCTGGCTTTATTTTTGTCATACCATGGTATATTCTAAAATATATGAGCCTTAACAGGGGTTGAAATTCGTGTTGGGCTAGTTGTCGACAGCTATAACCAGTTGCATAACCTTGGCATCTGTTATAAACAGCTTGGTCATATCGGTATAAGCTAGAAATAGTGTACAATAGATATTGCTTGTACGCGAAGAAATCGCTTACAAAATTTATAGTGACAGCCAATCGCGTTCTTAGGGGAAGAAATTAAATGAGCAAAATTTGAACAGTAGATTACGAATTCGGACTTTTATAAGTACAATTTCTACCATAAAACTGTTGCACAGGTGGCTACAAAACTGCTTTTTTTAAACGCACTTCTTATATCAGAGTTGTGCCGAAGAGCAGAAAGACTCTTGGATATAATCAACATATAATCTTCTTAAAGTTTTCTTGTTCACCGAAAAGACCGAGGGAATAAGACAGCCTTCAGTGTTGCATGCGGTATTGCGGCCAGGCATTCTCACCGGCGATTTTAGCTCGCGCTTCATCGTTTCATTTTGGCCACCGAAAGCATGTCATTGCTCAACATTGCGGCTATATTTCCACTCAAGGGAACTTAACAAGTATAAATGCAAGCCAACGCAATTTGAGCATGGTGATCAGTCACCCACATCCTCAAATGCGCTTTGTTCGCAGTCCGTTTTTAAAATAATAATGACAAGAAATCTTCCTGAAAACATAGCTACGCGATCGCTGAGAAAACATAAATAACCTGAAGCTTAAAGAGTCCATCTCCTCGCGATTCAACTTTCTTGAGACCGCAGAAATGAAAACGAGTTGGCTAATGTGAATCAATACGCCGAACCCCGAATCTCCGCTATGCCATTAAGATCGCATCAAGGAAGGATTTTCGTTCTTTCTTACGAGCCCGTTTCGCGCTCTTATTCATCCGGTTCTCGCAGAAACTAACTCTGCACGCATTCGCGTTAGCTGCAGCTGTTGTCAGTCTGCAAGTGCAGCACTGATTTTTTGTGTCTCTTGCTCGCTACGATCTTCCCATCTGCAGTATAAATAAACGATCACAATAAAAAAAAATAACACGTTTTGTAAGGAAGCGCAGGCAAATAATAAAATAACACCAGCCTGAAATTTCCGGAGGACATCGTTGCCGTAAATCCAGTTCGCGCATAGCCAAAGCACGGTTTGTAAGCGAGCTATTAAGATCAAAGCAACAGCGCAGTTTTGTTTTACGGCCTTGTTCCAGTCGATTTTCTTTTGACTACAGGAAAATTTAAAATTTTTTGCTCTGTAAACTTAAGGTTGTTTATGTGAACACATCGTCGCACGATTATGCGAAACGTGGAGAAGAGACGATATCCGTCATAAATCCGGGCAGTTCCACTGCTGGGTATGATGTTCTTTTTCCATCGTGGTGAAAGGTAAAGTAGGCCTGAGCATGTTGCCCTACGGCCAAATGGCGAACAAATGACTCCCATACGAGCCCCTCGGAATTGTACGGGAAGCTGTGACGTTTAGCAAAGCTAATTTTTGCAACTCAACTTGTTAGAAAAAAAATTGGAGGAGACACTTAAGTTCCCCTTTAAGGGTATGACGTGATAGCATAATGGGTTAATTCCTAAATATGCAGAAGGTCATTCTCTATACTTTACAGTCATAGATCCCTAGGAGGTACCCCTCCTGGCTCAGTGGTGCGGCGGTTAAGCGATGCGCCACTGCCCTGCGGTGGCAGGCGCTCCCAGCGGTGGGCATTGTGCGACCCAGGTGGCTCTTCCCGAGCGACCAATCGTTAATTTAACTGTCGCCTGTCTCAGTGGGCAGTTTGCTCACTATACGTTGGACAGGTTGGGATGACGTCGCAAGGTCACGTGACCTAGGTGGCCCACCTGCCTCCTAGGTTGATCTCTGGGCTCCACCTGCCAGAGTCATGGTCGTAATTTTCGCTCACAAGAGCGACGCCGACAACACCGACACGGGATTTTCTGGACTACGGGGCCTTTACCGCTATCGCGTTAATATGTACTATGTGGTCTTGAAATGCAGGCTGACAAAGAATACATCGCTGGCTTCGTGTTGAATGCCTGGCAGAGAATACATTTCTCTATGTTTTCATTAAAATAAAAAACTCGCTTCGCGCCCATGCATGCACATAAAATGTTGCTAGAAATCGAAACCGAAACAGTGACCTATTTAAAACGAAAGTCTGCTTCAGATTAGGCACATAAAATACGGCAGATAAACAGTCCTTTAGTGCCACTCTTCCACCATGAGAAGCCATCTGCCATCATTTGCTTGTTCTTTTTTTTACACTACGGTGTTGCGTTCAGAAAGCTAAAGACTTATATTGGTCGCTACCGGCAGCCAATTCCAAGATATATACGCCTTAACGTTTTGCTTGCGCGTGACTGTACACTGCTTACTCTTATATAGGGCAGACATGCGACAGCGGTGCAGCTCATTTATTATTCACCAAGTCTGCTCGCTCATTTATGAAAGCGTTTTGTAACGCTAACGATGGTCTCACGTGGGGCATTTGGCTCCTAAAATATCCTGAAAAGCCGGCCAGCCAGTGGCGGCCTAGACTGTGACTCAGTACAAGACGTCACGGCGTTCTGACCTATCGACGAGTTGCGCCAGCAGTGAGAAGAGAAGGCGGCCTGGCAACTGCGATATTCTGACGCAAGTCGTGACAGAAGTTTATCTAAGATTTATGCGCACGAAACGAGGAATATGTATAGAAAATCCAATACTTCACTCTTTTACGCATTTGCCGATGTTCAGGATAAGATCGTTTTCAGAGTGCGTGCAGCTGAGCAAGATTTTTTTTGTCCATGCAAAGATTTTTTTCCGGTTGTCTTTACGTAATTCCTCCTTACTTTATTCTGCTTATTCGTCACTCCTTTTTACGCGTCAAATTTTGCTGTCTCCATGGCAAGATAATCTACTGGCACCCTTTCCAGGCTAACAACAGCGCCTTTCGTATCCTCGAATTCTTTTCCATCTCTATTGGTATTCAAACGGCTCATTAATAAGGGCGCTTGGCTGATCAGCCCGAGGACGCTGGCCTTACCCCGGCTGCAGCGGCCACATTTCATCCGAGGCGAAACGTAAAAGGCGCTAGTGTGCTGTGCGATGTCAGTGCGCAATAAAGGTCCCCAAGTGGTCGAAATTATTCCGGAGCCATCTACTACACCGCCTCTTTCTCCTTTCTCTTATTTCACTCCCCCTTCATCCAACGCAGTTCGGGTGTCCATCGAGTAGGAAGACAGTTGCTCTTTTGAATTCTATCATACTCTATTTTTTCTGCCACGCGGTTTTCTTTTATGCTTTCCATTTTTATTAGACTATTAGCTTCATATCTATAAAAGGAAGATTGTTGGGCCAATTGGTTTATGATTATAGCAAAGAAACGGCGCGAAAAGCGGGGCAGGAAGACAAGAGGCGACAGACACAGCGCAGAGCTCAGTTAATTACCCTCAGTTGTAAGTTCGGCTCTTTGTCTGTCGCTTCTTGTCTTGCTGTCCCGTTTTTCGCGCCGTTCTGCTTAATATAATCATATTTCTATCTCTCAGCACTGTGCCCCCGCCCATCTGTAACTTCGAACAGTACTAATAATTCAAGCCGCACTCTTCCCAAGGACGTAAGCTTCAAAGTGGCCACTGGCAACATAACTCAATATGCGGAGAACCTGCAGGAAGAAGTTTAAACTATTAGCATGAAGGTTAACCGCTGTTATGACTTAAACCTTAAAAACGCGTTGGCATAACGAAAAAATACACCAGAGAGGCGCTCAAAATGCGTTCATATAACCATTCGGTTCCAACATATGCAGATTACCCACTAGACCTAACCATCACCCTTTTAAATCTGCAGTACAATCGGCTTCAGTGAGGCACTTTTGTCGTTGTTTTTTGCTTAATTTTTCGGCCCCTACTGCTTTGTTAGTCAACTGTCACGATTAGGACGTTTCCAGCGGACTAGAGGTAACAATTTTTTTCTTTGTAGAAAGCATACATACATACATACATACATACATACATACATACATACATACATACATACATACATACATACATACATACATACATACATACATACATACGTACGTACGTACGTACGTACGTACATACATACATACATACATACATACATACATACATACATACATACATACATACATACATACATACATACATACATACATACATACATACATACATACATACATACATACATACATACATACATACATACATACATACATACATACATACATACATACATACATACATACATACATACATACATACATACATACATACATACATACATACATACCAGCTTTATTTTCCGCAAAGAAGTGGAAGGAGGCGGAGGGAAAAGCCGTACATTTGCGGCTTGAGAAATCCTCCACCCCCTTACACCCCAGGGCCCTCTTAAACAATATTATACGCGACGGGTCGTGAAGATCGCCGCTCACAGCGGGTCATTACATTATTGTAGTTTATTGGCGACGGATCTAGGTTATCTACCAGCATTTCTGCGGTGCTCAGAACCGTTCGCGACGGCGGTCACTGGTTATATTAAATGCTCCGTCTTGAACAAATACAGCGCATCCGAGAGCCGGGTGGGTTCTTATTTCAGTGGCATGCATGCTGAAAAATCACTGTCGCTACCACTGAGCCTTTTCACATAGAATGAGGCATTACCGTGATTAGGGACCACGCCCGGTTAGCTCGCCATATATGAATGCTCCTTTGCACCCACGTTGTTAGTCTGCTATCAAGTCACGCTCATTGCCAAGCTCGCTAAAATAAATGTCAGCACTACTGTGTTGAAGAAGGCTTTCTGGACTTGGGCAGAACGAGTAACGCGGTGAACAGGTAAACGCCGGGCACATGACGAAAGAGAGTGGGCGAAGTTCACTTTGCCAGTATAGTTAGCGAGCAACATGTAGAATTAAGTTTAGAAAAGTTTCTTGGGTAATGTGCCTGGGACCTGAGCAGGCCAGCGCTGATTGAATATCAGTGTACATAATCTGGCTGATGATAATCATGATCATGATGACAGTTTTCATTATTTTGGAAAAAAGAACGCGACCTCTACAGTGCTGCTATTGCTACTTCTTTATGTACTGCACTATCACTCATATTTTTTTTTTTTGGAAGCCCGACCAAATATATGTTGTGCCTGGTTCTGTGCCGTTATTTTGTGTTGAGCTGCTGTGTATTGTCGTTTTAATGCTAGCCACACTACTTAACCGGTCGCGTTTTAATCGCTTCTTTTTTTTTCAGAAACAGTTACTTCCTCAATAGCAATCATTCGCCGTCAGGTTTTTTGCAGACCTCGAACATGGATTGTCTCTTGGGCCAGTCGACGAACACGGCCACAAGTGCCACTAATCGAAATTCACGGTTTCTCTTGGCTAAGGCATTGCCGCAAGCGTTAAAGCTGATCCATTCTTTTTGTTTTCTCCGGCATCAAGTGTGTCCCAACCTTTTGTTTCTATCCCCAATAACAATATTCCGCGCGAAAAAGATTTGCAATGCAGCGACAGAGCAATAAGACGAAGACAACGAAGAAGAAGCTGACAAGACGCCATTGCATCTGTGAAAGCGGCTTCCGGAACTCGCCTCTATGGCCGATCCAAGTGAGGTTCGGAGTACTTCAGTTGCCGCCAACTCGCCAAGATTTAGCAAAGTCGGCACACCAAGGACGGCCGACGCAGTCCCACCGCTGAATGACCTCCAGTCGGACGCCAATGAAGAGCGCTCGGTGTGCAGCCTCTACCAAGCCTGCGGCTGTCACATCTCTCTTCTCTGCCTCTTGGTGATGACCGTGGCTGCAACAGCCACACTGGTTCGAGTCACGCAGGGGGCGGCTCTTACGAAGTACCCCGACGCAGACATCCTGGTGCCAATCACCGAGGAGCGACGGGCACCGTTCATAGAGCGGCACTCAGGCTACGCACACCCGTCTAACGCAGCAAGTACTCACCGCAAAAACGAACCCGATCAATTAGGGCGGTCTAACGCTCGCCGCGATAACGGACCGAACAAGGCAGTACGGACGACTAAGGCCGCATCACGTGCTTCATCAACAACCTCAACAACAGCAGCGCATCACATTTCCCCATCATCAGCACTTGCCAAGACCTACACCAGCAGGAACGCAGGCACGCCGACGGAGAAAGCCAGTAAGCGTCGTAGAAAGAAAGCGTGGGTTGTCAAAACCACGCATGGTTTACTAGTAGGAATGGTTGCCGACGTGAGTGGCAAGGAGGTCGCAGTTTTCAGAGGCATTCCTTACGCTGCGAAAATGACGCAGAAGGATCGATTTCAGGCACCGAAGCCTGCGGGCCTGTGGAACCGCACTTTCAAAGCTTACAGCGACGGCCCATCATGCCTCCAACCAGAGCCCACTCGAGACCACCCGATGTTTTCCGCAGCGTCGCAGTCGGAGAACTGCCTCTATCTAAACATGTGGGTTCCCTTGTGCGGTGACCGTCGTTCAGAATGTACTCGTAAGACTGTCGTCGTTTATTTCCACGGTGGAAACTTGCTTAGAGGCAGTAATTCAATGCCCATCTACGACGGAGCGGTACTCAGCGCTATGGGGCAAGTCATTGTTGCCGTACCCAACTACCGACTAGGTGTGTTCGGTTTCCTGAGCCGCAAGGTCAAAGGGACGCGCTCGAACGTTGGCCTTCTGGACCAAGTTCATGCCCTGGACTGGGTCTTCAACAACAGCGAAGCCTTCGGCGGCCGCCGCGAAGACCTCGTCGTTTTTGGCCACGACTGGGGTGCCTACACCGCGAGCTTGTTTCTCATTTCGCCGGCGCTGAAGCAATTCCACGTGACCAAGGCCATCCTGGGCAGCGGGTCACCTATCCTCGCGCCTAGATTCACGCGCAACGAGTCACAATGGGAAGGTTTCCTCAAGAGCTTGGGGTGCGGCCAGCACTTCTTTGACTCCACGCTTTCCTGCCTCCAAAAGGCCAGAGCCGAAAAGCTACTTGCGGCTCAGTCCCGTTTCCCGGGATCAGTCGGAGTCTATCACCCCCACCCAATGCTCCCGCGACTTCCCGACCAATTCCTGCGCCTGGAACACAACCTCAGCGGGGTCCAGCTACTCCTCACGAGTACTTCACTCGAGGGTCTAGGCGTGTTCTACGAAATTTCTAGCAAAATCGGTCGCGCTGACACCCTATCCCCGGAAGAACTTCTGGGTAAGGTTGGCGTACAGTTCCGCAACGGCACGTCATACACGCCGTACGAATTTAAAGGCGAAGTGCACGACCGCTACGAAATACCCCCCAGCTCCGCGGAGTACGGGACGGCGTTTGCCGTGAGTTTCCTGGGCGACGTGCTCTTCAACTGTCCCACAACTCTGTTCGCCCGACGCATGTGCCAACTGGGTGCGGACGCCTTCCACTTCGTCATCGGACAGAAGCCGCGCTTTTGGAATCCTACCGCCAGCTTCCAATCAAGGGCCTCCCATTTGGATGACGTGTACTTCGTATTCGGCGTCCCTGTCTCGCACTATCTCAAC
>JARKHS020026215.1:0-127500 GCA_030143305.2 Amblyomma americanum
CTCCAACTACAAGCCGAACTGCTGCAACTAACAAAGTTGCCGCAATGTTCACTGCCATCTTTTCCATTCCTCCAACCCTCTCACACTAAAACTATGTGCACTTGCCGTATTCACAGATTTGGACTCTACTCCACCAGTGCTATCATTGCCTGTACAGTGGAGCTGTCATGGTTATAGCCAGAGATGGGCATCCTCACGAGGGCGTCCTCACCTTCACCTCATGAGGATTTCTCTCAGTGAGGTGAGGGTGGACAAGATGCACTGTCCGAGGGCGAGGGTGGCGGCCCGCACCATACTCCGGACTAACGTTTTTTGTCGGCGCAGCCCGTTATGAATGCCCGTTTTAAAACGCTAGTTCTTGGGGTGAACGCTATTTGGGAAGACGTAGTTTCTGCAGTCTGGAGGTACACGAGGCGACAGGAAAGGCGGGGAACCGCACGCCTTCTCCGCTGCCGCGATGTACTACACCGCTGTCAATGCTATGCCGAAAAAAGCGCTCTTCTAACTCAAACAGCTTATTTAAAAAAAATGTGCAAAATCTTAGGTGACACACCCAGTATAGTGCGATAACAAGGGGCCACTGGCCGGGCCGTGCAGGTGGCTGCCAGTCCAACGGGAACCATGGTACCGCAGTCAACATTTTCATCATCAGCCGCGAGTCTGTCAGATGATCAGTGTGTAGAGTAAAACATGTAGAAATTATACCTGATAAGGCTGTTGCATTCCCAAGTTCTAAGCCTTGTTTCCCGGAACGAGGTCAGATATCAGCTCAGCGAGGTTTCACAGAATTGGCTGCAGCGCAAAAAATGCTTCTACGAAATTACACTCTAAATCAAAGCCAGTTGGCGGCGTTGGCGCGGAATTTTTTCATTCACACTGCGAGTAGTTCAGTACAGTCGTATATTCTATTTTCACTGGAATTGCGGTATAGGAAAGCGGTACCGCAATGTGGCGGGCAAAGCCAACCACTATAGTTTTACCATGGAAATAAACAGCAGCTTAACGACCTTGGTCCCAATTATCGCGTGCTTCACCTTGCATTGTACGATGTGCTAAAAAGAAAAAGCTGTACTTCTCTCCAAATAACTGGAACACCTCCATTTATTTCTGTCCCTGGTGAAACGTGCGACTACATAATCACACTGCTGATTTTATGTACCAAATTCCTTGCAGGCATGGTAGGGAATTGACTCAGCATTTGGGCAATACGTAGACGTGCAAGCAAAAAAAAAAAAACCACGGGCGGTTTAGCTTGGGGTAAACCATGAATTATCGTGCGCTATCACCATAAGCCGTTTTTCAAGGTTTACCTTGACTTTCTATGCTTCTGCTTGACCTGAACTGGCTTACTTTTGTCGATATATCATGATGTAAGTTCGCGTGATATTGCATAATTTTAGACATGTACTGCGGTATAATTGGTCATTCTCTACATTCACAGATATCTGGGAGGCCTGATTCCGCTCCCGAGCAGAGGTGCTATGCGCCGCTGCCCTGCGATGGCAGGTGCTGCCATTGGTGGCGCTGGTGATGCTCATGTTGACCCTGAGCAATCTCTCGCAACTAGTCATTAATTGAACTGCCACGGTGGGCAGCTTGCTCACAATCTGGTGGGCAGCTTGTAATGATGTCACAACGTCACAAGACCAAGGTGGCCCACGTGGTAGAAGCAGGCTTCGGACAAACAGACCAATTTTTGACGGAGTGGAACTGCTAGTGCACTAAAATGTCAACCACAGGAATTGTTCACTCCAGACTCGGGGAGTTAGTGATTATCATTATTTAGCCCAAATGCTACATTTTAGCAACCTGTTTAATTTTCAGATGGACTGAATAATGTTTATTTTAAGCAACATAAAAAGAGCTTCACTGCAGCAGAAGCCGACATCGCACTGGGGAAGACACTAAAGAAATAAAAACCTTCATCGCTGAGAAAAAATCAGTTTTGCTGGCTGCTGCTTCACACCCCTATGCCATTGCCACAGCTTTTCTTAAAGCATAATATTTATTACACTGAAAATATTTTCTGTTTACACTAACTTTATTATTTGCAAAGCTTCTAGGAAAGTACACGAAACACATTAAAAAAAATGAGCCGACGCTGAGGCAGCGACCGAATGTCGTGCGTGGTCACCGGTTTAAATCCCTGCCGCCAGCTAGACCATAACTAGTAAATTTATGCTGCACGAAACGCGAAATCGTATGCCACCATCCCAAACACCTTGCGACAAACGGTTGAACCGCAATGTTCATATGAAGATTCGTAAAGAATTGGAATTGGGACACCGAGGTCATTGGTTCGAATCCCTGTCGCTAGCTAGGCTCTAACTTAAGTATTTAGCTTATGCAGTACAAAACGCTTAATCGTATGACATCGCTCGGAACATTCTGCGGCAAACGGTTGGCCCACAAATTTTACACGAATGTCGGAACCAAGTGCCCCGACTTTGACGCCTGCCAGGCAGGGATATATGAATATTCATATTGCTCACAGCGCAACAAAGATGGCATGAAAGACGTAGGAAAAGACGAATGGGATATATATACATCTAAATAGTTTAGTTTTGAGTCGGAGGGGTTTGCGAATATTCGGAAATTTCCAATACTGCATCGAATATCCTTGTATTCAATTATTCAAACGAATCAAACAGTGTATGTTCAAAATTATTCAAAACTAATCGCATATGCTTTCAAATTTTCGAATACTTTTCGAATAATTATCGCGAAGTTTGAATAAGGCCAGCTGTATTTTTCTTCCATGACTTTTCCAAAAACAGGGACCATACATGCCGCATTACCATGCGCTATCGGTATGCTCGAGATGGAGGGTTCGGCGCCGGTGTTCGTAATCCTCATACATGGCTTCAGAGACTGGACGACGCAGCAGGCCCCGGGCAGGTTCAGCATATGCCTGACCTCGGAGGCTATGCCTCATACATAAGCTGTCGCCCGTCTCATGCACTGAGATGTGGCGCTGGTTTATTATCTTCCATTCTCAACAGCAAAAGGTATTTTTTTTATGCGCATAACACGTCAATGATAAAGTTAATACACTTTGTGTTGCGAACCTTGAGAATGAGATCAATGTTGCGTCTTTTAAAAGATACAGTTATAACTGAAAAGGCAGCGCGTCGCTGTTCCTCACGATTGCTCATTAAATATTTGCACAAGTAGCGAATGTTTGTCAAAATTTTCATATTCCATTCAGTTCCCTCATAATTCAATTCGTATTCGATTCAGTTTTCAACCAAACTGTCCGTATTATATTCGGTAGCAAAGCTCCACTATTTGTATTCGATTCGGCTCGGAAAAACTACTATTCGCACACCCCTATTAAGTTGTGGCGCTCGGGCATCAAGCTGCCACCTTTTATTTTATTTCGTTATTTAACCACCTCGGTTACCATGGAAACCACTGAGTTAAGGTTTGCATTATAACATATAGCGCTGAGACCCGAAACGCGAGAAGTAGAACTTAACGCTCTAAAAGACAGCAAGGAAAGGCTGAGCACATCAAGAGGGAGTGCCACATCGGTTTGAAGTCAGTTGGTTCATACACTTCCCTCAGATGAACAACCAGTTGGGAGAAATCTTAACATCCTGCCTGAACGAACTGCTAAGCTGTCGAGCTGTGCTTGCATTGTTGTCGTGTTCGTCACGTACACATGTTCACGTGTGTTAAACTTCCGGTTTGCAGTCTCTCACGCGTAGTTTGAAAGTGTGGTTTTCGTGACCTTTCATCCGCGCACGTGGAAGCATCACCAGACGAGCATGCAGCAAACAGCCCGAAATGGCGGAAGATTAGAAGCAGTGAAATTTAAAACACCCAGTGCAATCGCAATGTCATCGGGTAATTGTAATTAAGCGACCTACAAAATTTCTTGTTCAGAGTCTATTCTGTGCTTAGCACTTATTGTAATTGTCGTGGCAAATGCTACTACATTGTTTTCTAAATATTCTTGCCATACATTTGTTTTTGTACACACATACAACGCGATTTATTTTAGCAGTATAGATAACAATGAAATGTTATAAGTGCATGACACACGTATGCATTCAGTGAATGCCACAAGTGAAAGCAGTGCAATATTTTGGGGCTCAGCTTGTAACTGTATCGGTTTTGCCTCACGTATTAGCTCAAACAACACGCACACACGTACATGCACAACACTATAGGTATCTAGCCTCTCAGTCAATAGTGCCTTGAGAGCTTCTCTTATATGTTTATTACTCAGTAATATCGCCAGAAGTCGCAGACTACAAAAATTAACTTGAGTTTTAAAACGACTGCTAGTGAGGGTGAGCCGAAGATGTGAGGGCAGGGTGAGGGAGGGAGAGCAATTTTTTCAAAGTGAGGGTGAAGGAGGGCCGGATAACTTTTCAAAATGAGGATGAGGGAGGACATCGGATTCAAAAGTGAGGGAGGAAAAGTGAAAATGAGGGTATTTGCCCACCTCTGGTTATTGCAGAGCCAGGCTTATGTTTAAGGTAAACTTCAGTGCACTACTACTGCCCTTGCCACATCTTATCTTGTTGATGTCAGTTCATGTGATTCTAACAGGAAGGGCACAACAGCCAGCAAAAAAAGAAAGAACAGAGGATTATCCCATAACTTCAGACTTTGAAAACTGAGCACAGCAAGCAAGCATACAAAAGAACACACATATACAAGAATTGCACACAGGTAACGTGCTCATACATAATACCTTGACCTTCTTCTTTCTTACTGAGCTTAGTTTTCCAAGATTAAATAATCAAACCCACTTGCCCAAAGAGAAGCTGTTTGGTCCAAGACCCTTTTCCCAAGTGTTTCACCCCAGAAAAGCCGAGCACCAGGCTGAGGGAAATCCTGTACTTATTAGAAAACAGGTGGGTAACCGGCTGCACTGTGGATCAAACCCTGGACCTCCCAAATGCGAGGCGGATGCTCTACCCCAAGGCCACCACTACTAGAGTAGTTGCCTGTCCAAACTAGATGACTTGCTTCTCACTTGTGATCCTTTTCTTTTACTATGAGAATTTATATATATAGTCAACTGGTAGTGATGGTGATTTGCAGACAATTTTGAGATACGAACCAGGCAGGAAACAATCACTGAAAAAAAACAAAAAAACTCACTGACATTCCTGTGCCTGTCTTAATCTTTGATACCTCGCATCTTTGACTTAATGAGGTATGTATAGGCAAGCAGATTCTGTTGTGGTTGACCTTTTTTTTCTGCCATTTATTCGCTTGCTGGCATAGAGACGCATGGCATCAAGACGCATGCAGTCATGAACAAACCGTGTGTAAATGCCAGCTTGGTCACAGGTTCAATTTAAGGCCTTTAAAACTGCATCAGGACATGAGAACATTCAAAAGCTGAGAAGAAAACCATAGACCACAAGTACTGTGAAAACTACTGTAACTGTACAGTGTGGCTCCCTGAAAATAATTAATGAACAGATTAATTATGTTCGAAAAGTACACTGTAGTATGGCAGTGTCCTGTGCCTTAAGTAAGCCGTATGACACACAGGCATTAATTTGTAGAATGATCTGAAACCATAGAGGCATGCTGCAAGCACAGACATGCCTTTGCTATTACAAGCAGCAAGCAGCATTTTGACATTTTGATACAACTGCAAGGCTATCAATAAACAAAAGTTGTCTTCTTGTTCTGCTCATAGGAGCCTTACAAAAATTTTAAGCAGCCACAGAAAGCCATGCCACATGTCTGTTAATTCCTGGAACCATGAGCATGACAACGAAACACTGAGAAAGCAATGGCAGTGGAGAACCAAGTCACTGTATCATATGTATGCAGTATTAAGGAAGCGGCATGTAGTATATGTATGTATAAAAATGTAGTGCGGCAGTTTAGGTATGAGCAGAATGCAATGTGCAAGGTTTACTTCTGCAAGCGTTACAAAATTATGCTGATAGAACTCAAACTACTACTGCACTGGCTTTAAACTCGACCTCATATTATACGGTCACTACGAAGTTTGCATATTTTTAACTCCATAAACTTGTCAAGTAGCACCTTTTTCCTCTGTCACCATACATAATTTGTTAGATAAGCATCACTAAATAACTGCAACTGGAACATAGTTTGCTGAAGATGCACAAAGACAAGGCAGCTGTGGAAAGGTAATCTTGCCCTGCTTACACTAATATTCTGCAAGACCTATGCATTATACATTTGCAGAACCGCACAATCTAAAGGGCTGCAACCAGATGCAGCAAACAGGCATCTAATGTTCCATTCATATCTTAAGTCAAATCACCCACCTTGTCTACTCAACCGACAGTTTACAAAGGCAAAAACCTTAACGAAACATCCTCTATTTGGTGCAGAGTGTGGAAGACTTTATCCTAAGGCAAAATACGACTAGTAAAAGATGTATTTCAGTAAATGGCATGTATTCAGTCTGCGTGGTCAGAACATGCTACAAAGGTACAAGCAAGAATATTAAGTCTAGGCTAATTAATTTCTTGCCACTGGACAAGCATTAAATCACAAAATACAAGCTGAGGCGCTTGGCTTTCATCTTTTGCATACAGTGTAGCTAATCACTTGTGACAAGTGTATTTGCAACAGCAACAGTCCCTTCTGCCCGCCTTGGACTCTTGTAAACCCTGAAAGGAAGAAAAAAGAACGGTTTATGTCACAACACCCAAGGCCACAACACTGCTATAATGGCATTGTCAATCTGCCGAGTCATTAGGCTTTCTATGTCAAGAAGTATCTGTTTAAGCTGCTCTCTTTTCTAGTCTTCTCAATCTCCTTTCACATTTCCCTTGTTTACTTCTATGTCATAGCTTACTTGCAAGCTCACAGGTTTCAAGCACACTGTGTTTATGGTAAAACAAATACACTGCCATCGTAAACCTGCTGCTAATGCTAACTAGTACTGTTATAATGATAACAGTCTGGCATAGCAGAATTTGTGATCCGCTACAGTGACTCACTGCATGCGTGTACACAACAGGTGCAGCAAATGCGGCGCATGACACACGCTTCCAACATAGTTGTGGTCCAATTCTTGAAAGCAGGAGAGAAAGAAATGTCTCTTGCTGAGGCTAACTGCGTCACACATGGGAGCAACCATCTAGGATAAATGTCGCTCAGAAAAGTAAGACAAAACTGCTTGGCTTCCATGCCTGGTGTTCCATTATCAATGAGGTCTTTCAAAAAGTCTTTCTGACAACATATTAGTAGGAAAGTACCTCACAGCAAAAATACACAGTGGAATTGTTAGCCAGAAGGCATTTGGAGACCTTTTATAAATACAATACTCACACACGTATGAACAGTTTATGGGGGTTTAACGTCCTAAAGCGCCTCTGGCTCTGAGGGACACTGTAGTGTAGGGCTCCGGAAATTTCGACCACCTGGAATTCTTTAGCGTGCACTGACATCGCACAGTACATGAGCCTCCTCTAGCAATCTGCCTCCTCGGAAATGCAACCGCTGCGGCCGGGATCGAACCCGTGCCTTTCGGGTCAACGGCCGAACATCATAACCAGTGAGCCACCGCGGGGGTCCCACGCGTGTGAATAATAACACTACACACTAGACTAATTCAAATCCCCTGCCATGTAAAATTGCACCCCTGCAGTGGCTCAGTGGTTGAGGCACCTTTGTGCAACTTGTGACGAGCGCAATGCACAAATACATGCGCATCAAGAATTCCACTAAATACAGTCGACGACCGAAAATTCGGCCGGCTGATTTTTCGGACATGCTTGATTATTCAGACTTTTTCGCGGCACCACGACATGGCCCATAGAGTCAATGTAAAAGAGCGCCTGAAATTTCGGATGCATCGCAACTGACTGCTCGATTTTTCGGACCTCATTCGCACTCGCCTCCAATACCCAAGCCGCCATATAATGTGTACAGTGGAATCTCATTACTTCAAACTGCAGGAGAGATAGAAAACTTGATCAAATAAAACGAAATTGAAGCTTAAAGGGGGCCTCTTGCGATACTGAAATTCTGCGCGAGTCGGCACATTGCGCCTGCGTGGTTTCAAATTCGTACAGTTCTTGAACGTCTTCCGCCGCATGAACTTTTTTAAAAGCAGTCACAGTTCGTGGAATTCATCAATGCCAAGTCTTCCGTTTCGAATACAGAAAGACGTAGCAGAGAAGCGCGTGGGAGGCATACGGCTTTATGGAGATGGCAAGCGCGGGAGGAAACGGTGGTGCATTTTAAAGCGAGGTTTTCTATCGTAAAACCGTAAATAACTAGCGTTTCGATGACAGGCAAGACGCCCCTCATTATACACAAGCCACCGCAGAGTGCATATCGCCGAATACAGTGCTGATTTTGGCTCTAGTCACTAGGCCTAATGACGGAGGACAACGCTGCCGGAGCGCTTGCTTCGGCCGTTTCTCAGTTCTTATTGTTTCGCCATCTTCGCGTTATCATTCTGGGCCCATCGTACTGCGGGCACAATGCAGTTCCCGCAGCGGCGTGTTCGCTTTCCCGTTCAGACTTTGTCCCAACCCGTGCGTTCGACGGCGACATGCCGAGGGCAGCACAGCCGGGCCGAGCTCGTGCAAGCGGTTACCGCCCGTCGCCTGTGCACATGTCGCGCAGCGAAATTTAGTCATTAGGAGCTTTAGACTGTGTGCAACACAACTGACATTTTCCTCCAGCATAATGCAATAAGTTTGTGTTTTTTTCGGTGAAATTTTGATTTTCTGGACTGCCTGATTTTTCGGTCGTTTTCGCGGTCCCTAGAGGGTCCGAAAAATCGGTCGTCGACTGTATCCCCCACCCCCTCCCTCCCTTCACCCCATCCTCCACCCTGACCAGAAGAAACGATTAGAAGACGCAGTGACAAGACGTTATGACTCAAATGATCCAAGAAACCGCCAACACGTGGCCACACAACCCCCCTACCCATTCTGTTCAGTGCATACATAGGCCTCGGCCATTGACTCCTCGCAACCTGTGCCCCGCAGGCTTGTGGGCCAGAACTCACCTTACCATTCTTTCAGCCCTTCCAACAAGGCGACAAGCCCTTCACCTTCATTTTTTTCACTGTGCAACTATCTGTCATGCCCACTGTCAAGTCCTGATTCTCATCATCAGTGCTCTTCTAGCTCATGATCAGGATGATTGCTCAATGGCCCTGGATCATGTCACGGACTAGAAGGAGATTGAGTGAGCAGTAACATGGAAAGGAAAACTCGTGCTAGGCTCCCAGCAATAAAATCACACCATCACCATTCGTCATGTTGTTCTGCATTCATTGGCTTGCTGTCAAATAACATTATAATGGGGCCCAAATTCATCTGTAAACGCCTGCTAAAGAACTTTTTATAGCTCCTGGTGTGGCTTCGAGATGTGTACACACAATTCAGTTTGAAGAACGAAGATACTGATCTCCACGTAGCGGGTTTTGAAGCGATAGCTACATTATGGTAGCATTTCGAGCCTTCAGCATGGCGGCGCTGCCACCCTGTGCTGCCACCCTGTGGCTGTGCCGCCATGGCATGACTGCGTCACCATGCTGTCATGTGGTTGGCCACGTGGTGCGGAGCAGCTGCCGGCGGCATGGCGCCGTGGCTGATCACTTATACCCCTGTCACACGGGCATTTCGAGGGCCCTCGAACCGATAGTCTATCGACTCAAAGGCGATCGAGCGCTGCCACACGGGCAGTTTCAATGGCGATCGAGTCAATAGCCTATCGAGTCAACGGAGTAGCGCAGATCTCCATCGAGATTTCGAGGGCCTTCGAGCGCTGCCCAAGGTTGCTAGCGTTGCTCCGAGCGGCGCCAAGCGCACTTTCGTACACGACACATTCACGGTGAAAAAACATGAACAAACATTATTCGCATAAAATTTAATGTAAGCAGCCTGTAAAATTATTTTAAAATTATATTAGACTGGTTTTAAGCGCATTAAGCGCATTCATTTTGCGTTGCAGTCTTTGCGTTGCTTGCGTACTTAACGTTGACAACATGGCGGCACCCTGCCCGCCCGCTTCACAGCGATAACAGCTTCTTCGCTAATCCCTCAAAGCAATATCGTGTTCTAAGCTGTTGTATTCGCCTTCGATTTGCCCATTCTTACTCTCGCATAAAGTTTCAAGAGAAAAATAGCTCTTGTTTTTCAAATATCATGGCGATTTCCCCGGTCTTAAGCCTGACGAAGCAGCGCTCCGACGCAGTTGGAATGGCTTGGTTTTGGCTCGTCTTGTATTAAAGTGGCTACAGCAGTGTATGCATATGTACGTCGCGTACGTGCAACTAAAAGGGTTTTTAACGACTTTCGCGTATGCCTGTATTTCAGCATTTAGTATACATTTATCAACTATTTTTGTTATTTTTGCAAAATCCAAAGTAGCGATTGTGGCGCCACTCATCTGTGGCGTAAGACACGAGAACCATTTCAATGGCCATTGAGATTTGCCGTGTAGCAGCGGCGAGTTCGATGGCGATTGAGAATCTCGAAGACCCTCGACTCGAGGGTGATTGAAACTGGCCGTGTGACAGGGGTATTAGTTCCTCACGTGGTTGGTCACGTGACCAACTTTCACTCGGCCAGCTGTAGCTATAGCATCAATCCAGGTTTAACCAAAACTAAACCACTGCCAATTTTTTTGGCTTTAGTTATATGCAGGTGCTTGGAAACCATTACAGTTGATGTAGCCAGTGCTAGTGCACCCTGAAATAAATAGTTTATTAAAAACGCAATCACAGGTTTCAGTCACAATTCTGTGAAGTAAGGATGTTTGGTTTGGTTTTATGGGGTTCAACACATGGATTTGCGAATTTTTGATAATTTCGAATATTCGGTCTCTGAAATAAGGATGTTTGGTTTGATTTCATGGGACTGCACATATGGATCTGCGAATATTCGATAATTTCGAATATTCGGTCAAATAATAAAGTATTTGGTATTCTATTCGATCCAAATGCTTTTTGAAGTATTTGTCTCGAGTGAATAACGTTTCTGGAATACTTGCTTCATGTGGTTTCAATACAGTCGAACCCCGCTACAACGAACGTCGCTTGAACGAAATTTTCGCTTCAACGAAATATTTCCAATTCCCCGTCAGATCGCCATAGAAAGTAATGGAAGAAAATTTATCATTACAACGAACCATTTTTGAGGCGCGTTTCCGCTTCAACGAAATTGTTGCTATGTGAAGCTTGGTTTAAAGATCTAAAAACAAAAAAAGCATATCGCCGCCCACCTGTGTACTTCCGTAGGTCCATGCTGCTTTGTTTCACTAAGCTTTCGCTGGAACCAATTGATCCCTTCATTCAAATGCACATGAAGACCACCATTGCTTGGTAGTGATGGCAATCAGGCTGGCTGCCTTGCGACAATGCGCGGGTGCAAGCTCCCGTTTTCTTCCAAGCCAGAGGTGCAACCAATCCGTCGCCAAAGGACGCAGCAGCCTAGCAACAGCAGCAGCACATTTGCCCCAGTTTTTTTCACTCGTGCTTGTGCGCTGCAATCGACACGTGCATGGCGACTTTGTCTAGGAAGCGGAAGTTCTTTTCTCTTGAAGAGCAGGCACGAATTATCAGCACGGCATCCAGCGGCAGGAAAAAGGGGGATGTTGCAGCGGACTTGGACATCTCACAGAGCACGCTGTAAACGATGTCCACTAAACGCTGTTTACTACAAGGACGCAAGCCAAGATGACCGAATTTTTTGGAAATAAATGATATTTTTGAACAGTGCAGCAAGATCTTGGTTTTGCGGCCTGATTTCGCCACAACAAAATTTCCGCTTCAACGAAATTTTTCGCGCACCCTGTGAAGTTCGTTGTAGCAGGGTTCGACTGTACACTGTACCTCCTCCGGGATGGCCCCACAGTGCATGCGCGACCAGAGCCCTGACTCCATAGACATCTGCCAGGCGTATGCGATATGTGCCTGTGTGCTCGTGTGTATACTGGGGCCAGTCCGTGCAAGCGCATGGCGCCCAGAACTGTAGGTGCGTATTTCTAGCAGGCTTCCACGGAGTCTCTGCTGAAAAGCAACAGCTGCACAACGACGCAAATTCAATTAGCAGTGGGAGGTCCCACAAAGAGGTCTCACAGCCCACAAATATGCTGGTACCACATATAGTTGACTCCCCCTATACTGGATGGCCATTTTTGCACAAAGTTGACACAGCTTCAATAAGCGACCTTGCACTTTGCTTCCTGCTGCTGAACACTACGTCGGTGCTTCAACCCTTGAACCAGGAGATAATCTGAGCAGTGAAGGCTGATTGCAGGAAATGTCTGCTTGAACGGCTTCTGCAGAGCCTGAGGACTGCAAGGAACCTAAAAATCAACCTCTCAGGTGCCCTGTCTATGCTCAGTGGGTCATGGAATGATGTCAAAAACGAAACTATACAGAACTGCTTCCAATATTCTGTCTTCTGCTTTCTTGGAGAACATGGAGCAAATTCTTTGTCTGGTGAGCTCGATGAATTTGTCACGGGTCTTGGCAATTTGGGGAACCAGTTGTCTAAATTTCCTGGCTTTATTTGTGATGGGACAGCCACAGGCGACTTTGTCTCCACGGACGATGACATCGAAACCACGGGAGAGCTTGGGGATGAAGACATCGTTGTCACTGTCACGGATAGCCAGGACACCACTGATGCAAATTGTGATGAGGACTTAAGAGAACCTGTTCCCATGTGTTTTGACGTGCTCCGTGCACTCAGCACGGTTTGTTGCTACTGCGCGTCGACAGAAGGCTGTGGTCTCAGCTGTTCAAGCCCATCGATAACACTGAAAAATGTGTTCTCTACGAGGCAATGAAAATGAAGAAAGAAAAAATTCACGACCGTTTCTCTCGGTAATCTGCGCGCAGTAAGTGGCTATCATAGAAATAGATTTTTTTCCACATCAATTTGTTTGTATGTTGTTAAATTTACAGCTAATTTTATATCGAATTACACATTATATATCGAAGTCATAGGCACTTTCTTGGCGAGGTCAATATTAGCAGGATCGACTGCAGTGTAGTGATGCATGCTATCAATGCACTTAGCAGAAAATGGGCCTACAGTACATTCACTGTGACACACATCATTCAAATAATCACGAATGTCCACAAGAAATTCAGAAATAACTAGCAGCAGACCACATGGCACCACAATGTCATCACCCTGCTACCACTGGCGCTTCATGCTGCCTGCCATTGACCAAGATTGTAACGTTCCATAAAAAAAGCATGTCTATGCTGGGGTATTAAAGGGTCGCAGTCACATGTTTTTGTAAACACAAGTAACACTCAATGTCATAAACAATCACAGGGTGAACACTGGACACTGACTGTAACCTCTTACAAATGGCTGCCATGCTGTAAATCTAAACAGCAGTGCTTACTAGGCCTTTCGCTCATCAAGCTTCAATGAGTACCCCACAAAGCTCACTTTGAGGACTGAATCTGTCTCGGGGAGTTGCATCCCTGTAAATCCAACATTTGTTGGTCACATTATAGCAGGCAGGTGGCCTATCCTAACATTAGCTGGGATGACGACTACCAGGGATATGAAACAGAGAGTATCTACAAGAGGGGTATTAGAAAAGGCTGTAACTTTGCTGCACTGGAACATAGAGCATGGAGTAAGTTACGAGGTCCCCAGGCATGCAGCACACTGTGTTTCTGAGAAACACAGCTTACAGCCTACTTCAGTCCACATTCCACACTTCACTGCGTTTTCTGCATTCGATGTGAAAATTACGCATTCATCTTCACAGAATGCAGAAAAATTTCTCATTATGTTCAACTACACCCCCTGTCGAACACAGTGAGATCGACTGAGGCCAAGAATAAAAAGAAAATGAATATCTCCAACAGCCATAACCAATGTACAGGTGCTCACAAAAGTTTTTGAACTTGGAGCTTACAAAAAAAAATCTTAATTACTTTGGAGTCTAAGCATGCAGCCACAAATTGATGGATGTGCATTGCACTTCCCTGTAGTACTACTAGCTGAATGCACTCTTCAGTACCTGGCCTTGCCTTTAGGCAGAGCGGTAGGTAAGCTTTTTCGCGGTTTCAGAGTTCCAAACACTTTTGCGGGCACCCGTACATTTCACACGATTTTCAGGCCTGCTGCCTGCTTTCAATCTTTTTTTTTTTTTTACAATATAGCAATTGGTTTTCCTGTATTATTTTTCACTTTCACATCTTGAGCAGCAAGAAAAATCATTACTGGCAGGGGTACAGATTTTACTCAAATTGCTCAGTTTTTGTCTTTAGTGGCTTGGTCTGCATACAGCACGATCTTCCATGCAGCAGAAGATGGAGAGAACTTGGTTAAAAAAAAAAAACATGGGGAAAAATGCTTTTAAAAACTGACGAAAGCCCTGATCAGCTTTGGCTCTGGTGCTCCAAGTGCATACCGAACTGTATATATAGTTACTTCCCGCCTGTGAAAGAACTCAGCTGCCTGCAGCAATGCTCAAGATCTCCAGTCCTCCTTCTTGACATAGCAGTCAGCTGTCAATATTCCAACTTGGAGGCCGAAAAATTGTTTAAATTATGTAAAGCTCGAAATAAGTTTTTCTAATAATACCCTGTCGCATTTAGTGCCACTTTCAATGAGTGACATTCGCCTAAAGTGTCATTCGCACATTGTCATACGTTAAGCTTTCATTACACTAGCTGCAGGGTGCACTTGCTCCATAGTGAGCTTAACGAATTCACTCCACTTCGTCCAGCAAGGCAAGTATGTAGTCTCAACAGCAGCACTCCGACATAAAAAAAAACTGTTTTGAGAATTAAAAGTTCATAAAATCTCCATTTTATTTTCTTGACTGTGCTTTTTAATGAGCACTTGTTTTAAGTCATCAGCAACTAAAAATAATGCGCACATTTGAACAGCTATTCTCGCTCTGCCAAATGACGAAGACCCCCTTCCACGATAGGCATAACGAGTCCGCAAGGTTCGTGTGTGCAATTTCGGTGATTGAGGATAGCAAATTCACAAGTTTTAGCGAATGCAAATGGCCATCGAGTGTGGTTCTGACAACAGTGAACTCAAATCGGCTATAGCTTACATTACAGGACGCATATACGGTAGCCGACAGATTTTTCTGACTCCAATAATTCGGACTTTCACGATATTTCAGACTTTGTAGGGTCTAAAGTTACATAACAGTTAGAAAGTTAGTTTTTCGACCCAGTATGGACGCGCGGGCATCGCTGTCACAAACAACTTGTCCTCTGCTGCCGTGAAAGGTGCCATCTTGGATTTAAGCGGAATCGGTGGGCGGTGGGCACTGATGAAGTGAATTGGAGGGACTGGCTTGGATAGGCCTGGTTATTTGTTCTCCATCGTTGTCATTCGAGATAATGGGACTCTTTTTGTTGCCATCGAGATAGCGTACAAAGAGCAAGCGGTCGCATTGAAAGTGGTACAATGTGACAGCTGCAGCATCCACCGTGGCTTGGACAACACTACCCGTGGAGTGGGGCAGCAAACATGGTAGAGGGGGAGGAGGGGCAGTGCATTCGAAAGCCCTGACTTCCGCTCGTGCCTTCCCGTAGGTTACCTCTCGGTCTTCGCGAGCGCCATTGCCCCATGCAAACTGACTGTTCTTGCTTCGCGTGGCAGTTCGTGGCATGACTTGTGGTCGCGTCGCACTGTCTGGTATCGTGGCATGAGAGGGCATGGAGATGACAAAAGCATGACTATGGCTCACATACAGTCTAATATTATCGCTTGTAGGCAGAACATGGGGGGCGGTGATTTTCGCGATTTTTGCAATTTTGAAAGCCAGTTTTTCGTAGAAACGTAACTTTTTGACGTTCACGAATTTATCAAGACTGTTCGATTATTCGGACCATTTTCCAGGTCCCGCCGAGCCTGAAAAATCGGTCAGCGACTGTACAATGAACGGAAAGTACCAGAGGAGCCCAGACTGCCGCGCAATGCTTTAGGCAGCCAGCAGGAGTCGGTGTCACCACTTGTGGATAACAAATAAGGCCATTTCAATCAATGCGAATTGTCACCGAACAAACTTCTGGATAAAGTTATATAAAATTAAGTATTCGTCATGTCGGAGAAAGCAGGGAAAATCAGCGAGAAGTACCGGTCCTACACAATGTCAGCAACTCGGCTACTAAATGTTTCCCAGGCGCATGATCAGCACTTCCTACAGAGTTGTCGCACTGAGTAAACAAGCAAAAGTACAACCGGCATAAAAAAAGAGATTACTCAATATAACTAAAGCGCAGCTGCATTTTATATCATTCACACGAGCTCTAGCAGGTTGTACACAGTGATGCAAACAAGAGCACTGGAGTGTAGGGAAATTTCACGCTTATGCGGTAATTGCTCAGTGGTGTGCTATGATGTACAAGCACTCAGTTAGCGAGTACATGAAATATTTGCTAAAGAAGCAGCAGAAAAAAGCGAGCAGCGCATGTGAAAATCAACATCCGCAAAACCGAAGCAGTCTTCCGGCACTGCTGTGGGCGGGCGAAGCGATGGCGACGGGTGTTGGCCAGTGCGGGCTGTGTCCACATTCCAAAGGCTTTCCAAAACTTGAAACATCTTTGCAGAGGTCTGTTGACTCGAATGTAACTCAGCTGAAGGTAGCATTCAAGTCGAATGATGATCAATTGGAAGGCCTTCGAAATATCCTTGTAGCAGGGGTATTACTTGTCTTGGACTGTGATGCTTTTTGTAGTTAACAACATGTATTCAGATGTGAAAATAACTATGGAAATTAACTGAGTAATTATATTTGTAAAAATCTTTACTATATCAAGGACTTTACTGTATCAGGGACTTCACTGTACTATCAGTTGTTGGTGATGGCATGGCTCTGACTATGCTCTATGGCTGCTTACTAAGCATGAAGTGTTTATAAAACAAACACCGAGAAATACCTTGCATCTTTCTCTTATCGTCCCTTTACGTGATAATTATTTATTATCAGTCATCACATGTAATGTTCTCGACATCGTTTACATCTTGTGAAAGTACCACATCTACACGAATACAATGTGGATACAAAAATAAAGCGAGCTTGGTTCCATGTGAAAACCAAATCATGCCATGATCACGGCGTCATATTCTGTGTCTTCAGCGTCATTTAAGAGGCAGTAGTTAAGAAACGCGAGCTACAAAGTGAAGCGTGGCAAAACCCCTATGCAGTTCTGTCGCGCTTCCGCTTCTTGCCACTGCTTCCTCATGCTTCGCACTGCCGTGCTACGAACGCACGCCCTATTCTTCCCTTTTGTACTCCTCACTGCATTTTTACTGGCTTTCGTTTATTAGCGACCCGCGCCGCCTTCTTTCTACATTCATAATCAAGTTAACTTTGTGCGTGCGTGCCGCGCGATTTGCCTCAGGGCCTATGGTCTTCAAAAAGTTGGCTTCTCCTCGCGGCTCTCTAGCTTGGTGGCGAAGCTACCTCAAAGAGCGCATTTGGTATCTACTTGCTTCGCGATCCTGGACTTCGCGCGTGCCGCGATGTCATTATTCCGCGGGAAGTACATTAACAATTTTTTATAGTAACCGAAAAAAATGCACAGTCGTCAATGGAAGGTGAAATGGGTATGCAGCTTCACTTTACGATATCCGAGTTTTTACTATAACCGTACTATAGCGGGGTTCTACTGTAATTTCTGCAAGGTGCTGCCATCATTTCCAAACAACACTTCTTTTTGCTGTGTGAAAGTGCGTGAGACAAGAGCACTTCGTGAAAGTGTCACTAAACTTTCCCATGTGACACGGGTACAATATTTGTGATGTTGACAGGACCAAGACGCCCGTTCAAGTAAACCGCAGGTTCAAATTTTAATCTAGTTCCAAATAGCAACAGTCCAGTGTAGCTAACTGACGATGCTCAATACTGCCATCTCACATTTGAAACAGCCAATGGCTAGCATATATATATCAACACAGAACTGCTTGTACATTGAGAAAATGTGTGTAGAACGATACAATACTACTAATAGCATACCAAACAACCCTTAGGCTCTCAGAACAGCCTAATGTTCAATTCACGGCCATCTAGTTAAGCCAGCTGTCCAAGATGCCAAATGAAAAATGTCATGCTTACCTGGTAATAACCAGTGTGGTAGCCAGTCATGTACCATGACATAAGCATTGATGCTAGAGCTTCCTCATTGCTTGGGACACCACCATGGGGAAGAGGGGGTGGCGGCGGTGGTGGAATGGACTGCTTCTGAAAAAAAAACACCCACACACGTACATGCAGTAAATGCACAGTGAACACTAGTGCAAAGGCTGCACATAATAGAAAAATTTCTCTCATGAGAAAAACTTGTTCACTCTAGGCATTATAATGCTGAAAGCTCTATTGAAACTTGTAACATTATCCACAACATTAATGTGAAAAGCCACACGAGTCAGCACAGAGTAGTTTGGTGCAGAAGGTGATTTGACTGGTGACAAAGTCACCAGGGTCATTTTCTGCACATAATAAATAAAACAAACTTTAGATTTGCAGCATGCCTAGAAGGTATAACCACATTTTACACTGTAAATTCCATCATAGACAGTCATAACTAAAATCACAATATGTATTACGTCCTGTCCCTATAAAACACCAACCTAAATAATGGCTTGAATCAAGCCAGAGATGTTTACAAATGTGTTGCCTTCCAGCCCCAAGGCATAAAAAAAAGAAAACAATTTCTGTCTAACAGGCTGAACTAAAAGCATGCTAACAACTGACTGAAGGGCAAGTTAATTTAATTGCAGGGACCATTTAAACTATTGTATCTTCGACTAGTTGTTTACAAAAACTTTGGCAAGCAGTGCCATAGTGGACAGTTCAAAATAGAGTGTCCTTGATGTGCTCTGAAGGGTTCCTTCTGTGCACTCGCCATTGGCTCTGAGCACTTTGGGAAACCTCAACCTGGTGTTCGAGCAAAGTGCTTTGGGTCATCTGGTAACGGCCTTATTGACTAAGCTTGAAAGGCAAGTTATGAGAAATTCAGAAGTACACTGGCTAAAAGGCTTTTTGCTGAACACTATCCTCAGAATGAACTAAGTAAGAATCTACTTTCATGAATGCAGGGATGAGGAACAAACAAAATTTGGTGAACACTGCTAATCAGCACCATGGACAAGGTCTTCATGGCGTTTTGTTCCTGTCATGGGACTGCAATGTAAACGGACTGCACATCCAGCTTGCTGGCTGCTCCTTTAGCCTAGATTTAGAGTTCACGCCCAACCTGCCTGCACACACTGAGTCAAAGAACCAAAGGGAAAAGTCAAAGACGCCATTAATGCAACAATTTAGTTGATGCACTCCTCCTCACAACCTCACACTACCCTGGAGAGAACATGTGTGCGTAGAACCAAAAGAGACAACAACAAAATTTCTAAAACAGACTAGCTATTTCCATTCCGCAGCATTATTTAGAGCACTAGCAAGACATCAATTCATAACAGCAGGAAGCCATGTTTAACTTGACTCACCATAAACGGAGGAAGCCTACCAAGCAGGGGCTCTAGTGGAGGTGCTGGTGGCAGCGGGTGTGATGGATGGAATGGCATGTCCTGGGAATAAAATAAAACAGAATCTTGTTACTTCAAACTGCCAGTTTAATAACTGGTGCTCTGGTCTATCAACTTAAAGCATATTAAAGGGCTCCGACATCAATTGAAATTCCACACCGACTGAAAAAAGTTTCAATCCCTGTTGTGGTCAGATCACTGAGAGCTGACTGTATACCAGCACACAAGCTCCCAAGTCTTACATAAACCACAAAATTAAGAAAAAGGAAACAGGGACTAGCAGCAAGGTAGTGCAAAAGTGTGCCCATTTTGTTGTCGCAACACAGCCACTTATCATATAAGAACACACAACAATGACTGAAACCTGTGAAAGTGCACAATGATAAGGTAAGCCTCAATTTGCAGCGCACGTTGATAACACCTAGACAGAGACAGCTACAGTCATAATAGAAGTACAGGGAATAACACAGTCATGCTCCTTTCAGACCAAAACTTTGTACACTCAAACCTCAATATAACGAACTTGGATACAGCGAATTGTGCATGAGCAGCTACAGATCTACCGCACTGGCTTTGGGTGAAGACGGCAGCTCGGCAGCCTACAAATGCTGCAAGACATCGTGCTCCATGCTCTTTTTGCATTTGCAGGTCGTGCTGCTGTTCTGCTCTCGACTTTGGCTGCGTCTGGATTGTGGTGCATCCTGCATGATGACGACGAAACAGTGGCAAGCCCTGCCACTTCCCAACAAACTTCAGATTATTCACCGCGTTGAGTGCGGCAAAAAGAAGTCAAATGTTGCAATGCATTTCAAGATTCCAAGTACACTAAGTAGCATATTGAAAAACAACTCAGCCATCGGAGACAAAGCACAAGCATGTCGGGGAGAGGGGGCTGATAAGAGCCATGCAGTCGATGCAGCAGGTATCGAAAAGTGAGTACAATACATGTGGTATGCTGTGAAGGAGAAATACACAGCATGCAACATTTACAGTATGGATGAAACTGCTTTGTTTTGGCGACTGCTGCCAAATAGAAGCTTAGCCCTCAAAAATGAGAAATCCCATGGTGAGAACATGCACAAGGCCCATGTGACAGTCCTCCTCATGACAAACATGGACGGATCTTCAAAGTTGCGACTGTTTGTCATTGGCAAGTTCAAGTCGTGCATGTACCTGCGAGGATGCACTCCGCTCCCAGTGACGTGCAACTCGAACTCCAAGGCTTGGATTACAAGCGCGTTCTTTGAGGCTTTGCCGCATGACTAGGACAAGGAGCTTGCAACAAGTGGGTGCACAATTTGCCCCCTCTTGGATATCTGTTCAGCACGTCATTGCGGTGTCTCACTCAGGAACATTTACCTTTGCTTCATACCACCGATGGCACCAGGAGTTTTATAGCCACCTTATCAAGGCAACATCCGTGCATTCAAGCTAGGCTACCGGAAGCGTGTGGTTGAGCGGCTCTTAGTGAAACTGGGCTAATGACAAGCTGAAAATCAATCTGCTGGCCGCAATTGAAATGATCAGTCATGCTTGACAGGACGTGGCTTGAAACACAGTCCGGAACTGCCTTGCTGCTTCCATCATGCTGGACTGTGTCTTGAGGGTGCGGAAGCAGCAAGTGTGGTGCGCGCAATGCAAGATCACCATGACATTGCCCCACTGTGGGCAGAACTCACAGATGTTCAAGAAGCTGTGCCAACAGGAGTTTCCTTTGAGAATTTTTTGATGCTTGACAATGATGTAGCTGTGACATCAAGCCTGTAGGACTCAGAAATTGTTTCCTGCGTGCTGGTGTCTCGTGCCACTGAGTAACCGCCGCCGGAATATGAGCACCAACATCAGACACTTCATGAAGCTTTTTCTGCTACCGATGTGCTATGACGATACTGCTTGAGAATACAAGGAAGCGGACTGGAGTCTGTTGAAATGATGTCACGTGTCGAAAATGCAATTTTTACTGACAGAGCTAAATGCAGTGTTCAGGCAAATTACTGCCTACTGCAAATAGGTGTACATTTCTCGTCAGTAAATTATTTTTGGAGTAGACTATTCATGGTGAGTGGCATGGTTTTTCTGTCATCAGCACATTTGCACTCCATTGTTCATAAACTCGTGTGTAATGGCACTCAAGTTTACTGAAGTTCGTTGCAAGCGGGTTCGGATAGATTGAATTATTCAATATATCGAACAAATTGTGTTGAGTCGCGCTGTTCGTTATAATCGGGTTTAGCTGCAAACACACTTGTTAAATGAAATGCCAACTTGAAGAAAGGTATGTTGGATGAATAACCAGGCAGCAACCTTGTTATACCATACATAGTACATGTGTAATGGCCACATTTTTTTTTCGTGATTTTTGAGAGGTGCAGCCCTTTCCTGAAAGTGACATTTTTCACCCTATTTTTCTAGTTATGTTCTGGGGAAACTACTACATTAATCCATGCCATCTTATGCCACATCTGGTGCCCAGGCACCAACCTAGCATCCACACGAATGCAGCCTTTACCCATATATATGTGGTATGTGGTCAGCACTTTAACCTCGTTGCTGCCCTAATTAACAATCTCAATATGCAAGTGATTCTTACTGAAAAATCTCTTCGTTACATCAAAGCAACAGCAGAAGAGAAGAATGATGTGGATAACAGCATTTTACAAGTTGATCACATAAACTTTGTCTTCATTCAAACACTGAAATCTACGACAAAGCAGGCTTTTAACTTCTTTTAACTTCTTTCATCACAGAAACAAGTGAACGGTACTGTATGCAACACAAATAAACCCCACTGACAGGCATGCCATTGAGGATATCCAGGCTTATTTACCTAGTTCACTTACTCTTGCTAAGCAAGGAAAACTATAAACCCTTTCATTAAATCTGCACTACCACTAAGTTGCTTCACTGATGTGGCACAGTTTGCAGATGGTGGCAAAATGTTTGCACAAAGAAAAATGATTGAAGCAATCCTAATTGGTTGGTTTGGTTTGGTTTTATGCGGTTTCATACCCCAAAGCGACTCGAGCTATAAGGGACTCTGTAGTGGAAGGCTCCTGGTAATTTCAACCGCCAGGGGTTCTTTAACGTGCATTGACATCGCACAGTACACGGGCTTCTAGTATTTCAATTACAAATAGGCTATATACCAGGATTTTTATGCTTTTACTTACAGCACAGCTAGTAAACCCACGAGGACCTTGTCATGAACAGTACCTCGGTAAATATAAAAAGCCTTAATATTGCCACAGTAGAATCAGAGATACACCTCCAACATTTTGCAAGTGCTTGAATAAATGCTTGAACAAATGTGCAACTGGCACCACCAAAGCATGCTCATAACAATAAAAGATAAAAACAAAAAAGACTCAAACAAGCACGTAGCATCTTGCAATCATATCTGCCAGTCACCAGATAAGCCTTCTCAATTTCTCTAGCTCACATCACAGGGTTGAGTTTTTTTGCTGCTACACTATAATCTGTCATGGAAATACCAAAGAGTGTGCTTCGTGTCTCTGTCAGTGTTGTGTTTGCTGGTGTCATGTTGTTACTTCCAGATTCTTACTCCACAGTCATGCCATCATATTCTCACACACTCTTCTAAAGGCACATAAGTATAAGAAAGCAGAATTCCTTGCTCCTAATAAGATTACTGCACACTGCCTTGCCATCGTCCTAGTTTTGCATTCAAATCCTCCTTAATTTTGCCTTCACACCTCGAGTCAAGATAAGTATACGATGAAATGCTATTGACGCCCATTAAGTACATGGGATCCGCATGAGACAGTTTTTTCTGTACTGTCTATACTTGTTTGTGTGATCCTTTGGGAATTTGCTGGTTTGCTTCTTGTACTGAGTAGTATAAGCCACCACCACATTTAGGACACCCCGACCAAAGTGCACACACTTCCATCAGTACCCAACAAACTTTGCAGGAATTTATATTTCGATTAAAGTGACCACACTCTCACAAGGGCCTATTGCATTTTACTTTTAAACGAGTTCCAACTAGGCCAAACATCTGTGTGTCCTATGGAAACACTACCTAATGTCTTTAACATACCTGCTTCATGAAACAAACTAATAATTTCAACAGTGAAATGTCCAATTCACCACTGCAGCTCTCAAATCACCACTCCTTAATCGCCACTCCTTGAAGCAGTGTGAGTGAAAGCTCCCCTAGAACACAACCAGTATAAGCAACAGCCCTAGATGACTGCAGTGCAAGGAAAGACATTTTATGTGCCAGAAGTGAGCTTGATTAGCTAAGATGGCTGCATAAGCTTAAGGATAAACTTTACAGTGCAATACAAAAATGTTAGCAAGTAGTCACTGTCCACTAGTCCTTTGGCCAATTGTGCTTTCATTACTTCCCCAAAACTTAATTCACCAAACTGCACTAAAAGAAAACTTGAAAAGAAATTTTGAAGCAGAAATCTGATAGCAAAAACTGCAGATGACATCCGTGGGCAAACAAGCAGAAAATATTTAGAGCTGCTTAGCTCTTTATTATATAAAAAATAAATCCAGAGTTCAATAAATTTTAGCATAACTGTCTAAGGGACATGAACCCTAAAAATACAAACCATCATTGTATAAAGAAAGGTTCCATCTTAAAGGGAGAAGAAGCTGTTTTCTAAGGCAACAAGAACTCACATGAAACTGGGTATAGCTATCATGTGGACGAGGGCCATGACTTGTAGGTGCGCCATGGTCATCTTCACTAGGCGGAGTAGGAGATCCATGTGCCTGTGATCCAGAACACAAAATTCAGAAATGGCACGTTGGTACCTTCAAGAAGACAGAAAAACAACTTTTTTTTTGTCACTGTGACAAAATGCGCATTGTGTTGACCATACCAGCCAGGATCTCTCCTGTATCAGATGTGTTTGCGACCTACACATAACTTTTCTTTTCACCTGCTCTGAGTGAAAACATTTCCAGCTGATCTCAAAATTACGAGCTTCAATGAATGTGCTGTAACAGCATATGTTCATACCTACAAAATGACAACAAAAAAAGTAATGGAAAGTCAATCTACTGCGAAAACCAATCATCAAGTGCAACACAGGCGCTGCAACAAGGGTCATCAGGTTTATGAAAAAGAGTAGAAGGCTGCTATGCAAAAGTAAGAGCCACAGTTAGGACAAGAAGTATTTTCATTATTAGTGCATAATTTTCAATGTCTGCACCCATCACTTTCATACGCAAAAGACTTTCAGTGTCAACGTTGATGCTTGCAGACAAGTCGCATAATCTCCAGTGTTGCATCTCAAGTGCTGACTTTTCAAACCTAACGCTGCGGTACAACTATCTATTGCGCAGCAGCTATCTTTGGGCATGTTCAAATAGGATAGCTTGTAGAGGACTGAAGTAATCTTTATACTGCCATCATGCTGTTGTTTGCACATGTAAAAAGTCACAGAAGCTGTTCATAAAACATGGTGTCATCAGAACTGCAAAGTGAACCATCACTTCACTTCGCAAGACATGCAGCAAGTGATATTAAAAGTGGAACAAATGCAGCAAAGTTTGGGGCTGAGCAAGCCAGTAGAGATGCAAGATGCATTTTCGTACAACTGCAGTTAGTCTTAAAGGCAAACACATTACATTGAGTTTTACCAAGCCATTCTCTTTGGCTGTGTGCTGAAATATGGGCGTGGTAGTATCAGCATGATATTGATACTTTTTAAGGAAAGCATTCTTGTTTTGTTTGTTTCAGCAACCACCAGTTTTTAACAAATTTTTAATTGAATATTAGGAGTGATGTAAACAGCATTAAGAAGGTGAAAAAACTTCTACAACTGTTTATAAGACCAATGGATCTGTAAGGAAATAGTAAATAGAATGTAGGCTCATATGTTCTGCCATTTAAAGGTCTTTCAGCCCACTTCAATTGTTTGATCTGAGATATTGTGTTTATTGTGATCAATCGTACATTTTATGAATATTATGACTACTGCATTTTGAATTGTACAAAGGCTTTTTTGTTTATTTGTAGGAATTAGCATTTTAATTTTTTTACACTTGATAGAGCTTTTCACAATCTGTATGCAGTGTTTCTTGCTTAACTGCCCAAGTACTGCCGACAAGCTAACCTTGCTAGCTTAAGCAGGCTGGAAAATAATTTTGTATGATCAGATGAACACAACAGTATTATAATTATCATTATAATAATTTTTGGCTTTGACAGGCCTGTAACTGAAAATGCAAAATGGAAACTGTTATTAAAATTGTTATTAATATTATTATTACTGAACCTGGCTGCTCCAACACTGTAAACTGTGCATCCCAAAACCTCCTCTTACATCCTCCCTCGCTATGCCTGTCACAACAGGCGCTTGCCTTATATGGAGAGGTGAGCGACCATATGTGGCTGTGTGTTATGTGGTAGCATGTGTGGCACACAGCCGTGCATGATGCAAGCCGGACCCACACCCCTTCTCCTGAAAGCCTACTCAGAATTACGAAACAGTTTGACTAGCATTAGCACTTCGTGTCACCCAAGCTGTTGCTGAATTCACATTACCACAAGGGTAAAGAGCTGGTAAATTTCTTTTCCGTGAAAATATAAGCTTCGTGTTCAATTAAATGTGAACCTACAGCCTACTAAATATGTGCAACACCACAGTAATTCATCTGGTCATCTGGGCCAACCAACCCTAAATACATAGCAATCAGGTTATGTGTACACATGGTACACAAAACCTCTGTCATTAATGGCACTAGAGTCTATCATTTTGGTCAGAGCAGCATTCAGCCAGCACCACCATGAACATGCAGTTCTTTTCCTGATGTGCCATCTGAAGAGTCTGGCATGAGTGAACACGAAGCACTAAACACCTGCAATGTGTTACAACATACTAAAGAACAGTTGCACAAAGTAACTGAGCGTGCTTGGCAATCGATACAATTGCTGGACAGAGTTTAAAAGTGGCATTAACATCTGAAAGATCAGCAGGTACAGAATTTAAGAAATACATGACATGCACCCAAATTTGCAGTTTGCAGGCATGCATTCTTGAGGATACATCAGTCAGTCACTGCTGATATCTGTTTTGAAAACACAGCCCTCATTACAAAATGCTAGCAATGTCACTATGCAGCACCTTCCATTGTGCTTCCCAAGGATTTTGTAACGTGGCGTCACTTGTGTAAAAACTGAACCACAATATTGCCACAGAAAAGTATGAGTCAGGACCAGTCATGGTGATCCTGGCGCCAGTGAGTGGCATCTGATAGCTTAGGGTGTGCAGCTAATGTCAGTGAAAAATGACTAATAGAAAGAATGTGCACAATGCATGATTACCCTGCATATAGCAGCCCGAAAACACACACAGGCCACATTAAATCACGCAATAAATAGGACAATCACTCACATTCTCTCGATTGGCCTGGTCTGTTTGACGCTGTCGGGCCAGCTTTCCTTCAGATTGGTACAAGTCCGAAAGAAATACTTCCTCTTCATTGCCATATCCAACGTAACGAACTACACATGTGTCGTGGTCTACAGACTTCACCTTGGCTTCATAAAACTGCCCATCAACGGAGTAGACACACCGGCAGAAGTCGCCTACTTTCCATTCCTAAAACATAAGAAAAAAAAACAGCATGGTTTTGAATGATGTGAGGGAACATATATGATCAAGAAGTAATTCTAGGCTCACTTAGCCTGAATGCATCGAAATTTCATTCTTAAAAAAACACCGGTTGTTTGGGTCCTTGTGGTTATGATAATTTTGTTGACCAGCAAGGAAACAGAGTTTCCGAAAAAATTGAATTTAAAAGTGGAACTTCATTTTTCCATCACTCGATTCAAACTCGTGACACCAATAACGAATGGGACTCTGTGACGATCACATGGAAGTGAATGGCAGTGTGGCCTGGCCTCAGAGATCGGCAAATAAATTTGTATTGATGTCATCACAATTTGCTTGTGAAAATGGCAACTGGAGGCAATGCCAGTATTTTATTCCTGGTCTTTTTTAGCTTGTAAAACCTTCATTTTCTTTAAAGTACTTTCTTTGTCAATATATGCCATGACCTATCGATACAGACCAGCTTTAATTTGTCCTCAGTGTCCCTTTAAGTTCACAAAAACAGCATTACAAGATTTTGCAAAAATTCAGACAAAGCAGAACAGTGTAGCTGTGAAAATGTTGGCTATCCTCCCATAACAGCGACCGACTTTCCATGAAAAAAGCAAAACAAAGACATCCAAAGATTTTTTCTCTCCTTCACAAAAAAGTGCACTGTAAAGTAACACATCTCTGAGTCCCCTCAAGTCCTGCCCAATAATAGCACCTAATCACAGGGGTTGTTGCAGGCAGTGGCCACATCAAGCAATGAAGCCAAGTGATCTAAGCTGTAAGCTCGCATGCCTCGTGGCTAGAATCTATCTCTGGCGTTCCAGCTTTGGAACTGATCAATAAAAGTTGGTCACCTATCAAGCTTGTGCCTCGCTTTCCGATAACGCAATATAGTGTCAGAAATGAAATTGGAATCCATGCGTGGAAAACCTCAATGTTAGTCTCTCAGAAGAGTCAGCACGGCTTGGTTTGCATAGTAAATATTGGCCCGATATCCGCATGAATATATCAGTAGCATGAAGCAATGTATGCACGAATAGCAATCAGATAATGAAATAATTCATAAGAAATCCTGTTTTCTGTTTCCTATGTTTATAAAACAAATGAGAAGAGAGTAAGTGTTAATACTGTACTGCTAATATTGCGGCGACATGCAGTAAATATAAAGTGAACTAAGCAAAGCAAAACTCGAGGTGCCCTTTCCTGACATTGGCCAGTTTTCAGGCATCAAACTAGAAATTCAACAAACCCATTTTGCCTCGAGATGCCAAGATATTGTCAACCGCAGCTGGAAGCGTGCAATTTCTAAACGGTGAATGTGCATTTAACATAATCGAGAAAAGTTGACGCGTCACCACGCTGCGCCACAAGAAGTCGCGACACCTGCAAGTCAAAGGGTAAGCGCAAATGAATTAGCAGTAACACTTTTGAGAGGCTTCCACAGTATACCCCCAATGAAATTAAGCTAACGTGGTCATATTAAACACATAATCACCACATATCGCGTAGTTAGTTACGGATGGCTTTCTACTCTGAAGCAACTGTGCTTAACAACGAGCGTACCCGTGTCTTCTGCTGAGTATGGTGGCCATCTGCTTTCTTGCTGCCTTTCTTTTTCTGTTGTTTATGCGCGCTCGCTGCAGAAGACGACGCAGGCTGCTTGCTTGAACCGATGTCATTCTGAAATGAAAGACATTCAAAGGAGAGTGAGCCCGGATGCATCGCGCTTTCTTGTCATACTTAAGAGTGTGTTTTACGAAAGTACCTCATTTGTAGAAACAGCACGGTTGTATGCCTTTATGAGAGCTTCGTCATCGAGTAAATCGTCACTTTTATCGTCCTGAAATAAAAAAAAAATTAGATGAATACTAGCGTACGCAGCACAAGCGGCGAAGCTAAGTTCATGGTGCGAACTTTCAAGCTGTACAAAGATCAGCAGCTTTTGATTCGTGCACACGTACCTCGGATACTTTGTACACTATATCGTTATCTCCGGAAGCCATTTCTCACTATGGTATCACAAAATGAAAGTCGGAAAAGTGCGCAGGAAACCGTCAACAAACAACCGACCGCAACCACCGCGACAGAAGCCCGTGACGCGTGATGCATTTGTCGATAGCGATGCCCTGATGTGACAGGAGCATAGACAGGGCGATTGCAGCTTGGACCATCGCCTCCTCTAGAGGAGGCACTGCTTGGACAGGAGCACCACCCAAGGACCACGACCGGCGCTTTTTTAGTGCCCCGGGGCTGCTCCAAGCATAGAGTCAGTGCCCTCTTCCCAAAAGTGAACGGTGATCTGTACGTGGCGTGCGTTATGGAAGAGTCCGAGAAAGATTTCGTTTTGCCTGATTCCCGATATTTCAGCTCTTTCTTGGTCGCGGTGGCTCAGTGGTTAGGGTGCTCGGCTGCTGATCCGGAGTACCCGGATTCGAACCCGGCCGCGGCGGCTGTGTTTCGACGGAGGCGAAACGCAAAGGCTGTGCTGTGCGATTTCAGTGCACGTACGCTAAACAAAAAATATTCAAGGTGGTCGAAATTATTCCGGAGCTCTCCACTGGCACCGTTTTCTTCCTTTCTTCTCTCAGTCCCTCCTTTATCACTTCCCGTACGGCGCGGTTCGGGTGACTGCCGATATGTGAGACAAATAGTACTGATCCATTTCCTTTCCCAAACAGCCAACTTAGTGAAAAGGTGTCCGAGTGAACGGTTTCGGTTTCGCATGCTCTCTACAGCGCTAGCGTTATAGGGCACTTTATTCGGGTTGAAAGGCTGCAGTGATGTTTTACATATTGGAACGTTCGATTAATGTTAAAAACTAACAAATAACATTATCGTATATCGAGAAAATTATATTAACATTCAAAGTAAACAATATTTTAATGCTGATTTCTATATACGTATTACTTTGAGTTGTACTATAACGGCATAAACATTAGTTTATGTTCCAAATATATACATTTTAAATGGTAATCGAAGCGTTATTTCAGTGTTTTAATCGTAATTATAAAACAACATTAAATACATATTTTTAGCATTTGGTTCCAGAACTTTTCCCTCTATTCTTGCAGTAAAGATGTTTTTTAAGTATAGGAATTAAAGTGCTTCAGCTCCATTATTTTGTTATGATGTCCGCTCGCCTCCGGCGCTGGCCATCGAGGCACCCTAATACGTATGAGTTTCACGTGGAGCTGCAGTGTTGTGGAGCTCAGGTTTCGCCCTCAGCGTTGATCGTTGCAAAGCATTGATTTACTGCATCCCACAAGGCGTTTGCAGAACTGTGAAGGCTGCGGCGATCTGAGCCGATCAGAACAGCGTGCGCTGCAATACGTCTTCCTCCGCCCCCTAAGCCTGCAGCTGGTGGCTGCATCTATATATAGTTAGGTGCACAAAGGCCCCGGAACGGGGGGAGGGGGGGGGGGCAAGGGTGTGGTCGCCCTCCCAACATTTTTCCAGAAGAGGCAGTGACCCCCTCCCCCCCAGTCTCCAACTGCTTACGCTTGGATCAGATTTCTCACAATTGAAACACTTCGGTTCTAGGACTCTTTTAATGCAAAACACAGTGGGACTGAGCTACTTGGCTTCGTAGTCAGTTGTAAAGCATTTCGTATATGAGTAACCTAAACCAGTCATGTCCCAGCAGAAGTCGACTGCCTGAATGATCATGATTGGCAGAATTTAAACAAACTATGCACAAACTTTTTTTAATGTAACTGATCACTCCTCGTGCGTAAAGCTTCCCATTTTAATTCGTTTTATATTGGAGTGAATATTTTCACCGTTTGTTCGTTCGTACTCAAAACCGCCGGCACGCGGCTTTATCATTTTGTTTTGTAATGGGAGATGCGACCGTACTTATCTCCATTGATCGTGGACATGTGCAAATGCTTCCACATTTTTCCAGATTGTTGTAGTTGCTTTCGGTTCTTTATCTCGACGTTTTCATGCCAGCATTAAATTGAGCACGACTAAGAACTGCAGGCATTCAATTCGATGACCGCCGAGCAGGCTTGTGGCTATCGCCGCGACCGAGTCATTCAGTTTTTAATGGGTGCGAGTCAGCTCCTTAAACAGTTCATTTTGGAAGCCTTTTCGTTGTCTTCCTGACCGCTGGAGTGTTGTCACCACAACGTGACAGTTTGCATCAACCTTTGAACATTGAAAAATAAAAAATAATAAAGATATAAAATTTATTGTTTAAATGAGCATTGAATAGATAAATAACAAAATAAGCTCGAAGTCATGCCCCCCCCCCCCCCCCCCCTCCCATTAAAAAAAATGGCTGTGGCGGAATTCGCTCAGTCGAACTGCAAAGTCAGCCTTTCGCCGCTCCGTTTCGCTGGGCGTTCTTCATCTTCGTCCCTGGGCGCGGATTCGCTCTCACCCACTGCCTCTCCACTCCCCCCTCCCCCCATTCGGCTTCGGCAGCGCGCCGCGCCGCCGGCAGCTGCTCCGCACCACTTGACCAACCACGTGACCAGCCACGGCACCGCCACGGAGCTCAAGGGGTGCCACGCTGAAGGCTTGAAATGCTAGGGTAATGTATCTATCGCTACAAAATGGCTGTGGTTTAGCTCTGGTTAAACCTGGAGTGACGCGACAGCTACATCTGGCCGAGTGGAACTCGCTCAGTCGAATTGCAACTCAGTCTTTCGCCGCTCCGTTCCTCTGGGCGTTCCTTATTCATCTTCCACACACTTGACACGACGCATGCGCGCCGCGCCGCCGGCAGCAGCAGCTGCTCCGCTCCACGCGACCAACGGCGCCGCCACGGAGCTCAAGTGGTGCCACGCTCAACGGTCGAAGAGGTGGCATAGTGTAGCTATCGCTAAAAAATTTCCGGAGTCCCTGCAGACGCAACTTCAGAACGAAGCGGCAAATGCCCCTCAAAGGAGCCCCTCCAACCAATGGCGTCTACCGGTCCTCCCCTTTGACAGATTGTCCCCCTTGATCGATTCCCTTGGGCCGGCTAGCAATCGCGCAGGGAGTGGTGGATGAATGGGGAATAACGGCTTTATCGGATTATCCGCGGCGTCATAGAAATCGGTCGACGCCATTGGCTGGAGGGTTTCCTTTGATGAGCAATTAACTGCCGCTTCGTTTTGGAGTTGTATCCGACTATAGGAAAGCGGAGTAGAGTGTCCTGCTGCTCGCAGGAGAGTCGGCCGCATGCTCGGCCGACTCAGCGGACGCCACATGTTTTTAGCAATGCCACTTCTTAGCAGAGCTCGCTATCTGAAAGCGGCAAAATATACAAGCTGTTGCAGTACGTCGCATTACCTTCTGAAGGCGATTTTTCCCCTTCTTTTACTGTTTATTTACCTTTGGACTCTTACATATATGAATTTTTGTTAATCTTTTTCACACTGTTTTGTTGCCAGGCAGTTGTGCGTTTATCAGCAATCTAGTTTGCAACATGAACACAATACGTTGCAACACAACCTGAACGCGATGCCTTCGAAAGCACTGCTAGCCCCATTACGAGAAAAGCCGGCTTTGTGTGTGTGTGTGTGTGTGTGTGTGTGTGTGTGCGTGTGTGTGTGTGTGTGTGCGTGTGTGTGTGCGCGCGCGCGCGCGCGTGTGTGTGTGCGTGTGCACGCGCGTGCGTGCGTGTGTGTGTGTGTGTGTGTGTGTGTGTGAGAGAGAGAGAGAGATGATTCGCAATTCGTGTGATGATATTTGTACCAAAATTGTGACGTAACCGTTTGTCGTACAGCCTTCCTGGTGGCGTCATGCATACGATTTCTCAGGCAGCCGGAGCGAGCGGACGCATGTTCGATGAGCTCCGTCGAACACGGCCGCTCTAGCCCAAGTTTGGACCGTCAGTGCACAAATCATCGTTGGAATCAACTATCAGCGTGACAAGGAGTCTAGGGGGACCGCAACTCTCGAAGGTAGGCACGCGATCTGCCTATTTCTCGGCGGCCACGCGGGATTGTTAGGCCTAATCGCTAGGCCTACTCGTAGGCCCAGCAGAGGAGAGACATTCTCGGCGGCGTTTGCCGCAAAGGAACATGAATAGCTCGATGGAATGTGTGGAGGGGGAAACCATCGACCCTGTAGAACTGAAGACAGGGACGTGGTTCACCAAGAAAAAGGGCCGCGTGGTGCCCCTCGGAGATGAAACCCGGGCCGCTACCAGGGATAGGGAGGAGCGGCAGACTACAGGACATAAGGCCGCCATCGGAAGGAGACTGGCGGCAAAGTCAGTGGAAAGACAAGCAGTGCGGATGCCCAAGGACGCCGAGAAAATAATAATACGCCCCCGAGGCGGAGTCAACCGCCTTATAAAAGGAGGAATGATCGAGCTCGCAGAATCAATTGCCCGCGCCGCCGGCATCGAGCCTAAGGACGCTGAGGAAGACATCTTCTCGGCAAACGTAAAACAACAATCCATACTAATCGCCACAACCAGCGAAGAGCGTGGAAGAAGATACTCGATTTTACGCAACGTCCTTTACGACAACCAGAACATCGAGGTAACGGCGTACCCCGCCATGCCTGAAGACTGTGGCAAGGGAGTTGTGCACGACGTCCCACTGCACTACTCCAATGAAGAGCTCCTGGAGCGTATACGCAGGAGAAAGGAAAACCCTACAGTACTTGGCGTTCGAAGACTGGGAGCGGCCTCTACGTCAATACTGATCCTATTCGAGGACCAGAAGGTGCCGCGCTGGGTATATCTATCTCCCTTCGCACAAAGATGCGTCTTGTACAAGAAGAAGTATGAGGTCTGCCTCGCGTGCGGCCGCATGGGACATCGAGAAGACGTCTGCCCGGACCCGACGAATAGGAAGTGCCGGGGGTGCGGCATAGAAAACCCTAAAGATGACCACCAATGCGAGCCGAAATGTCAGCTCTGCGGAAAAGGACACCTTCTCGGCGACAAACGCTGCCGAGAAATATATAGAGCCCCATATATCTCCAAAAAGAGACAATGGGAGAGGAAGCTGGACCAGCAGGACCAACAAAAAATGACCGATACACCACGGGCCGGCGAACGCGAGGGCCGCTCGAGAGCCAATAAGGGTGACGAAGAATCCCGAACACCGGGAAGAAGATCCAGATCCAATAGCAAGGACTACAACCATTTCACAGCCAAGGAGGGAGACTTCCCAAGGCTGGAGGAAAGAGCAACCGCCAACTCCATGCGCCGCCGCTCGAGCTCCGGTACCAGGAGCCGATCCAGCTCAGGGCGAAGGCGCTCTAGCTCGAGAACCTCGGCTGACTCCTCCTCCACGGCCAGCAGTCCCGGGCGCTTCACACGGGACCCCAAGGCGCCACCGCTATTCCCCCCATCCCCAACCCAACCCGGGAGGACTGGGAGGCGACCCTGCTCGGCTGCCACGACTTACAGGCCCAACAAGCCTTAGTCGGGCGCGCCCGGGCGGCGGCAACCGCCACTGGGGTCCCATACTAGGGACCTCCACCTAGTGCTTGTACGGATCGGTCCCTTACGGGCTGATCCAAACATACCTCCTATTCATCCGTAATAAATGTTTTCACCACCACCACCACCCATGGGGGCCACCTGCAAGCAGACGCGGTTCGAGTGGAGATCGAAAATCGGTAAGCTTCACAGCCAGCAGTCCCCAGGCAAATAGAGAGGCAGATGAGAGAATCGAAAAGCTAGAAACTTGAGAATCAAGAACTCAAGAGCATGCTCCGCACGCTCACTGCAGAGATCCAAAATCTAAAAATGGGAAAGAATACCCCTCCTTCTCCACCGAGGAACCAATCGGTACCCCAAAAACAGGCACAGAAACAGACGCCCTCTCTCCCGCCTGCGAAGGCAGTAATCGCGCGCCCCGAGCCGAGGGACAACGAAGGGGAGAAAATGACTACTGAAACAATCAGGCCACCCCCGCAAAAACGCAAAGGGGATGAGACGGACCCGCTGGTGGCACTCGAAAGTAGAGTAGAAAAGAAACTAGAGGCTAGAGATGCTAAGTACGAAGCAAGATTCGAAAGAATCGAGACCCTCCTCACCCAACTAATGGGTGCAATGAATCAAATACAGACGCAATTCGCGCAATTCACTGCCGTGCAGAACGCCTTCAACGAGAGGCTAACTACATTAGGAAAGACGGTTACTCAAATACAGCAAAATGGACAGGCGCAGCAAAAATGAAAACACTCTGGTGTGGCAGTGGAACTGCCGCGGTTTCCAACGATAGCGAGCGCTCTTGCAGCAGCACTTAGAGCAGATTGAAGAAAAACCTTTAGCTATAGCCCTTCAGGAAACGGGAAAGGGACCACCAAAATTATCGGGATATCAAGCGTTCCACAGTGACCGAGGAGAAAAATCTCGCGTCTCCACGCTAGTTAAAAGACATATAGCGGTAGTCGAGCATGAGGTCAACTCACGGGATATCGAAGCCGTATTAGTAGAAATTATCACCGGTCGCAAAGACAAGGCTAGTCTCTTCATCTTAAACGTGTACAGCACCCCCCAGCAAAGAAAGGCACGTTTCCGCGCCCTCTTCCGCAAGGCGATTAGAGCAGCTGGAAACAACACACTCATAATCTTAGGGGACTTCAATGCCGCCCACCAAGAATGGGGCTACAATAGACACGGTCCCAAGGGCAGACAACTATGGGAGGGCATACACGAACTTGGCCTCACCCTCCTGACGGACCCTAACTGCCCGTCCAGAGTGGGAAACAGCGTCTGTGCAGACGCCACCCCGGATCTCACCCTTGGGAAAAACACGAGAGACGCGGCCTGGAAAAACACGGCTCAAAATTTAGGCAGCGACCACTTCATTCTGGCTCTCACCCTCAGCAAGGGCGTCAAAACACGTCGCCTCAAAAAAACCCAAGATCACTGGTTGGGACGTGTTCAGGCAAATTAGAGAAAATGGTGAATCGGAAGGCGATATCCAAAACATAGAGCAATGGGCGGAGGAACTAAAGCAACAAGTCGAGAGGGCAACCACGACCCTGCGAGAAGACGATGCGCCAGCGACGGTTGATAGCAAACTCCTTCACATGTGGGAAGCGAAATGCGGCATGGAGAAACGCCTCCGGTCACAAAGATGGAACAGGAACCTTAGAAGAAGGATAGCAAGGCACAACAAAGAGATTGAGGATTACGCAGCAAAACTCTGCGAACAAAATTGTTGCAATAGATGTGACGAGATGGAAGGGAACATGAGTCTAGCTAATACGTGGAGTCTACTCAGACACCTGCTTGACCCTGATAATTCGAAAACCCAATCGGGCATAAGACTTACGAAAGCCAGGCACACGTTTGAGGGCTCGGACAGAGAACTCATGGTGGTGGTGGTAGTGGTTTTATTAAAAATAATAGTAAAAAGGAAGGAAAAGATTTTTGTTAGCCCCGGCATCTGCCATCGATACTGAAGCACCTGAGCTGGGGCAGCGGAAATAAAGGACAGCAGGCAGAATGGAGAAATGAAATGAAAGAGGTGAGGGGACAGGAATAGAGGACAGGGGGAGAAGTAATATGTACAAACTATTTACACAATAAGAACTCATGGCAAAATTAATTAATATGTACATAGGAGATACAAAAACCTCACTCCTGCCGGAGTACGAAGGACCCCCAAACGAGGCCCTAGACGCGCCGATCACGGAAGCGGAGGTTCGCGCCGAAATATTAGGCCTAAAAACAATGTCGGCCCCTGGTCCAGATAGAATTACAAACAAGGTCCTCCGAAACTTGGACGATAATTCCATCCGCATGCTCACCAAATACATGAACATCGTATGGGACAGAGGCCGCCTCCCACAACAGTGGAAGACGGCAAACGTGATTTTAATACCGAAGCCGGGCAAACCCCCTAAGCTAGAAAACTTACGGCCAATCTCTCTAACATCCTGTATTGGGAAATTGATGGAACGGGTAGTCCAAACGCGCCTAACGCGTTTCATGGAGCTCAACGATCTCTGGCCGCACGAAATGGTAGGGTTCCGACCCGGCCTGTGCACACAAGATGTAATGCTCCGCTTGAGACACGACATCATAGAAAATAGCACCAAGGATGCGAGGGTAATATTAGGTCTCGACCTGACGAAGGCCTTCGATAACGTAAAACACGCGGCAATCCTCTCTGGCCTCAGAGAGCTGGGGATCGGAAACAAAACGTACGGCTACATAAAGGACTTCCTGTCGGGTAGAACGATAAAAATAAGGTTTCAGGACATTGAATCCCCCACCGTCAAACTAGGTAGTAGGGGTACGCCGCAGGGTTCAGTGCTGTCCCCATTCCTCTTTAATGTTGCCATGCGAAATCTCCTGGCAGAATTGAGAAAAGTGGAAAACTTGAAATTCAGCATGTACGCGGACGACGTCAACCTATGGGTCACCCAGGGCAGCGACGCGAACATCGAGGAGCGCTTACAAACGGCAGCAGACACCGTAGTGTCCTATGCGGCTGAAAGGGGCCTCTCGTGCGCTCTCCAAAAATCGGAGCTCTTTATCTACAAACCGAAGGCGCTCAGGCACAAACGCCAGATAAACATCAACATAACAGTAGAGGGCCAAACAGTGCCAAAAGTCGAGCAGATTAGGATCCTGGGGCTATTTCTACAAGCGGACGGGTACAATGATACAACGATAAAGAAATTGAGTGCGTACGCCACGCAAGTCATGGGTCTGTTCAGGAGAATCGCACTCAAGGGTCGAGGCCTTAAAGAACGAAGCCTCCTGAAACTAATGCAGGCTTACATCACTAGCCGCATATGCTACGCCACACCATTCCTAAACATCAGATCGGACGAAAAGCAGAAAATAGACGCACTCATCAGACGATGCGTGAAGAGGGCTCTGGGACTCCCCATCTCGACCTCTACTGAACGCCTCCTCGAAATGGGTGTGCACAATAATTGGACGGAGCTAGCGGAGGCTGTGCGCATGGCACAACTGGAAAGATTAAGCAAATCTACCAGAACCATCCTTGGCTGGGTGGGGCTGCAGTCAGACAGGGGGACATGCCAACACGCGGACATTCCACGAGGATGCCGCGAACACATAACAGTGCCCCCGCTACCTAAAAACATGCACCCCACATACAACGGGGAGAGGAGACGGAAGAGGGCCGAGACTCTCGCAAAAAACGCGGACAAAATAGGGCCGAAAGGAGTCGCCTACGTGGACGCGGCTAGCGGAAAGTTGGGGGCGGCGGTGGCTGCGGTCGTTGACGGCCGCGGCGTACCCGTCGCCGCCGCTTCCGTTAGAAGTCGAAACATAGACACGGCCGAAGAAGTTGCAATAGCGCTCGCTTGCGTTGGCACGGAAGCCCGTACGATCATTAGCGACAGCAAAACAGCTGTCTGGAACATTGGAAAAGAGAGGGTCTCGAAGGAGGCAGTCAAAATCTTGGAAAAGGGAAAACTCGATAGACGAGTTCGAATAATTTGGACCCCCGCGCACGAATCCGTCCCCGGCAACGAGGCGGCGCACGAGCTAGCCCGAGCACTCTACTTCCGGGCAGCCGCAGAACCGCCTGGTTGCGAAGGGATGGACGAGAGGCTGCAGACATACAAAGAGATCATAGAGCACTATAGACTTGGTAGACGGTCCCTGCCACCACCGGACCGAGCGCTAACAAACAGGGAGGCAGTCGCATGGCGGCGCCTGCAAGCTGGGAACTTCCCGAACCCCGTCTGGCTCTACCACACGCAAGTGGAGGAAAGAGCCGACGATAAATGCGCGACATGTCGAGAGAGGGGTACTTTAGACCACATAATCTGGCAATGCCCTGGTTCCCCGGGCGCCAAGGAGAACATAAGAAGTAGAGAAGCCTGGGAACTGATGCTGCGAAGCGAGTCCCTCGCCCACCAGCAGCAAGCCATCCGCCTGGCGGCTAAAGCCGCGAAGAAACACTGTCGCTTCGCCTGTCTTTAGTCGCGGAGACCCCGGCCCCCGTTCTCCAGGCCTGCGTTCCGGGGATGGGGAGTAGGGGGTCTCCTACATCGGTGGAAAATAAAGTTCTTACTCACTCACTCACGCACTCTCGTTGCATATGTGCTAGTCAAGTTTGGAGGCTAGCTAATTGCGACAGGGTTTCGAACCGACGGCATATGCGCCCTTCAACTGTACGCCTACCTAGAATCCGCATGCCTTGCCCTAAGGCGCGGTTTACGTCTCCAACCAGAGGTGAGACAGTTACTGTGGTTAGTGCGCCATTCCTTTCCTCAAAAACAAATTTTCGTATCAAAGTTGTGATGCAACCGTTCGTAGTACAACCCGGAACGCTATACTACGAACGGTTGCATCACAATTTTGGATGGCCGGTGGACGCCATCGGCCCACACCATGGGGGTTGGTACACGGCTGCAGTCGTCTACCGAAACACCGCAGTGAATAGCCTAACGTTCAAAGCACAAGACATAACACATGCGGAAGAGGTGGCAATCGCGCTCGCCGCTGCCGATCAGGACTCGCAGGCAGGGACCCCGTAACGTGGGGGGGCGGTCGTTCCTCCCCAAACATTTTTGCCACCCCCCCCCCCCCCCCCCCCCAATCTCCAACTGTTTGCACTTGGGTCAGATTTTTAACAACTGAAACACTTCAGTTCTAGGACTCTCTTAATGCAAAGCACAGTGGGGCTGAGCTACTTGGTTTCGTAGCCAGATGTAAAGCATTTCATATATGAGTAACCTAAACGAGTCATGTCCCAACAGAAGTCGACTGTCTAGCTGTCCCGTGTACATGATCATGATTAGCAGCATTTAAACAAACTATGCACAAACTTTTTAACCAGTTGATCACTCCTCTCGCATTAAGCTTCCCATCTGTAAAGCTTCCCATATTTCTTGTTTCATATTGCCGTGAATCATTGCACCGTTTGTTCGTTCGCACTCAAAACCGCCGGCACGCGGTTTTGTCGTTTTGTTTTGTAATGCGAGATGCGATTTAGATATGTATATATGCCATGGTTACCAGATACATTGAAATTTGTTGACACGGCGCTAAGCATGTAAGCCAGTCAATTAAAGATTGACCCGTGTAGAACGCCATACACTGCAGTTCGACCCAAGGAGCTGTTAATCTGGTTCTTCAATGCCATGACATAAAACATGCATCCGTTCCCTGCATACAGAAGGTAATTTTTCGCAGCATTCAAGGATATCGGTATTGATGTCAATGAAAGGCGAGCAAATACATTGTGCTTCTGCTAGAACGTTTGATTATTATCCGAAATTTTAACTTTTTCGACTTTTGCGAGGGAAATGTCCTAATTCAAGAGATCAGCAGAAAGCAGACATTCTCGAGTTTAGCGAGGAGTGAAATTGATTTTGAGGAAAGGAAAGAGTGCATTCTGTGTCACTTCTCGGTGGACACCTGAATTACGCCGTTAGAGAATGAATGATAATAATTGTTTTTTTGGGGAAAGGTAATGGCGCAGTATCTGTCTCATATATCGTCGGACACCTGAACCGCGCCGTAAGGGAAGGGATAAGGGAGGGAGTGAAAGAAGAAAGGAAGAAAGGGGTGCCGTAGTGGAGGGCTCCGGAATAATTTCGACCACCTAGGGATCTTTAACGTGCACTGACATCGCACAGCACACGGGCGCCTTAGCGTTCTTCCTCCATAAAAACGCAGCCGCCGCGGTCGGGTTCGAACCCGGGAACTTCGGATCAGTAGTCGAGCGCCCTAACCACTGAGCCACCGCGGCGGGTAGAGAGAATGAATGAATGAAAACTTTATTAGCACACCGAGAGAGAGAGAGATAGAGAAACTTTATTGTTGGAGAGGAATTCGGAGCACGCCCCTGGGTCCCCACACGGCTCCACTTCACTGCAAATGTTTATGTCAGGTTTGGGACACGGATAGGGGATGCTCCGCATAATAAGGACGAATGAAATTACATTGTTTCTTCACGGCCTCAGCCGCCAGGCGGGCGGCTTGCTGCTGGATCGCGGGGTCTTAGCTTCGCAGCGAAACCTCCCAGGCTTCTCCACTGTTTATTTTTAAGCCGGTGCCCGGGGAATGAAATGAAAATTGGTTTATGGGGAAATGAAATGACGCAGTATCTGTCTCACATCTCCGCTGACGGTGGTGGTGATAGTGGTTGTTTATTAAAATAATAGTAAAAAGGAAGGAAAAGATTTTTGCTAGTCCTGGCATCTGCCAAATGTGTCCGGTTGTGCGCGTGATTAGTTCATTTTAGAGGAATTAAATCACACACGCGCACAGCACTGTGTTGGCTACAACTGGAGTGGGGCGTCCAGTTATTAGAGAGTAGAGAGTTTTAGTTTCACGTACGTAGAGGCTTCACGTACGTAGAGCTCTTACGGGTGACCAGTGCGCATGCGCAGAACGCAAAGGGTATGCGCGAGTGTCACGTACGTACGTGAGATAGAGAGTTTTAGTTTCACGTACGTAGAGGGTTCACGTACGCAAACGTGAGAAATCTACGTAGCCTGCACGCAGGTGGTTTGAAACCCTTATAGTTACACGTACGCGAAACACGCCGCGCTTTACGCCTAGCGCCATCTACTAAGAAACACAGACACTGGTTGTAGCTAAAATCATCCAAGACAAGTCATTAAGCGAAGCCATTCATAGCGAGACCGTTGCTATGACGACGACCAACGCTACTTCGTCAGGCTTAGCAGCTGAAAAATCGCCCTTCTGTCTGAAAAACAAAAGCTATTTGTCGCTTGAAACCTTATGCGAGGGTAAGAATGGGCAAATCGAAGGCGAATACAGCAGTTTAGAACATCGTGTCGCCTCGAGGGGTTAGCGACGAAGCTGTTATCGCCGTGAAGCGGCGGGCAGGGTGCCGCCATGCTTGTCAACGCTACGTACGCAAGCAACGCAAAGACCGCAACGTAAAAATCCGAATCTCACGTACGTACGTGAGACTCGTTCATACTAAAATTAGAGAGCTTTAGTTTCACGTACGTAGAGGTTTCACGTACGTAGAGCTTTTACGGGTGACCAGTGCGCATGCGCAGAACGCAAAGGGTATGAACGAGTCTCACGTACGTACAATAGAGAGTTTTAGTTTCACGCACGTAGAGGCTTCACGTACGTAGAGCTCTTACGGGTGACCAGTGCGCATGCGCAGAACGCAACGGGTATGCGCGAGTCTCACGTACGTACGTGAGATTCGGATTTTTACGTTGCGGTCTTTGCGTTGCTTGCGTACGTAGCGTTGACAAACATGGCGGCGCCATGCCCGCCGCTTCACAGCGATAACAGCTTCGTCGCTAATCCCTCGAGGTGATATCGTGTTCTAAACTGTTGTATTCGCCTTCGATTTGCCCATTGCTACCCTCGCATAAGGTTTAAAGCGACAAATAGCTTTTGTTTTTCAGACAGAAGAGCGATTTTACAGCTGTTAAGCTTGACGAAGTAGCGTTGGTCGTCGTCATAGCAACGGTCTCGCTATGAATGGCTTGGCTTAAAGACTTGTCTTGGATGATTTAGGCTACAACCAGTGTCTGTGTTTCTTAGTAGATGGCGCTAGGCGTAACGCGCAGCGTGCTTCGCGTACGTGTAACTATAAGGGTTTCAAACGACCTACGTGCAGGCTACGTAGACTTCTCAAGTTTGCGTACGTGAACTCTCTACGTACGTGAAACTAAAACTCTATTAATCGTTCAAGGTAGAACTCGCGGAGCGTTCGGTCACTGCGTGTAACTACCTGACGGAGAACAGACCGGACGTCAAGCCCGTGTGTTCGAGGAATGCTGACGCCTGAACCGCGCCGTAAGGGAAGGGATAAAGGAGGTGTAAAGAAGAAAGGAAAAAAGAGGTGCCGTAGTTGAGGGCTCCGCATTAATTTCCTTGACCTTTAGATCCTTAACCTGTACTGACATCGCACAGCACACGGGCGCCTTTGCGTTTCGCCTCCATCGAAACGCGGCCGCCACGGTAAAGGTTTGAACCCAGAAACCCCGGATCAGTAGCCGAGCGGCCTATCCACTGAGCCACCGCGGTGGGTATCGCGGGGAATCGGCGCATTCCCAAATTATGTGATCAAAAGTGCCCCGTTCACCGCAGCTTCAATAAGCTACCTCGTAACGATTTCCCTGTGCTTGCGGTTTTGACTTTCAAGTGAGCCAGAGGTCAAACCCCTTACGGCGCGGCTCGGGTGTTCACCGATATATGTGAGACAGTTACTGCGCAATTTCCTTTCTTGGTTTTGGTTCTTGAGGAAAGAAAATGGCGCAGTATCTGTCTCACACATAGAGTTTCTAAATGTTACCTAGAGGGAAAGCTAGCGCTCCTGTCTATGCGAGTTTCTGAAGGAACCATGAGAGCACTTCATCCACCGTAGGAATGCCAAGGCAGCAACGCGCACTAGGCTTGACCCTAAAACAAGACGACGACTGCAGAAAAACAAATTTTCGGGAATTATATGTTGTAAGGAAGCCATGTTTAGCAATCAGTAAGTCCTTTAATAAAATATGCTTACTGTAAATTGTAATAAATGAGCAGAAAAGCAAACGTAAACCGAATTTGACCATGGCTGGATTTCTATTCATGCCGCCAAATTTGGCTAACCATGGAAAATAGTTTTTGCGTTTAAGAGACAGCCCTGCCGCGGTGGCTCAGTGGTTAGAGCGCTCGGGTACTGATCCGGAGTTCCCCGGTTCGAACCCGACCGCGGAGGCTTCGTTTTTATGGAGGCAATACGCTAAGGCGCCCGTGTGCTGTGCGATGTCAGTGCACGTTAAAGATCCCCAGGTGGTCGAAATTATTCCGGAGCCCTCCACTACGGCACCTCTCTCTTCCTTTCTTCTTTCACTCCCTCCTTTACCCTTCCCTTACGGCGCGGTTCAGGTGTCCAACGATATATGAGACAGATACTGCGCCATTTCCTTTCCCCCAAAACCAATTATTATTATTATTATTATTCGCAACGACGACCTTTCCGCCCCCAACCGAGCACTCTGAGGACTAATAAATAACAAATAAATTTGTTTGGGGGGAAAGGAAGTGGCGCAGTATCTGTATCGGGTGACACCTGAACCACGCCGTTAGGGACGGGATAAATGAGGAACTAAGAGATGAAAAGAAAAGGTGCGGTTGTGGTGGGCTCCGGAGTAATTTCGGCTACCTGGAGCTGACTCTCTGGGTCAGCTCTGTACCACCTCCACAGCGGGACCGGACGGTGTGACGTACAAGACGCTCAGAAACCTAGACCCCAACTCTCGCGGCTCTGACAGACCTAATGAACACCTACTGGAGGGAAGGCGAGATCCCCCAGGAATGGAGGCATGCACGGGTGACCTTCATCCCCAAACCGGGAAAGAAACTGTCGGTCGAGAATCTGCGGCCCATCTCTCTCACGTCTTGCATCGGAAAACTCATGGAGCATATCATCCTTAATCGATTGCAAAAATACGCGGAAGACCGCGACCTACTTCCTCCCACAATGATTGGCTTTTGGGCTAGCTTGTCCATGCAGAACGTGATTCTCCTGCTGGGACGTGCTGGACCCTCCACGCGGAACCGGGACGAAGGCAGTGCTCGCGCTAGACCTGAACGAGGTCTTCGACCACGTATCGCATGAGGCCATCCTCACGAACCTCTCTAAAATAGACCCGGGAGAACGGACATTCAATCGCGTCTGACCGCACGTCACGTGGCCTGAAATCAAAGCCCATTCCTCTGGGAAGCCGAGGCCATGCCACGAGGCTCGGCGCTCTCACCTTTCCTCTTTAACTTTGCACTCATTACACTACCCCCCAAACTCGCCGCCTTGCCGGGGCTGCAGAACGACTCATACGCGGACATCACCTTGTGGGTAACTACTGGGATTGACGGACAAACAGTGGATACCCTGTAGCAGGCAGCTGATATAATTAAAACTTACGCGTCGGGCGTGGGCCTTGAATGCTTGCACTAGAAATCGGAAGTGCTGGTTCTGAGGGCCAAGCCACGCGGTAGAAACGAAAACCCTGACACCGCCGACTCCTCTGAATGTATATGTGAAAGGACTTCCGGTCAAGGAGGTCCAAACCATACGCATACTGGGCATGTACATACAGAATAATAGCAAAAACACCGAAACAATCAACAGACTCACGGTCACTGTCAATCAGACTGTGCGGCTAATCAGAGGTATCTCCAGCAAAAGACGAGGCATGAAAAAGATCAATGTCGACTTGTGCAGGCTTTCGTGCTAAGCAGGATCGTCTACTCCCTCCCTTACCTTAAACTGCAGCTTGCGGAAAGGAAAAGGGTCGAAACTGCAATCCGGCAAGTCTACAAGGCGACCCTTGGGATCGCGCACAGTACGTCCACGAAAAGGTTGCTAGCCCTTGGGGTTCACCACACACTGTCGCAGTTGTGCGAGGCGCACCTCGTTTCGCAGCTCGGACAACTCACTCGTGCGAGCGTGGGAAGGGCCATCCTATACAAACTAAAGATGTGCGAACAGCTCCCAGAGAGGGACGCGAAAACGCAGTTACCCACGCACATCAGGAAAGCTCTTTTGATTAAACCCCTACACAAGAACATGCACCCCGGGCACCACGAAGGCCGACGCACAGCGAGGGCTCGCGCACTACACACCAAACACGGCCGACACGACGCAGCGGAGTACCGACAAACCCCGAGAAAAGCGTTTGCACTGGTCGCGGTGAACAAAAACGGTGCTGGTGGTGGAAACTTTATTAGACACAGGGGAGTTGAAGACACGCAGGTCCTTTGGCCCCCGCATGGCCCCATTGCACTCAAACGTTCATGTCCCGGGGGCTCATGACTCTGGCAGCCCGGCCTGTGGCGATGGTTTGCTTGGCCGGGTCCTCGGAGTGCAGTAGGGTCTCCCAAGCCTCCCAAGTGGTAAGGTGCTCCAGGCCCCACGGTGGAGGATCCGCCCGGGCAGAGGAAAAGTTTATGACCGAGAGTGGCTTTAGGGTGGTGGCAGAGGGTACTGGAGGGGTTTGTGTGGACTTGGTGATAGCGGGAACGTATATAAGGGGAGAGTAAGGTGCGTGTTTGGAGCCGCCTCCAAAATGTCTGGTGATAATTGTCGAGGGAAGGATGGGGTGGGGGGTAGAGCCGACGCTCGGCTTTGCAGGCCTGTGTCAGTTCATTGAATGAATGCATGCGCTCCCGTGTGAACCCCAGATCGGAGGCCGCCGGTGCCAGGTTGAGAGAACTTCGGGCTAAAGCGTTGGCAGCCTCGTTTCCGGGATTCCCGGAGTGGGCAGGCACCCATATGAGTTCCATGTGGCGGGGCGGGTGTGCGGCTAGGGAGTTCAGTATGCGAAACGCAGGGACGTGAACTCTCCCACGGGCAAAATTTAGTATGGCAGTTTTAGAGTGCGATATTATATACCGGACCTCCGTGCGCGTGATGGCTAGGGCAATGGCGGCCTCACCAGTCTGCTCCGAAGTGTCAGTGGGGAATATGTGAAGGGTGGCAGTCGGTTGTTGGCAACGGGAGCGGCGCCCCATAGGCGGCCGCGTCGATAGAAACCACCTCCTCCGAGACGACGGAGGAAGCGGCAATAGCCTTATCTATAGAAAACACGCGTGCTGGTAGGTAGGTAGGTAGGTAGGAAAGACTTTTAATGCTCTAGAAAGGTGCTAGTAGCAGACGAGAAAGAAGAGGTCCATCTTCCTTCTTCTCACAGGGTCGGTGCCCCTATTCCAGGGCTCCGCTGAGCTTCGCTGCTCGTTGGGCGTGCTGGATCAGACCTTGTTGGCAACCCAGATCGCCGCTGGAGAGCCGGCTCTCCCACTGTTCCGCACTCGGGTCTTTGCGAAAGCTGTCGTTTTTACTGCATTCCCACGTGATGTGGTACAACGATGGTTTGCTGCCACACCACGGGCAAGTGTCCCGATATTGCGTCGGGTAAATCTTGCTAAGGATATGCAGGTTTGGGAATGTTCCTGTCTGCAATCTTCGCCAATACACTGCCTCTAGTTGATTTAGATCAGGATGAGGCGGCGGATAGCGGATCCGTACCCCCTTACAGGCCGCCATTGGAATCTGAACCTGGCAACGTTTAACGCTAGAACTTTAGCTAGTGAGGCAAGCCTAGCAGTGCTGTTCGAGGAACTAACGGGAATTAAATGGGATGTGATAGGGCTTAGCGAAGTTAGGAGGACAGGTGAGGCGTATACAGTACTAAAGGACGGACACATACTGTGCTATCGCGGGTTAAAGGATAGACGAGAACTAGGTGTGGGTTTCCTCATTAATAAGGATATAGCTGGCAACGTAGAGGAGTTCTACAGTATTAACGAGAGGGTAGCAGCAATAGTAATTAGGCTGAATAGGAGGTACAAGCTGAAAGTGGTGCAGGCCTACGCACCCACATCCAGCCATGATGACCAGACCGTTGAAATCTTCTATGAGGACGTAGAATCAGCAATGAATAGAGTAAAATCGCAGTACACTGTACTGATGGGCGACTTCAATGCGAAGGTGGGCAAGAAGCAGGCTGACGACCACGCGGTAGGTGACTATGGGATAGGCTCTAGAAATAGCAGGGGAGAGTTATTAGTCGAATTCGCGGATAGAAATAATTTACGGATCATGAATACCTTCTTCCGCAAACGAGAAAACAGGAAGTGGACCTGGAAGAGCCCCAATGGTGAGATTAAAAATGAAACCGACTTCATACTATGCGCTAAACCTGGCATCATTCAGGATGTGGCCGTCCTCGGAAGGGTGCGTTGCAGCGACCATAGAATGGTAAGGTCTAGAATTAGCTTAGACTTGAAGAGGGAACGGAAGAAGCTAGCGAAGAAGAAGACCATTAACGAGTTAGCCGTAAGAGGGAAAGCACAGGAGTTTAGGATAGCGCTGCAAAACAGATACTCGGCTTTAACTGAGGAAGATGATCTTGATGTTCATTCAATGCACGATAACCTGACATCAATAATTACGGAGTGCGCAGTATAAGTAGGCGGTAGGACAGTTCGAAAAGATACCGGGAAGCTATCTCAGGTGACGAAAGATCTGATTAAGAAGCGCCAAAACATGAAGGCATCTAACACTACCGATAGAATAGAACTAACGGAGCTATCAAAGTTAATAAATAAGCGCAAGGTAGCCGACATAAGGAAGTTTAATATGGAGAGAATCGAGCATGCTATAAAGAACGGAGGTAGCCTAAAAACAGTGAAGAGGAAACTAGGCATAGGTAAAAACCAGATGTATGCATTAAGAGACAAGCAGGGCAATGTCATTAGCAATATGGATAAGATAGTTAACGTAGCCGAAGAGTTCTACACAGAGCTGTACAGTAGCCAATGTAATCAGAGCGCCAATGAGAAAGACAGCAGTGCACAGCAATGCGTCATCCCGCCAGTAACGAAAGATGAAGTAAAGAAAGCCTTAGAAGCAATGAAAAGGGGAAAAGCAGCTGGGGAGGATCAGGTAACAGCAGATCTGTTGAAGGATGGAGGGGACATCGTGCTAGAAAAATTAGCCACCCTGTATACGCAATGCCTTATGACCTCGACTGTACCAGAAGCTTGGAAGAATGCAAACATTATCTTAATTCATAAGAAGGGAGACGCCAAGGACTTGAAAAATTACAGGCCGATCAGCTTACTATCCGTTGCCTACAAAGTATTTACTAAGGTAATCGCTAATAGAGTCAGGGCAACGTTAGACTTTAATCAACCAAATGATCAGGCAGGCTTTCGTAAAAGATATTCCACAATAGATCATATTCACACTATCAATCAGGTGATAGAGAAATGTGCAGAATATAACCAACCTCTATATATAGCTTTCATTGATTACGAGAAAGCATTCGACTCAGTGGAAACCTCAGCAGTCATACAGGCATTGCGTAATCAGGGGGTAGAAGAGCCTTATGTCAAAATACTGGAAGATATATATAGCAACTGCACAGCTACTATAGTCCTCCATAAAGTCAGCAATAAAATTCCAATAAGGAAGGGCGTCAGGCAAGGAGACACGATATCGCCAATGCTGTTCACCGCATGTTTGCAGGAGGTATTTCGAGGCCTGAATTGGGAACAGTTGGGAATAAGAGTAAATGGAGAATACCTAAATAATCTGAGATTTGCTGATGACATTGCCTTGCTGAGTCACTCAGGAGGTGAACTGCAAATCATGATCAACGAGTTAGACAGGCAGAGCAGATCGATGGGTCTAAAAATTAACATGCAGAAAACCAAGGTAATGTTCAACAGTCTAGCAAGGAAACAACAGTTCACAATTGGCAGCGAGAGCCTAGAAATTGTGCCGGAATACGTCTACTTAGGGCAGGTAGTGACAGCTGATCCGGATCATGAGAGGGAGATAACTAGAAGGATAAGAATGGGGTGGAGCGCATATGGCAAATTCTCGCAGATCATGAGTGGCAGTTTACCAGTTTCCCTCAAGAGGAAAGTGTACAACAGCATAATCTTACCGGTACTCACCTACGGGGCAGAAACGTGGAGGCTAACGAAAAGAGTTCAGCTTAAGTTAAGGACAACGCAGTGAGCCATGGAAAGAAAAATGATAGGTGTAACGTTAAGAGATCGGAAGCGGGCAGAGTGGGTGAGGGAACAAACACGGGTTAATGACATCCTAGTCGAAATCAAGAGAAAGAAATGGGCTTGGGCAGGGCATGTGATGCGAAGGCAAGATAACCGCTGGTCTTTAAGGGTAACGGAGTGGGTTCCAAGAGGAAGTAAGCGTAGCAGGGGGCGGCAGAAGGTTAGATGGGCGGATGAGATTAAGAAGTTTGCAGGCAAAGGGTGGATGCAGCTGGCAAAGGATAGGGTTAATTGGAGAGACATGGGAGAGGCCTTTGCCCTGCAGTGGGTGTAGTGAGGCTGATGATGATGATGATGATGATGATGACCCCCTTATAGTAGTTGAGAATGTCTGAGTACGTAGGACTGACTCGGTCGGGTAGATCGTCCGATTGGGAGGAAGCTCGGCTCGTATACCCTCGAGCTACCTCGTCGGCGCGTTCGTTCCCCGCTATGTCGGTGTGTCCTGGCACCCAGTAAATGCTATGTATGACTTTTGGTGGGGTCGCGCTCTGGAGGAGCCGGAGCGCGGTGCGACCTATGCGGCCGTTCATGTAGTTACGGCACGCTTCTCTCGAATCTGTAAGGATGGTAAGGGACATGTTGCTTCGATAACCGGCTACCGCCGCTAGAGCTACGGCCAGCTCCTCCCCTTCGGTTACCGTGCAATCCCTCACTGAGGCGCTCGCTAATTCCTTTAAGTTCGAATCAATAACTACCGCCACTGTGCTGTTATGTGAGCTTCTTGTATACGGAGCCGCGTCCGTGTATACCGTTGTGGATTTTGTAGCTAGATTTTGTTGTACATACCTCGCCCGGGCTGCCCTACGGGCCGCATGCAAGTTGGGGTCCATGTTCCGGGGAAGGGAGCGAACCTTTAGCGTCTGGCGGATTGCGTCCGGTATGCTCGCAGTACGATTCTCGAATTCCGCAGTTCCGCCTAGCCCCAGTCGGCTAAGGAGCGAGCGCGCCGTAGGAGTCTGCTGGAGCCTAGCTAACTGCGTGACCAGTTGGGCTTCTTTGATCTCTTCGAAGGTGTTGTGAATTCCAAGAGCCAATAGTTTTTCGTTGGAGGTGTTCATTGGTAGATGCAGGGCTGTCTTGTAAGCTTTGCGGAGTATGGTGTCTGCACTATCCACTTCTCCTTTGTTGAGGTTGAAGTACGGGAGGGCGTAACCCACGCGACTAACCACCAGGCTCTGAACCAGGCGCAGGGTATCCCCCTCCCGCATGCCGCTCCGCTTCTGCGACACGCGCGTGATCATTCTGGCGACCTGAGTGGTCGATTGCTTGAGAAGGCCGAGCGTATGGCCGCATCGCTGGTTGCTCTGCAGCCACATTCCCAAGACGCGTATCTTGTCTCGTTCGGGAATTAGCTGTCCTTCGAGGGAGACATTGAGGGACCCTTCCTTGTGTTTCCCTTTGTGGACTCGCAGGAGTTCTGATTTTTCGTTGGAGCAGGCGAGGCCTCGTGCACTGGCATATTCTTCCACGCAGGTAGCCGCTGCTTGCAGTCGTTCTTCTTTCTGGCCGAGCGACCCAGTGGTAACCCAGACCGTGACGTCGTCAGCGTATACTGCGTGCTGTATGCCTTCGGTCTTCTCGAGTTGTCTTGCGAGGCCGATCATGGCCACGTTGAAAAGTAGTGGCGAGATGACGGACCCTTGAGGTGTGCCTTTGTTTGGGGTCGAAAATTTAGCGCTACGAAGGTCTCCGAGCCCAACCGTTGCAGTGCGGTTGGAGAGAAAGGCCTTCACGTAGCTGTGAATTTTCTCGCCGCAGTGGAGGTTGTCGAGTCCTTCCATTACAGCCGTGTGGCTAACGTTGTCAAAGGCTCCTTTGATGTCGAGGGTCATAACCACGTTCTCGCCTACGCTCGGGACGTTGGTGAGGACTTCCTCTTTGAGTTGTAAGAGGATGTCCTGGGTGGAAAGGTGGGCTCGGAAGCCGAACATACTGTGGGGGTACAGGTCTTCGTCTTCCATGTAGCTTTGGAGCCTCCGAGTAACGACTCGCTCGTAGAGCTTGCCTAGGCAGGAGGTGAGTGAGATAGGTCGGAGATTTTCGATCTGGAGTTTCTTACCCGGTTTGGGGATCATTACGACCTCTGCATGCTTCCACTCTTCAGGAACCGTTCCTGCGGCCCAGTGCCCGTTGAGAAAGGTGGTCAGTTGGTCGACCGCCTCGTCGCAGAGGTTGCGTATGAGTGCGTTCTGGATCTTGTCTGCTCCCGCCGCAGTGTTGCGCGTGCATGCCTTTATGGTAGCGAACACTTCTTCCCTGGTGATCGGCCTGTCTAAGTGGGTGTTCGGTTTCCCCAGGTATGGTTTCGCGTATGCCGCAGGCAAGGTCGTGCCGTAGCATTTCTCTTTGGCCTTATCTAGCAGTTCCTCTTCCGTACCCTCGAAGGTGTGGACGAGTCTGCGGATAGCTTTCCCGCTTTCGGCCCTGGTTTGAGTAGGGTCGAGGAGGGTCTTGAGTATACGCCACGTTTTGGCCGTGCTGAGGGTGCCGTCCAGCGAGCTACTGAACTGCTGCCAGCTCTGCCTGGCCAGTTGGGTCGCGTACTCCTCCGCTATCTTGGTGACTTCTGCGATCTTGAGCTTGAGCTTCCTGTTAAAGCGCTGCTTCTTCCAGCGCTTGGTGAGTCCTCGACGTGCCTCCCACAGCCTGATGAGCCGAGGGTCCACCTCAGGTGTTTGCTCGGTGCGATCCACTTCCTGAGTGTACCGCTTCTGGATGTCTTTAAGTTGTTGACACCAATCATCTATGGAAGTAATCCCCCCTTCCAGGTCCGCGCAAGCCTTGCGGAAAGCCGGCCAGTTGGTGATCTTGGCCGTGCCGAGCTTGCGCTTGATGTTGGTGGCTGCTATCGTGGTCTTCAGGATATAGTGGTCACTGCCTAGATTCTCCAGCAGATTCTCCCACGTTGCGTGCTTCACTCCCCTGACAAACGTTAAGTCCGGACACGTATCCGGGCAGATCGAAGTGCCAAGGCGCGTGGGATGAAGTTGGTCTGTTAAGAGGGTACATTGGATCGCTTCCGCCGCGTCCTCGACCTGTATACCTTTGTGATTATTAGTGGGGTATCCCCATTGCTGTCCGCGAGCGTTGAAGTCGCCTACAATGAGCAACGAGTTGCTTTTCGCAAGTTTGCTGGCCCCTAGAAAGAGTATATCAAAATTCGCGTCCCGCTGGCGAGGCGGGCTATAGAGGTTTACTAGAAAGACACTCTTTTCCTTACGCTTCTTTTTGGGAATAATTTCCGTCACTAAGTGTTCAATTTTGGTGTTGGGAATTGGGTCATGGGTTATGGCTACCAACTTTTTGCTGACCAAGGTTGCCGTGCGTCCGCTATCGTAGCACGTATATCCCCTGAGTGACGGTGTCGTGTTAGTTTCCTGTAAAGCTATTATATCGGGTGTTGAACCTTGCGTATGTAAAAACTGCATTAGGAGTCCCTGCTTTTGGCGGTACCCCCTGCAGTTCCATTGCCAGATTTCTAGTGGAGTTTGTTTAGCCATTGTTTTGGGCATTGTTCTGATTGGAGCCTTCAGTTCCGAAACGGCGCTCGTGTATGAGCCTGCCCCGGGCCTCGTTTGTTATTCGTTGCGTATTTTGACTTTTGACGTGGCTGCGGAAACTTTGGTCCTGCAACGCAACTTTTTGCTGTAGTAATGTGATGTTCTGTTCTGACAGGTTGAGTTGGACCTGCATGGCATCTAATCTTGCATGAGTTTGTCGGAACTGTCCTTCGGTGCGAATCATGAAATCCTCCATGCGCTGCATGAAAGTTCTGAATTCTTCGGGGCGCACTTCTAAGGGGGTTGGAGATCGTTGCACTTCGGCCGCCGGAGTCGGGGGCCGCGGTACGTGCCCTGTTCTCTGAGCCTGCATCTCTTTAATGAGGTCATCGATTTTTTTTTTCGGAGATGTGCATTCTCCTCTCTTAGAGCTTTAATTTCCTTCGAGTTACGCGTAATATTATCTTGATCCGAGTGCGGAATCAGTGGGTTTGGAGAGCCCGCTCCCCAGCTCACCTTGACGCCGCCCTTCTTCTGTTGTTTCTGCGGCGGCTGCTGCTGCTGCTGCTTCGGCTTGGCCGTTGACCGGTTTAGCGGCGGGAGAGAGTCATCCCTGGATCGGCTCTGGCTGTGATCTCGCACGGTGCTACGGCCTCGGCTCGAGGAGCGGCCATGGTCCCGCTCCGAGCTAAGCCACCTGGGTCGGCGCTCTCGACTCAGGTGCGGGTTCTGCTGCTGCTGCTGCGGTTGTTGCTGCTGCGGCAGTTGGTGCTGCTGCTGCTGCTGCCATTGTTGTTTCCGGGACTGCCGGCCGCCGGTCGTGCTGCCCCGGAGCTCCTCAGTAGTCTTGAGGCGTCGACGGCACTCCGTGGTGACGTGGTCGCCTTCGCACACCATGCATTTGGCCTTGCACGGGTGGCCTTCTGGTGGGTCGTGTGTGCCGCACGTCCTGCAGAGCTTGGTGTTCGGCGTTGGACAGACGTCCGAACGATGGCCTTGCTCTCCGCACACGTAGCAGATCTGTCTCGTAGGGCGATATGGGTAGGTCTTGAATTCTCCGGATCGGTAGATGACCCACTGCGGGATATACGGGCCGTCGAACGTGATGAGCGCCGTTTCCGACTTGCCCAGCATTCTCGCTTCCAGGATCTTCACTCCTTGTGATCGAAGCCGCAGCCTCGATTTCAGTAGGGCCGGTTATTGCCCCGGCATGACGCCGTGAATTACCGCACGCTTCAGGTCGTCCGGTAGGGCTGGATAGGTGTTGGTTGCATAGGTCTGGTCATTGATCGTGAGCTTTTCGATCTTCCTGAGCACGTCGCCGATGTCCAGGTCGGGCGTGCTCGCAATCATGATGTTCGATCCGGGCCGGAGTCTCATGATGAAGTCTTCTTCCTTGATCGTTCCTCCGCTGGCCGCGACGAGGGCTTGCGTTGCCTGGTCGACACGGATTTCGCTGATTTTTAGGCCTCCCTTGGGGCGATAAATGATTTTGATATCATCCTTCGGTAGCGGCGGCGGACGTGGCCTGATCTGCCGCTGCGCTCCCGCCAGATGTGGTTTTAATGTAAAGCGCGGCACGCCACTCGCTCGCGTCTCTGCTCCGCCAGCTGCGGCTGTCGGCGCTATCTTGTTGCTTGCTTCTTCCCGGGGATCGCCTGGCCCCTTCGAGCCTTTCTTCGAGCCTTTCCTTTTTAGGCGCCGTTTGTAAGAAACAAGCTGCCAACGATCCATGTCTTCGTCTTGCAGTGGGTCGATGTCGGCCCCGTCGTCCCGCTGCGGTGGCGAGGTCTCCATGGCCTCGGTCACTGCGTCCCCAAGTCCGGGGCTCGCATTGACCGGCGGCGCGGCAGAAGATTCGTCCGTACTTTCAATATTCGCCAAACCTTGGGCCGAGGTCCGGGTAGGTTCATTCATGATAGGGTCGTCAGCGTCCCGGGGTTCCATGCTGGCCGATGTCTAGACACGCAAGCACCGCACGGGGCCGCCCCGGGAGCGCGCTAGGCCTACGCTAGGCTCAGCGTTCCCGGCCGCAGGTGGCCACTCGAAAGTCCGATAAAAGTCCAAAAAATGGGCCTACCGGCTCAGGAGTGGTGTCGCCGTGGTCCAGGTGACGTTATCCGTCGATGTAGCCGAAAATTTTCGGTGGCCCACCTGAAAATTAGGTCGGAATCTTCGAAAAGACACGGAGCCGATGTGGAGTGCGTCCGTCCACATGCGAACGCCCAACGCGTCTCCACGCGTGCTGATATTTTATTCAGCGACTCCAAAACAGTAGTAGTAGTAAGTGGTTTTATTAAAATAATAATAAAAAGGAAGGAAAATATTTTTGCTAGCCCCGACATCTGCAATCGAACACCAAAACAGCTATTCGCAATTTCGCGAGGGGCCGTATCACATCTTCCTCACACCGCATCCTTCAAAACACCCCCATTCCGATTAAAGAAATTGAACTGATCTGGGTCCCGGCCCACTCGTCTAATCCGGGAACGAGGCGGCTCCCGCGCAAGACCGAGGTTTTGTCTACCGAGCAGTGAGCGCGGCCTGTGACCTGAATTTCACGAGGGGCGGGTTGATCTCATTTCATGACATCACCCATCACTTTAGGCTAGAGAGGCGCGCATATCCGGCTCCTCCCCACAAATCGTTAACAAAAGCGCATGAAGTTACCTGGCGCCGACTGCAAACACGCTCCCATCTGAGTCCGGCAGTGTTTGACCCCATGTACCCTGGCCAGTACGACCTAAACTGCCATAAATGTGGTGAAAGGGACACATACGACCATATTCTGTGGAGTTGCGCAGATAATCCGCCTCCGGCGGAGTTGATACAGCTTCCTTCTCCCGAGCGGTGGGAGGCCGTACTGGTCAGCTCGGACCCCAAGATTCAAGTACGGGCAATCGATCGGGCCAATGAGGTCGCCGCCAGCCATGGGCTAGCGGCCATCTAGTATGGGTCTCCTGCCACCTGCTCTCGACGCAATTAATGTTTTACAATCCAATCCAATCGACCACCTGGGGATCTTTAACGTTCACTGATAACGCACAGCACTCGGGCGCCTTAGCGTGTCGCCTCCATCGAAACGCGGCCGCCGCGTTCGGGTTCGAACCCGGGTACTTCGGATTAGTAGCCGAGCGCCCTAACCACTCAGCCACCGCGGACGGTTCCGAGGACCCTCAGACGGCCATTACAACCGAATCGTTTGTCGCAGAGGTTCCGGATGGTGTCAAACAATTTGTCGTGTTGTAATGAACACGTCTATAAAATTATTAACTGATATATCGAGGAAGTGTACCGGATATAGCGGAGGCGGCTGTAAATAGCTGTAGTAGTGCAAAATACATGTGGTAGATGGCGCTGCTTGTGTCTTAGAAGGGATATTTGGATTTGTTCTTCACGTTTGCGGAGCACATCGACGTAAACACTTGAAGCTTCCATAGCTAACGCTCTTAAGTAGAACACTGAAGCAGTGTTGGTGGAGAATTTTTTGACAGACCCCTGTAACGTGGTATCGTGTGAGGGTATACGTATTAGTCCTCAGTTGTATCCAGAAAACCGACTGCTCTATACTAAGTAAGGCCTTTGTGAGGAGGGGAATAAGTCGTCCTGGGGTCTCTTTGATGTTCTAAGATGGCTCCATATTGTCTAGCGATCGTGTCTTGTGCGTGTGAGTGTGTCGTCTAGTGAGCACCCAATGCAAAAAAAAAATAGCCGGGGTTTAAGCAACACAACCTAGAAGTTTAACTCGGCTTAAATTGATGTGTGAAGTGCGAAAGCACTGTAAGGTAAAATGCGACGCCACAAGCGACAGCATAGCCATGAGATGGCGCAAATCTCAAAGCTCTGAACAACCTTTGAAGTGATAGCTTCAATACGCGATGTAACGCCAAGGTCACCGGGCCGAGCCACAGCCCTTAATGCGCATGCGCCGAGCAACAAGTGCGCGGCGCGTGACGTCAGAGTTGCGCCGCTGCCGCTGCTGACTGTCGCGGTGGCTCAGTGGCGCTCGGCTACTGAGCGGGATTACTCGGGTTCGAACCCGACCGCGGCGACGGCGTTTCGATGGAGGTGAAACTCAAAAAGGGCCCTTGTGCTGTGCAGTGTCAGTGCGCGTTACAGATCCCCAATTATTCCGGAGACCTCCACTACGGCACCTCTTCCTTTCTTCTTTCGCTCCCACCTTAATCCCTTTCTTACGGCGCGGTTCGGGTGTCCACCTTGATAAGTGAGACAATTACTACACCATTCCCCTTACTCAAAACCAACTTTCATTTTCGAAACAGTGGGTGATGGTGGTGATAGTGGTTTTATTAAAAATAATAGTAAAAAGGAAGGAAAAGATTTTTGCTAGCCCCGGCATCTGCCATCGATGCTGAAGCACCTGAGTGGGTGCGAAACGCTCGTTTTTAAGAAGAACGGTGGGAAGCGGAAAGTCCGCGCGTGGAAAGTCCCGGCGAGCGACCCCCCCCCCCCCCCACCCTCCGCCCCCACGGATCCCATCCCCTGCCCCAGCGTTCCCGCAGGTCCAGCTGTCTGTGCCCTGACGCCAGACCTGCTGCTGTGATGTCCAGGGCCAGGTCGCCATTGATCTCCCGCGATGGCTCAAGCATCGAAGATGGTGGCGGCGGGCTGTTTCCTCGTCGCCGGGAAAGAAGTGGCACTAGTGCAAATGGCCTCGCCAGTGGTCTTTGTGACGGTTTTCCGTCTGCCGCCGTCTGTAACTGACGACGCCCTTGCTGCAGCCCTGGCGTCCTGCGGCAAGGTGCGGGCAATTACCGAGCCTGTTTTCAAGGGCCGGAGCCACATCCGGAACGGGTGCCGTCTTGTAAAGCTAGACAAGCAGCGGCAGCCCCCAAAATTTCTCTCCGTCGCGGGTCACCGCGCCATGCTCGAGTACAGAGGCACGAAGCGCGTGTGCTCGCCGTGCGGAGGGGAGGGCCACCTGGGAGCTGCCTCCTAGGCGGTCAAGTGCGGGCCTTGCACCGCCTTTGGCCAGGAGATGTGCAGCGCGACGTGCAAGCGCTGCGGCTGTCAGCACGCGACATCTGACTGCGTGCTGCCCCGCTCTTACGCCAATGCTGCTGCAGGTGCCGCTGCCCGCCCGCACGATGACAGCAATGTGGCAGCAGCCAACGATCCGCGAGTTTTGGGGTGCCGTTAGTCGTGTAGGGGTGCCATACAATGCAAGGCATACTCGGGACTTGGCCTTACAGTGGATTTATATGCCTTCAGTCTTAGGGCACTAGGGCAACCGTCCATCCCAAACTTGGGAAATCCTAACTTTTTGCGGGCAAAGGAACACATATATTATTGATGTATTTTGTCCACGTGAGCAGTGACGTTACTGTGACACCTAGATACTTATATTCTTTTGCATCTCTAAATGTACTCTATTACAGCCACCTCCGCTATATCCGGTATATTTGCTCGTTATATCAGTTCATTCTATAAACGCGTGCATCCCAACACAAAGAATCATTTGACACCATCCGGAACCCCCTGCGACAAACGGTTCAGCCGTAATGGCCGTCTGAACGTCCTCAGAATACACGGTTTGGAGGCGGAAAGGTCGTCGGTGCGAATCCAACGCGTATTTTGCGCTTCACCTCAATTAGTAATTTTATCCTCAGGAACAATGCCAAGTCATCTGACACCACTTCGAAGATTTTGCGTCTAACGGGTGGCCCCAGAGTTTATGCAAATGGTGGTCCTGGGTGGGGGGGGGGGGGGAGGGTGTCAGACTTGGATGGCCGCTATACTGGCACATTTGGTTGTTCGTTTTAGTTTGGCAGAACTGGGTGTACAATACAGGACCGAATATCACACATGGGTATAAAACACTGCCAAGGTCGACGAGGCAAAAGACCTTTAAGGCACGCCTGACGAGGCCTCGTCTCCGGAATATAACACCAGGAACGACAAGTCCTGATCGGAACTGATCGGAAGCATTCGTATCAGTTGTCACTATGCGGTGCGGTCATGTGGTAACTATGTAGCACAATTAGGCGTTCATGCTGAGAGACGCCTCCTTGACAAACGTAAGTAGTAAGACCTTGCGCTCTTCAAAGGAAGAGACATTTTTGCTACTCCCGCCATCTGCCATTCCTACGGGAAGCACGTAAGTTGCAGACTGGAGAAATGAAATGAAAGAGGTGAGGGGACAGGCAGACGGGATAGTAGGAGAGAGAGGTACTATAATATATACGCGTATTCTATTAACACAATAACGTATTGTCGCCGACAAACGCAGGGCGACCCAAAAGGGGCTTTTAATCGGATGGCCAAGAAGACCAGCAGCGCGCGTCTTCTTCTTCTTCGTCGTCTTAAGGCATAGCACATACCCACATTGGGGATTGGCCAAGATGTAGCGCCATAAGCAAGGAAATTTTCATAAGAGATTACGACAAAATTTTAACACTAAGCGTGAATTTTGAAAAATGTATCAGTAAAAACGACAGAAGAATATTTGAAGCAAAATAACAGACAGCATTTTGGTGAAAAAAGAAGAGCTCGAATAATTTTAAGAGTTAGCAAATCAACCTACCAGTTGCAATTATGTAATCATGGAGAATCCCACAAATTGAACCGAACGATAATAACACTGGCAGAGATAACGGGAGCTCTAACCTGGAGAGAGGAACTTCCAGGTGAATCTTCCTCTGAAGTGGAGGAGAAAATGGTCTACGCTTTCAACTTCCGCGCGTGCGTCACATAGGTTTGTCGGTGTCAACCCACACCTGCATAGATACAAATTAAAACTGGGACCGAACAGGAAAGTCGTCTTCCTCGCTCCCACACGAGCCCAGTCATGCCGCTCGGCCGCATGGCGGCGTGCGCTCGCAGAATGTGAGCAGTGTGGCATTGCCCCCTCCTTTTTCGGTGCCTCCGGCAAGTGGGAAAAACAGTATAAAGGCAACTGCGAAGGCGCGTGTGGCGTCGGCACTGAATGTGAACCCCGGCAATAGCTAACGGGCGTAATACGGTTTCATGCGGCACACGTGGGCGACTTCAGACTTGGGCGGTCGAGAAGAGCGGACGACTCCTTGAGGGAACACTTCATAGTTCACCTCGCTGAGTTGACGTAGCACTTCGTAGGGGCCGAAGTAGCGGCGCAGAAGCTTTTCAGAGCGCCCGCGCAAACGTATAGGGCTCCATACCAAGACGTGCTCGCCGGGTTTGTAAATCACCTCCCTGTGGCGGAGGTTGTAACGCCGGGCGTCAGTTGTCTGCTGGTGGCGAGCGGCTTCTTCGTCACGAACTAATTGGTCAGTGCCTGTGACACGAGGGGGCACAATCCGGGAGCAGCATGACGTTCAGCATGGTCAGGGCGTCCCGGCCATACACAAAACGGAAGGGACTGAAGCGCGTCGTTTCTTGGAGGGCGGTGTTATACGCAAACGTGATGTAAGGGAGTATTTCGTCGCAGTTGCGATGGTCAGCGTCGACATACATAGACATCATATCTACAATGGACTTGCTCAGCCTCTCAGTCAGTCCATTCGTTTGAGGATGGTAAGCAGTCGTTTTTCTATGACTGGTGCCACTGAGACGCAGGACCTCGTGTGTAAGAGCGGACGTAAACGCGGTTCCCCGGTCAGTTACTATACAACCGCGGGGGCGCCGTGGCGAAGCACAATGGTGGTGAACAAAGAACTGTGCAGTTTCAGCCGCGGTGCCACGGGGAAGAGCCTTGATTTCACAGTAGCGGCTGAGGTAGTCCGTGGCAACAGCAGCATACTGGTTACCCCTGGAGGAAACTGGGAATGGGCCAAGTCAGTCCATGCCGACTTGCTGAAATGGGATTTGCGGTGGATCAATTGGCTTCAATAGGCCGGCCGGTTTTGTCGGCGGTATCTTCCGTCCTTGACACTCACGACAGGTTCTAATGTAGCGTTGGACAACCGCAGCAAGCCGAGGCCAGTAGTACTTGTGGCGGAGGCGTCCCAATGTTCTGGAAAAACCGAGGTGGCCAGAACAAAGGTCGTCGTGGCATGCAGCGAGAACTTCCTGACGAAGCGCAGTGGGACAACGAGGAGATACGCAGTTTCGGTCGGGCCGTAGTTTTTCTTGTACAGGACTCCATCTATTAAGCAGAACGACGAAAGTCCGCGCGAGAAGAGTCTGGGCGGAGACGGAGCGGTTCCTTCGAGGTACCCGATTAGAGGCAGCAGTTCGCAGTCGGCCCTCTGGTGGTGGGCAAGGTCGGATGTGGTGACAGCGCCGAGGAAAGCAGAATCGTCGTCGGACTCATCTGGTGGGCACGGAAGAGGAGCTCGGGAGAGGCAGTCTGCATCGCTATGCTGCTGACCCGACTTATACACGATGGTGACGTCGAACTCTTGCAACCGAAGGCTCCACCGTGCAAGTCGCCCCGATGGATCTTTCAGGTTCGCAAGCCAACACATGGAGTGATGATCGCTGACGACTCGAAACGGGCGGCCGTACAGGTACGGACGAAATTTCGTGATTGCCCACACAACAGCGAGACACTCCATTTCTGTGGTGGAATAATTCACTTCGGAACGGGACAAAGTGCGACTTGCGTATGCGATCACACGTTCCACACCGTCTTGCCACTGCACAATCACCGCACCGAGGCCAACATTGCTGGCATCTGTGTGCAGTTCCGTGTCGGCTTCCTCGTCGAAGTGGCCAAGGATAGGCGTAGATTGGAGGCGGGCCTTAAGTTCTGTGAAAGCTTTTTCCTGATCCTGGCTCCAGAATAAGTGTTCAGAGTCTTTTGTCAGGCGAGTCAGCGGCTCTGCGAGCTTGGAGAAGTTTTGACAGAATCTCCGATAATAGGGGCAAATCCCCAGAAAACGCCGCAAGCTTCGTTTATCTGTTGGCTGGGGAAATGCAGCAACGGCGGCCATCTTTTCTGGGTCGGGGCTAACGCCCTGAACGCTCACAATATGGCCAAAAAACTTGAGCTCCCTAAATGCGAAGTTGCATTTTTCAGGCTTGAGAGACAGACCTGCGGAACGAATGGCCTCGAAAACAGCACGCAAACGTTTCAGGCGCTCCTCGAACGTGTCGGATAAAATCACGACGTCGTCGAGATACACAAGGCAGGACTGCCACTTCAGGTCAATTAGTACAGTGTCCATCATACGTTGCAACGTTGCAGGGGCTGAACACAAGCCGAAAGGAAGCACCTTAAATTCGTACAATTCGTCAGGAGTAATGAAGGCGGTCTTTTCTCGGTCACGTTCGTCGACCTCAATTTGCCAATAACCGCTACGCAGGTCGAGTGACGAAAAGTAGGTAGCCTGGCGGACGCGGTCTAATGAGTCATCATTGCGCGGCAGTGGATATAAATCCTTTTTGATAACGTTGCTGAGACGTCTATAATCTACGCAGAACAGTAGACTGCCCTCTTTCTTTGCGACGAAAACAGGTGATGCCCAGGGACTCGTCGATGGTTGTATGACGTCGTCGCAGTGCATTTCGGCAACTTGGCGGCGGATGGCATCACGTTCCTTCGACGAAACTTGATAAGGACTCTGACATAGCTGTCTCTGGCCACTATCGACGATAATGCGGTGCTTAGTTATTGGCGTCTAACGAACCTTGGAGGTTGACGCAAAACAGACGCGGGAAGAGTCAATAAGGCTTCCCACGCGGCGTTTCTGATTGGTCAGAAGGGCAGGGTTCACGTCGGTCATAATGGCTGTTGCCGTGCCCTGTTCCGCTGTTTCGGGGTCCGTTGTGGTTAAGGCACATTGGCCGGTATGCTCGCCAAGTTCTTCAAAATCGGCAATCATTGTGTTTTTCGTCGAATGTTGGGGTTCGCAACTAAAGTTGGTCACTAAGAGCTCGCGGTACTCGCGTGAACGAGGTTGACAAGGGCGCGAGCAACGCAAACTTGCCGAGACAGTAGTAACGACATGTTCGCTTCGGCAATGCCCCGAGTACCGAAGTTGGTGTCACACTGGACTGTGACAAGCTTGCTTGCTCGGCGGTACTGTTGTGTGGTCGTCAGAGATGCGTAGTGCTGCCCTGTGCGGCTCAGGGTCGGTATCAACGGCTCGCTGTGTCGAAAACGATACCAATTGCTCATGCAGGTTGATGACAGCCCCTACTCTTTAAGGAAGTCCATGCCGAGAATCAGTTCTTTGGAACACTCTCGTAGCACGGCGACGGAGCCAATGGAAGTTGCATCGCGGATCTTTATATGGCAGGCGCAGACGCCAACCGGCGTTACCACATGACAACCAGCTGTGCGTATCTGCGGCCCATGCCAAGGTGTTAGAACCTTTCTGAGGGTCGTGGCTAAGTGGCTGCCCATGACAGAAAAGTTGGCTCCGGTATCCACGAGTTCTGACACATCATAGCCACCGGCGGCATCAAGAATTTCGGCGGGGGAAACAATTCTTTGACAACTCGTCGGTGAAGTCTTTGGTGCTGTCGTCGATAGGGTCGTCGGTGAGGTCGTCGGTGAGGTCGTCGGTGTGGTCGTCGACGCGGTCTTCGGTGGGGTCGGCGGTGGGATCGTCTTTGAGGTCGGCGGTGAGATCGTCTTTGAGGTCGGCTGGTGGGGTCGTCGGCGTTCGGGTCGTCGCATAAAGTCATCGGATGGAGGCTGTTCACTGTCTGCGGCAGCGGCGGTTCTACCCCCGGAGTACGCCATCTTCAGTTTTCCTGCCGGGGGGACATGCCTCTGAATTGGCCAGAGGATGATGCGTGACTGGGTGAAGGAACCCGTCTTGGAGACGGCGACCTAGACTGACGTCGTGGACGCTTTGAAGGCCGCACATGGTCGGCCAGGTACTGCATGTTCAATGTCTCGCGGTACCTCACCATAGCGCGGTCGAGGTGCGCTCGGTGGAAATCCTCTTAATCCCATCCGCCGGTATGGGCAGTTGCGGAGGACATGACCGGGCTCCCCGCAGTGGTAGCATAGTGGCCGGTTGTTGGGTGTACGCCACACGTCCGCTTTTCGAACAGGGCGCGGGTCACGCAGCTCGACGGGGGAAGGTACCCCTGCGTTGGTTCGGCAGCAGGACGGAATGCATGTGGCACTGGCGCAAGTCTCCGCAGGGCTTCGCTGTAGCTCATGATGTGCGGCTCCGGCTGCGGTGTCCGTAGGGCTTCGCTGTAGCTCACGAAGTACCGCCCCGGCTGTGGTGCCGGTGGTGGCTGGACCGCTCGCCGAATTCCGTCACGGACGGCATCGGCTACAGCTTCAACACTGGAAGGTGGAGCATCTAAGCGGAGGTTGCGCAGTTCTTCGCGAACCACACTCCGCACAAGCTCCAGAAGCGCCTCGTCCCCGGTGACGCAGTGATGCACAATAATTAGTGGCCGCAACACTTCCCTTACGACCGTACTGCGCACTGCGTTCCTGCAAAGAACGTTCCATGCCCGTGGCTTCTTTGGCGAATTCAGCGACGGTTCTTGGAGGGTCGCGTATGAGGCCAGCGAAGAGCTGCTTCTTCACACCACGCATTAGGTGGCGCACCTTCGTAGCCTCAAGCATGGCAGGGTCAGCCCTATTGAAGAGAAGTGCCATATCTTCGATAAACATGGCGACGCTTTCGTGCGACTGCTGTGACCTGAAGCGAAGGGCAATTTCGGAGTTTTCCTTGCGTATGTTTGTGCTGAAGGTAGCGAGCAACTCACGACGGAACGCTTCCCATGCGTCATGGTTCTCGAACCATGTCTTCGCCGAGTCTTGGAACGCGAAATACACGTTTCGTAGTTTTTGGCCGTCGTCCCATTAGTTAAAAGTAGCCACTCGGTCAAAGCTTGACAACCAGTCCCCGAAATCCTTGAACCGATCGCCGTGAAAGGATGGTGGCGAGCGAGGTGTGAGGACTACAACCGGTGGGACAGTGCCTGAAGGCTGACCTGTCTGACTGCCTGTAGTTGACGTCATGGTACGCACCGACATCGTCAGTGGTTGGCACTCATGTTGCAGGCCTCGCTGGCGGCGGCTCGCTTTGTGGACGGGTGTTGTTTCCAAGCGTCGCCGGTACCCAGCGGCTCCACCAAAATGTCTCCGACAAACGTAGAGCAACACCAAAGAGGCTTTTAATCGGATGGCCAAGAAGGAAGCAAGGAAGGCTTCAGACGTTGCTTGCACATACCCACTACGGGGGAGTGGCCAAGACACAGGCGGTTAATTGCTGGATACAGGAAAGTTTTGACGGGAAAAGGAGTGGTAATAGTATGTAATCTGATAGATTGGAAGACGGAAGGACAGGGGTCCTGTTAACTTGGAGATTGAAGACGGGACAATGCCAGTAATGTTTCAATGCCGTACTGACTGAGAGCGGGAAAAAGAAATTAGAATGGGTGTCGCTGCGTTTCTTGAAGAAAATTTTGAACAGCAGAGCGCACACTCCTGTCGCTTCGTCTAAGCAAAGAAGCGCCAATGGAAAGAACAACCGCGGAGGACACAGGCAAGCCCCGTTGATGAAATGGAATTTGCAAAAGACGCTTCCTCAAATGAGAGAAGCGGCGGCAGAACAGCAGGGAGTGATCTATTATCTCAGGTTCGGCACATAAAGAGCACAGTGGACAAGCCCAAGGAGACCAGTAGCGCGCGTCCGAGCGGAACGTCGCCTTCCTCGCTCCCAAACGAGCCTAGTCATGCCGCTCGGCTGAATGGCGGCGCTCGCAGAATGTGGCCAGAATTATTCCGAAGCTCTCTACCGCGGCACCTCTCTCTTTTTTCGCTCTCACCTTCTTCCCTTCTATAACGGCGCGGTTCGGGTGTCCACCGAAATGCGAGACAATTACTCCATCATTGCCTTCCTTTAAAATCCAATTTTGCAGCAAGACATCGCGGCAACCTTTGTAGGTAGAGTTAGACGCTGCAGTCCCGACCGACTAATAGCAATCTTGATGCCTCAATGCCATGGCATAAAACGTGCATTCGTGCCCCGCATTTGGCATGAATATTTTCCTCTGCATTCAAGGATAACGGTACCGATGACACCGGAGAGAGAGAGAAAGCGCATAGCGCTTCCGGTAGAGCATTTGGTTGTTATCCGAAATTTGTTTTGTTTGCGAGTGAAACTTTCTAATTCAGGCATTCAGCAGTAAGTAGACATTCGACTCCCTCGCTCTCGAGGAGTGAAATTGATTTGGAGGAAAGAGTGCATCCTGTCTCACTTCTTGGTGGACACCTGAACCGCGCCTTTAGAGAAGGGTGTAATAATAATAATAATAATAATAATAATAATAATAATAATAATAATAATAATAATAATAATAATAATAATAATTGGTTTTGGGGGAAAGGAAAATGGCGCTGTATCTGTTTCATATATCGTTGGACACCTGAACAGCGCCGTAAGGGAAGGGACAACGGAGGGAGTGAAAGAAGAAAGGAAGAAGGAGGTGCCGTAGTGGAGGGCTCCAGAATAATTTCGACCACCTGGGGATCTTTAACGTGCACTGACATCGCACAGCACACGGGCGCCTCAGCGTTTTTCCTCCATAAAAACGCAGCCGCCGCGGTCGGGTTCGAACCCGTTAAGATTGGTTTCTAAAATTGGTTTTGAAGAAAGGAAATGGCGCAGTAACTGTCTCACATATATCGGTGGACACCCGAACCGCACCGTAATTAAGGTTCGACCTCTGGCTCACATGAAGGCCAAAACCGCAGGCACCGCGAAATCGCTGAGGTAGCATAGTGAAACCCGCCGCGGTGGCTCAGTGGTGAGGGCGCTCGGCTACCTTGGTTCAAACCCGACCGCGGCGGTCAAGTTTCGATGGAGGCGAAACGCTAAGGCGCCCGTGTGCTGTGCGGTGTCAGTGCACGTTAAAGATCTCAGGAGGTCGAAATTATTCCTGAGCCCTTCACTACCGCACCTTTCTTCCTTTCTTCTTTTAGTCCCTCCTTTAAACTCCTTACGGCACGGTTCAGGTGTCGGCCGATATGTAAGACAGATACTGCGCCATTTCCTTTCCTCAAAAACCAGTTTTTTTAGCCTAGAGAGAAAGTAGTAGTAGTAATGGTTTGTTAAAATAATAATGAAAAAAAGGATAAGATTTTTGCTAGACTGACTGACTGAAAACCTTTATGTTCAAATTATGTACTGTGCGATGTCAGTGCACGTTAAAGATCCCCAGGTGGTCGAAATTATTCCGTAGCCCTCCACTACGGCACCTCTTCCTTCTCTTAGTCCCTCCTTTATCCCTTCCCTTACAGCGCGGTTCAGGTGTCCGCCGATATGTGAGACAGATTCTGCGCCATTTCCTTTCTTTAAAAACCAACCAATCAATCAAAATATGTACAGGGAGCGAGTGGAGTGTTCCTTAAAGTGCCGTTCCTTATAAACGCTAGGTGGGCTGCTCATTACAGGAGCCCATTGGCTGTAGCTGCTGCTCGGGCGCTCCCGACCAGGGCCTTTTGGATCGGTAGTGTCAGAGCCGCCGTGCAGGGCCGCCTCCCAGTCCTCCCGGGTAGGGTTGGGGATAGGGGGAAGGTGCGGGGTTAGCCCTCGCCATGTGGTAAATGTCCGGACTTTTCCCTACAGTGCGGGCACTCCCCTGTGTACGTATGGTGGAAATGTTTGATGACTGCCGGGCACTGAAGCGTTTTAGTATAAAGGCGAAGGTGTAAGCGTTCCTCCGCCTTCGTGAGGCTCTTGCAGGGCTTAGGAAAGATCGCATGGCCGAATGGGTAATATGGGATGATTCCCTTGAAGGTAGCCCGGCATCTGCCATTGATGCTGAAGTCCCGATCTAGGGCAGCGGAAATAAAGGATAGCAGGCAGAATTGAGAAATTAAATGAAAGACCTAGGTGAGGAGACAGGAAGAGAGGATAGGGGGAGAGGTAATATACACAAACTATTTACACAATAAGAAATGTGTACAGGTTGCGCGCGTGATTAGTAGAGAGAGAGAGACACGCAACTTTATTGCCACAGGTGTCGGGAATTATTGCAGGTGGGTCCTGTGTGGCCCCAGGTGGGGGCGACGCCCTGGGCCCACGAAATCAGCGCAATTTGAGTGGCCTTGTCTGGCTGGGTGAGGAGTTGGTCCCAGCTGTAGTATTGCAGCTGGTCGACAGGCATCTGCCGATGCTCAGTCTTAGCGGGAAAAGCCGCTTTGCTCGCTTCCGCGCTGAAGACGCTATTCGGCTGAGAGGGAATATGGATCTAAAGAGGATGGCTACTACGTGGACATCATAGGACCGTCGCCCGTGGCATTCTACAGGGTTACCCTAGTCCAGGGCATGGATGTCGATGGGCTATCCTTTCGGGCCCCAAATTCAACGCGAACGGAAGAAGTTGCCATAGCTCTCGCTGCCGCAAATCCAAAATCGAGGACGGCTATCACAAACTCTCGCCGGGCCTGTGAACACTATCTCGCAGGGAAAATATCATCTCTTGCCTCCCAAATTTTAAGACGGGCTGCCACCTATCCAACTCACACAAAAATAATCTGGGCTCTTGGCCACCGTGGTCTACGAGGCAATGAGGCCGCTGATGCGGCCACCCGGGGTGCTTACACACCGGGCTCCTCATCCTAGCTCTCCTGGCTCAGAAGCTCACGAACCGCTTCCGTGGTTCCGCCAAATTTTATTTCAATTCTGCGACAGCCACCGTCTCTACCCTGCCCCTGCCAAAGGGCTTAATAAGGCGGAGGAGCGAACTCTGCGGCGCCAGCAGACAGGAACTGTTCTCTGTCCTGCCGTAGAAAAACACTGATTCCAACATAGATGGGCGTTGCCCGCACTGTGGAGAGATCTGCAATGTCTATCACATGATGTGGGCATGTACTCACAATAAATTATCTTCCCCCTTACCCTACCCCTACCCGAGAGGCATAAGAGACTGCCCTCCTCAACTGCTCCCCACTGGAGTCCCAAAGGGCTCTGGTAAAGCGGGTGCTAGACGGGGCCTCGTGATGCGGTGTCCCGAACTAAGGATACCGACTATGCAGCGGGGTCTTCTGACTCCCAGACTCTCGTTTTGAGCATTAAAAATGTTTTTCGCCACCCACCACCACATGAATTCCCGCGTGCCGAACATGACGTAACACAGAGGAAGGAGTGGGGGTGTCGTACAGAAACTGCTTGCGGTAGTACATTCGCACAACCGTCCCTGGATTCTTGTCTGAGAATGGAATTTTATCCCTAACTCCTCGTATCCGAGTTCAAAATAATGCGAGTTCCGTTAGCGTGATGTCTTTGCTTTAGCACAAAGCAGAAAATTTTGACGCAGGTGGCAGGAAAAGAGAGGAGAAAGGGAGCCAATTAGCAAAGCAGTACACCGAGTTCCCGTAGTATCATGAGCCAGTATAGTTGATGCCCTAATTCCGAGATGTTTCGACTAGGCCCATTAGAAACTACTACCTGTGACAAAAAAGTTCGGTACAAGTCATGGACTTACAAAGCCTAATTGCAGCTGCTCTGATCGACCTGTTGGGTTTTCCGCGGATTTCAAATTTTGATGGTTTTTTGTTTATTTCACAAGTGCGAGAAAATGCAGTGTTTTTTGCGCACAAAAATGAAACCAAACGCATGTGGTGCACATGAAGTTCACTGTCAACTTAACTGCTGCTGGCGACGTGTTGCAATACCTGCATGGAGTACAATTCGGAATACCTAGCTTCAGTATACATATGATGCTCGTTCTTTTCCTTCGTCGCTTAGTGCAACAGTAAGGATCGCTAAATACGTGGTCTTCCGTTGCGGTTAGCAGCGGCCACCAAGAAGCAGAAGTACGTCTATTACTCGGTTCATCCACGACCGCGGATCTCTCCGGCGATCCCGACTTGCACCTCAGGGTGGCGCCGCCCCCTCCAAAGTTGATGATAATGTCCTCACGCTGAATGCACTCCAAAGTTCGCTGTGACCACTCGATTAGCCTCCACATCCTCTTCTTCTGCCCCGCGGGCCCTCCTAGAAAACCTCAAGGCCTGGGAGTACTGCGAGAACCTGCTGCGCTCGGAGGATTCGGCCGTGCAGACCATCGCCACCGGCCGAGCTGCTAGTATTATGGATCTTAGGAATATAAACACTTGAGTGCAGTGGGGTCGTGCGGGGACTCTGGGGCATGCCCCGAATTCCTCTCTAATAATAAAGTTTCTCTCTTTCAGTGTGGCTGGGCGAAATACGAGTGGGTCATCAGAGTCACCGTTTTTTTGAAGGAATGGTAAACGAACTACCCCCCCCTCCCCCCCCCCCCCCCCCCGCGTGCAAAGAACAAGGTTTCGGACAACTGACAGGCGATACGGGCCACGCATGATATGATTTGGCATTTACCACAGGCATGAGGCCCAGAGTTATTCGGCAACAAAATACATTACTTCCAATCGATAGCCGCAAGAGAGAGATAGAGAAACTTTATTATTACACAGGAATTCTGGGCAAGCATCTGGGTCCCAGCACGACCGCACGACCTCACTGCAGCAAAGTGTTTATGTTCCTAAGATTCATAGCACTGGCGGCCCGGCCGGTGGCGATAGTCTGCACGGCGGGGACCTACAAGCGCAGCAGGATCTTCCAGTCCTCCCAGGTCTTAAGGTTCCGTGAGGTGGGGGGGGGGGGGGGGGTCCTCCAGAAAGATGGAGAGGATGTGGAGGAAAGAGGCGAAGGGTTTTGGACATAAGTTGCAGGCAGCAGCGGGAGGGATGATAGTGGCATAGCGTAAGGTGGAAGAGGAGAGGTGTGCCTGTAGTCTGCGCCAGGGTTGCGTGTTTAGAGTTGGTTCGGAGAATCAGGAGGGCCGCTCTGACTTCCGTCTCCGTTATATCTGTGTCTATTGTGGGGCTGGCTGGTCCTGTGTAGGGGGGTAGAAGTTTGGAGACATGCGGAGACGTGTAAGTGTATTGAAGTGTGTCTAGGAGGGCGTCAGGATCGTCAATGTATTCGTATGTGAGGCGGGCCACCTGGTGTTTTGTGGTTGATTTGGTGTGTTTGTGTCAATGAGGTCCAACAAAATATAAGATTAGGAAAGACAGGGTTAATCATACCCAGAAATTCTGGACAGGCGCATTTTTCAACGGGAAATAGTTTATGTACGCAATTTTTTCATATATCGGAAGACTTCACTCTGACATTATATATCCGCGGATCTTTCCTCGGCAGGCTTTTATTTTTTGCCATAAACGTTTTTGCTGTCACCAAAAACGTTCCCCTTTGGTTTTGTATTTGCAGCCGTAACTACTCGATGCGTGCTATCTGTACATATTTTGGAGGAAAGATTCTGCTACTAATCGAAAGTCTGAACGATTGCCTTAAATATTTTCAAAGCAGTACGTTATAATATTCCACAGTTGCCTCAAAATTAAAATTGGTGTTCGAGAATGCTGGACTTGAAGAAACAGTGTCAATTGGCGAGATGAGAGGCACTCAACGAGTACAGAGTTAGTAAGTGCGAAATTACACCAAGATGCAAATGCCGTTGATATGACGAACCGAAAACAAGGGTTATAACTATGCACCGACAGACGACCAGGATAAAGCTTTAATAAATGTTGCAAGATTGAGGGGAGCAACACAAAAGGCGAAATCAAGTAGAGGTATACCTGCAAGAGAAAAGATAGAGTCTGGGAGAGCGGGAGAACATGCTGGGGTGGGGGGGCTTACCTGCTCTGTTTGTCTTGCGACTATCGATCTCTATTCAAGCCAAATTTCTGGCTGTCTACCTGGTTTTTTTGTTGGCTAAGCGCATCCAGTCTTAACACTTTTCTAGTTACTGAATACTCTTGTTTGGGTTGTTCGTTGAATTAATGTGCTTTGTACCAGCCGGCGCGGGTGATATGTTACACGTTATTATTTTGGTGCCAGAGCACGCGTGACATTTATTACTGCATATCTGATCCGCTGGAGTCCCGGTCTAACTCGGTGCTGCATTGTTGCTGGTAAGGTTAGCGCAGCTGATGCTTTTCCCCAGAATTCATATTCAACGAGTTCAAGCTTTCACGCCATCGCCCTGACAGGCCATCAGCTATTTGTCCAAGCCGCTTAGTGAACATACAACCCATTCCTCGAGGTGTTCCATTTCGACCTGAATGTTCTCTTCCGCGGAGCTTTATGAAACCTTCGTACTTATGTGCCACTCTGCACAGTTACAGATTAACGGTGAGCGACCTTTGAGGCTGCTCTATGCTGATCAGACTCTTGTCCCGTCACGAAAGAAACAAAAAATTCTGCGATCATGGTATCACGTTTCGTCGGCCCAGGACTCCAATGCTGCATTTCTTGCAGCAATAGCTTTCTCTGTACTTTCGTCGACGGAAACGGCATCGTAGGACGTCGCCATGTAAAACTCCCACGTCCACCTGCGATGTAAGAGGAACGCTATTTAGGTCGCAGAGTAGAATGCGTTCTGTGTGGTCATTAGATCGAGATGATGGACGTGTCACATGCTGTCTTGCAGTAAAGCGTTTTCGAGAGTTTATCGCTGCCTAAGGACGAATGATCAAAGTGGCCCAAGAAGGGGGGGGGGATTAAACAGAGAGGAGGGGCGAGACCGGTTTGCGGAACAGCTGTTGTGGCCGCTTCTTAGTCTGGAGTAATTTTTCTTTATTTTTATTGGCTCCAGGCTCTGGTGATCATCTGTAGATGCGATGAACCTTTCTTGCCTCTTCTTTTTTTTACGTTGCCGCACACAGACACGGCATGCATGAGTTTTGTGCTCCCTTGTACTCCGCTTCGTTCACGCCTCTCCCAGGAAAGCCAACCGGACTTAATTCATACCTAGTTGATTTGCGTACCCTCATTTCTTTCCCGCCTCTTAAACTTCGACATTAATCTTTGTACCGTTCCGAAGTCAGTTATTCCATTCTGCCTGCTATCCTTTATTTCTGCTGCCCCAGCTCAGGTGCTTCAGTATCGATGGCAGATGCCGGGGCTAGCAAAAAATCTTTTCCTTCCTTTATACTATTATTTTTAATAAAACCACTACCACCACCACCACCACCGAAAAGAAGTGCCTCGCTGTTGTGTGGGCAATCACGAAATTTCGTCCGCACTTGTATGGCCGCCCGTTTCGGGTCGTGAGCGATCATCACTCTCTGTGTTGGTTGACGAACCTGAGAGATCCGTCGGGGTGGCTTGCTCGATGGAGCCTTTGGCTGCAGGCGTTTGACGTTACTATTGTGCACAAGTCAGGCTAGAAACACAGCGATTCTGACTGTCTGTCCCACGCGCTCGTGCTCCCACTCTCTGCCACACGGATGGGTCCGACGACGATTCTGCTTTGATCGGCGTCATCACCTACCTCCACCCTCGCCCGCCAACAGATGGCGTACTCCGAACTGCTGCCCCTCATCGAGTATTTAGAAGGAACTGCTCCATCTCCATCTCGACTTTCCAAGAGCGGACTATCATCGTTTTGCTTACGCGACGGTGTCCTTTACAAGAAGAACTGCGGCCTGACGGAAACTGTCTCTGCTTGTAGTACCTACAACGCTTCATCGCGAAGTTCTGCGTGCGTGCAGCGACGACCTTTCTTCCAGCCGCCTAGGGTCTGCCCGCACGTTGGCGCGGATACGCGAGAAGTACTACTGGCCCAGGCTTGCTACTGTTCAACGCTACGTACGAACGTGTCGTCAGTGCCAGCGCCGCAAGACGCCGCCGACTAAACCAGCCGGGCTGCTGCCACCTATCAGATCCTTCGCAACTCCCGTTTCAACAGGTCGGCATGGACTTACTCGGCCCATTTCTGGCGTCTTCAATGGGTAACCAGTATACTGAGGTTACCACTGGCTACCGCAGCCGCTACTGTCAGACCAAGACTCTTCCCGGTGGTGCCGCGGCCGAAATTGAACACTTCATTCACAGCATTGTGCTCATCACGGTACCCCAACAGACCTTTTAAATGACACGGGGACCCCGTTTCCGTCGAGACTTACGCACGAGGTGCTTGGGCTCAGTGGCACCAGCCATCGAAAGACAACTGCTTACCATCCTCAAACAAACTGACTCAAAAGTTTTCAAATTCCTCAGATGTCGCAGTGCAACGACTAGATTCCACCGCAGACGGCAAGAACCTAGAAAGACGTTCTCAGAATTTGTGACACCGCTTCGTGAGTTATCAACCAGTGAATTTTTTCATCATACTAGGAGACTCTAGTGTGAGCATCATAGTGAGTCCGAAGGTTACTACAGCACACTCATAAGTTCTAAGAGGCTGACACAACACGGAAGCCCTTTTTGCATCCAGTCTCATCATGCTTGCTTGCCCTCCACTGTTTTCTGAACATAATTCTTTTTAATTATTTTTAATTACTGTGGCTTTACACTTCCGACATCGATACTTCGTTATAACCTAAATTCTGCTCGCATTGTCATGCTTTGGGCGTCACGGTTTATAATATACGTGCGTAGGGTCTCAATGCTGCTTACAGCAGTGTAATGGTCTAGATATATTTCCCGTCTGTACTCGTCTGTAGTGTTCGGGGTGCGATTTAAAGGTTTTATCTGGTATTGGCTGTTTCTTGGGCCTGCCTTAATGGGAAATGAAGAAGAAGCCCCATTCCTAGGTTTCTAGTTACGTCACAGCGCAGGCGCGGGCGCAAAGAAGAAGAACATGGGGCTGGAAACGGCCGATTCCTTAGCCTCTCTACTGCCTCGCAAAAATTCCGAGCTGTCGCTCCGGGGCTGCCCGCGCAATGTGATCGTCGCGTTGTGCTCGGGTGCGTTTGTCGTCGGGCTCGCGTCAGCCGCCGCTCTTTTCGTGTTCGCCGAAAGGAACAGGTCTCTGGAGTCAAGCTACGAGTCGGCGCCGCCCGCCATCGTCTTTCCAGCGGCTCGTCTGGGCCTGTTCGAGCAGCCCACGCGCGACGTTCCCCGAAGCACGGCCCGGGAGCGAGTGCGGCGCATCACGCAAGCTGCGCCGTACCTCGTCGAGCGGAACGACCGGTGGAGACTGGTCAGGGTGACCCGAAGTCACCGGCGACTTCGACCTGTCTTGGGCGCGACGGCTGGTGTCCTCTCAAGGAGGATAAACGTAGCGTCTTCGGAGACGCCGCTTATGTCCCGGGGGAACGACGTCCTGGAAGAGAAGATCAAGAACCCTCCCTTTAAGGTTGGTGGATCGGTGAAGACCAGCGCGGCTGGAGGTGATTCCGGCACGAGGGAACGAAGCTTACAGTTTGGAAGCGGAAGCATTGAAGCGAAGAAGAGTAGCGCAGCGGCTGTGGTCGTACATCAGTCGCCGATTACTGCGACTGGATCGACTCTGATTGCCTCTGAGAAGCCATCTCCGTTGATGCCGGGTGCGGCGCCCGCAGCAAGGAAGACTGCCGGCGTCAAGGGGGTAAGCGGCACGAAACTGACAATGAGAAACAGCCGTAGCGCGTCAGTTGGTGCCGCGAGATCTTTGCCAAGCATCTGACTTATCGGGACTACGAAGCAGCGTAAATTCTGTGTATCCGTTCACTGTACACGGAGCTAATATACATGCCTTGCATCCCGGACCATAAATTTACATTAAAATATATGTGCGTGCATACTTGTGAAAGTTAGTAAGTCATAGTTTCAAGAAAATTGGAAGATGCCACTTACTTTTTCGCTGTCCCCTTCATTTTCTCCAGCTGAAAATTTATACTAATAAGTGATTTAAAGTTGTTTTGTACGCGTTCGTCGCATTTATCTTTTCGCAAGATTTACTCCTTCCACAGCGTTTCCCTAGCGCCCTTGTCCTGAGATGGGTGATGTGCCGAGATTGTGGTCTCCGACATGGAAACCACGAAAGGGGAGGAGGAGCGACTGAAAGAGAAGATGCGACTCCCCTGCGGTTCCTGGCCATTTGCACATTGTCATGTTGTGCTGTCGCTGAACCGTTTCAAGCATGCGCTCGTGCAGTTGTCCCGGTTGAAGGATCGTGATTACGACTGAAATTCCAGAATTTTCACATTTTGGCGGTTGGGGCTGAGACGAAACTTGAAGGCAGTGAGCCACAAAATGGGCGGTGACTGCAGGATTCGACGTACACTCTTAACAAGAATTAGCCTAGCCTACATGGCAGTGTAAAGGCAGCAAGCTGGCTTCCAGCGCGCTCCCTTTTAGGGGCAGGGTATACTGCCCAAATCCAGGAGTAGATTTGGGTGACTAAATATGCGGAATGCTTACTCTTTGAACAGAGGCATATTGCCACTGCAAAGCATTGTAATTTGATACGATTAGCAATGGCAGGATGTTTTTAAACGCGTCACCGCAGGTCGAGGTTAGCAAATAGAGGAAGTTGAAGCCTTGGTTTAAAATGTTTCTGAGTGCTAGAACTTCCCATGTTTTGAAGAGGAAATTTTTTTCCGTTGCCGACAGCAATTATTCCACATTTTCAGTGGTGGAAATCAACCTCAGGGCTTGGGAAGCGTACCCTGCTCCATATAGGGAGTGTGCCAGAAGACGGCGCACTCCCTTTTTACTGCTGCATTGGCTCGTTTCTGTTTAGAGTGCAGTTAAAGGAGAAAATTTTCCCGTAAATAAAATGGCAAGTGAAGGGTCTCTACCAGTGGTGCCGCGGACTGGGCGTTTTTAAGTCCTTGCGTTTGTAAGCTCACTTCATCTCAATAACGTCATGATTCAAATCTTAGAATAGGGCCACTTCATCTTCAGTGACGTAACAGAGATCCTGAAAGAAGATTGGGAGTAGAAAGAGGTGTAAAAAAAATTGATAAGACTATTTCTCGAACCCTTTTCAATCCTCAAACCATTTCTCGCTGGGAAGAGAAGGTTGTAGAAAGCTGAAACAGCCTCTGGCATACATGACCTCGCGGCTATCGTTTGAGAAACAACTGCAAAGGAAAACGATAACTGTGGTCGCTTAAATTAATAAAGCGTCCAAGTAGCTTTCAATGGCTGCGCTGTGTCTGTGCTTATTACTAAAAAGAAACACGTATAGGTGAAACTAACCACACAGCCTTCAGCCAAGTATGTAGGTACAGGACATCCAACAAGGGCTTTGAAAAGTCGCATTGTTTTCCATGTCTCTTAAAGCAGTATGATCTGACACAGTACTGGTAAATGTGTCACAGAAAACGCAGTGGAAACGGTAAGAAGGTAAGAGCGTGTATCAATAACGTTAAAAGTCAGCTCAATTGTGAAATTTATAATCTGTTTAGTTGCAACCTAAATGTGAATGATCATTTGACTGAAATTTGATGTTTTATGGTGTAAGGGAGCCCTCACCCGCTGAGATGGTGATCGCGACAATGAAACTCCACTTTTCCGACTCTTTCTCTTTCTTATTACCTAACGGATAACATTCAGTGTATTTGCATGCGTTAATTTAGACAGCATAAATGTAGCAGAAGCACGTAGGTATAGGTGTGCACTTATCTTCCTCATAGTTGCATGCGCACAAAGCCGCGTGTGCAACACTGAAAACAGTGGCGCAAAATTCTCGCCGCAAAAGCATACCCTGGGCTCTGTGTTGTTCTTGCCCGGACAGTAAGGTTGCCACGCGAGGATGCCTTGTCGATAAATCGAAGATACGCCACTGTTCAAGCCGCTTGTTTTTTTTTTTCATTTCTCTTGGTATTCTATCACATTGCTCGTCTTTTTTGCATATTTGGGGCGTCTATTTTCGAGGCGGAGCCGCGGACGCCGGTGCCGATGGAAGCCATGCAGAAACGATTCTTGCGAACGGTGTCGTGAAGCCCGGCGCCTGGAAACCTCGGGTCCCCCCAAGGAAAACACGATGAACGTGTCAGTACTCGTTCTTTTTTGTCCCCTGCTGGCACATATGTTTCTCTTTTAACTTTTGGTTTTTTCGTGAAAACGTAGGCGTAGACTGTCTAGACCGTTTTAGTGTCGATCGATAGCGGCGTTCCGGTTTAAGAGACTGAGGTGGCGGAAAAATAGTTTTTTTTTATTTCTGCGTTTAGAGGAAACCGGTTGTTTGCCTACTGGTCATAACGCTGTGTATTGAACGGTACTACAGCGTAATAGCTGTTTCATCTTGAGAGCCCAATGCGGCTGCTCTCATCGACCAAACCAAGCACTGTCCACATGCTAGGATCCCGGAACTCGGTGTACACGGACTACGTAATATTGGGCGGTGCGGTTTTCCAAACTATGAGGGTTTTTAAATAATACTTTGAATATTGTGCTGTACCGAAGAAAAGCAAAGTAAAAGCTTAGGTTTCAAGCTTGCCTACAGGTAATGAAAATTCTACTTGACGCTCGAGTTTTGTAGCCCGCTGAAACGACCACACTGCAGCGCCGCGTCCAAGAGAGATACGACCTTCTGCCATAGGCACTTCGAAGTTCACGGGTTGTCTTCTTACCATCGGAATTTTTTTTCGAAATTCGGTCACCGCGTGGAAATTATGCTATTATCTTTTTCCCCTCTTATGCGAACCACACTGCATGTTTCCAATGACCTTTTTTTGCGGTGTCATGTAATTTAACGTAATGTAACGTAATGAAACGTGGAAGAAGTGAATAACGGTCACTGACCAAATCCGATGATGGATCGACGTACCAGAACCATGCACGCGTGTTAGGAACCCCCACGCGGTTTCGAAACGTCTACAGACCTACTACATCTAGATCTACACACTTGGACAGTGGTCGTGGTTCACCTGATTTGCGCCTGAGCAGAGGAACTTTCATCGAACCCTTGATCGACGATGTGTGGCCTCCAACAGGTCTGTCGACTTGGTTAGACAACTATAATTGCGGTAAAGAGCAAAGAGTTAATTTTTTATCAGGAAGCTGCACAGCGATTGAGGGAGTTTTTCCGCTAAGAAGCATTTATGACTGAATAAAATTTAGCCATGTTAGATATTGTAGGAGTACCTTAAACATGAGTTTTAAAGAACTATACAATTTATACATCAATGGTACTACTGTTTCTGATTGGACTATGCCTACAGAAAGGGTAGTAACTAGCGTCACCATCAACTGCACTTTCTGCTGGAATAGGTACACGGTCCCCAAGAGATAGAGGGAACGAATAGCCTCATGGCCACACTCACGACATGTTGCGGAACGACCCTTTCTTCTCCTCTCGCCAGGAAGTTACAGCCCCAAGGACGAGCGCTCCATACATCAAAAGCCCAAACGGCGAACATTTGACTAATTGCTCTACGCCACCCCGCTCACCTCCTCGCCCCCTCCACCCTTTCCGAAACGTCACCTGCCTCGAATCTACTTGAATCCCTTAAGAAGAAATCCCCGTTCTAGTAACTAGCACCACCGCTTCATGCTCAACCGCCGAGGCGACCCCCGCTGTCAGGTATGCGACGCCTACTCTCTCAATACACACTTCTCCCCCACAACCTCCTCTCCTACTGTGCCTCCTGTTCCTAGGAGGGCTGAGCCGCCCCTGCTGCTGCATTTCGTCCAGCCCATATGTTTCTATCGGGGGGACTGCGCCACCACTGCGTTGGGCAAGCAGCATACCTGCGCCGAACTCCAGCCTCAAGCCACCCACTTGATTACCCGACGCGGAGGCTTACTGGCCATGGCGCTCTTCCGCTCTGCACCATGTCACATGCAGCCAAATTTTTATGCAAACAAAATAAATAAATAAATAAGAAGTACATAAACAACAAACAAGAAAATCAATCAATCAATAAATACGTCTGTGTTATGGGTACCGTGCAGGTTAAATAGCCCCAGCTGGTGGGAATTAGTCCGGAGCATTAATTCATCGAGGTTTCCAAAGGCCATATACTAAAATACAAGCGATACCTAAAAGATTAGGATAATCCCTGCGCCGCGAACGCTGCCGATGTGAGACGTGGCGCTTTCTTTTTGTGGTTGCGGCTTGGGCGATCGCTGCAGCCATTTGAAATCAGAACAACAACCGTTTCCCTCGTTCTCTTCCTTCGTGTACCCGCGTGCGCCTCTCTCTACATCGTGCAGAGGACGGGTAGTAATAGTTTACGCAACGAACGGCTTTCTAGAAAAAACTTCCTCGCACGACTTCTTTCACTGAACGTGAGCCAATATGCTTCGCACCCATGAGCACTGCTCAGAGCAGTTAATAATAATAATAATTGGTTTTTTGGGGAAAGGAAATGGCGCAGTATCTGTCTCATATATCGTTGGACACCTGAACCGCGCCGTAAGGGAAGGGATAAAGGAGGGAGTGAAAGAAGAAAGGAAGAGAGAGGTGCCGTAGTGGAGGTCTCCGGTATAATTTCGACCACCTGGGGATCTTTAACGTGCACTGACATCGCACAGCAGACGGGCGCCTTAGCGTTTCGCCTCCATCGAAACGCAGAGCGCCGCGGTCGGGTTCGAACCTGGTTACTCCAAATCCTGGACCGGAAGGATTGACTTGACCCGCCGGGGTGGCTCAGTGGTTAGGGCGCTCGACTACTGATCCGGAGTTCCCGGGTTCGAACCCGACCGCGGCGGCTGCGTTTTTATGGAGGAAAAACGCTAAGGCGCCCGTGTGCTGTGCGATGTCAGTGCACGTTAAAGATCCCCAGGTGGTCGAAATTATTCCGGAGCCCCCCACTACGGCACGTCCTTCTTCCCTTCTTCTTTCACTCCCTCCCTTGTCCCTTCCCTTACGGCGCGGTTCAGGTGTCCAACGATATATGAGACAGATACTGCGCCATTTCCTTTCCCAAAAAACCAATTATTATTGTTATTATTAAGGATTGACTTGGTGTATCTGAGAGAAAGCAACCAGTCAAAATACTGTGTACTTTACCGATCTTCGGGCAGTGTTTATCTCTGTCAAAACAATTGAATAAGTAAACAATGTCTCTCACCGAATACTTCTTAAATGCTTAACATTTTAGCCACAACAGCAAACTCGACAACATGCGTAACCAGCAGAGAACTACAGCTCTCGCTGCATAAATCCTGGCATTGCTGAGCTAAGCCCTTGCCAATTTTTTTATTCATCTTTGTTACGTCACTGCCCCTCGCGCATGCGCAGCACGGCTCTCCATGACGCATGGGAAACTGGCCAACCACGGCCAATCAAATTGTTTACTTTCAGCTTGAAAAGTTTTTAGTCATTATGAATATGCATTGTGGCTTTTATTAGCACAGCAAAAAAATTTGCATGCAAATTTTTTGTGTTGCTTTATTTCAGTATTCTTTACCAAAAACATAAATTTGGCAATTTTTGTGTACTAACTACTATACGACCACGGCTACCCAAAAAGGCGCCCGTGTGCTGTGCGATGTCAGTGCACGTTAAAGATCCCCAGGTGGTCCAGACTATTCCGGAGCCCTCCACTACGGCACCTTATTCTTCCTTTCCTCTTTCACTCCCTCCCTTATCCCTTTCCTTACGGCTCGGTTCAGGTGTCCAACGATATATGAGACAAATACTGCGCCATTTCCTTTCCCCAAAAAACCAATTATTATTATTATTAATTTTTGTGTACTGTTTTTCGACATTGGTGAGCAACATCACATGTTACGCAGCTTTTGAATAATATTTACTGCGTTATTAAATGGTTTAAAGTATGATACAACACAGTATATTTCAGGAAAAAATGTCGAACTTAAGAAAAGTGTGCTGTGCAGCGTTTTCGGGCATAATTTTCGTGTAGAGGCGTTCCTAGTAAAAATAAAAATGTAGCTCAATTGATAGCAAGTTGAACTAAAATTTCGGTCAGCGATTTTTATCGGAGCCTTTTTTATTTTAAGCCAGAAACAAAATTTTGAAGTTCAGCGCTGTACCTCGAGACATGGTTGCCCCAAACAGCCACTGCAGTGCTCCGTCTTTGCCGGTTCCCGAGAGTCATGCGCTGCCTGGGAAGCGCTCTGCATTTAACATTAAAAAGATAAGATTTATTCAGGGGTCTCTGTCTTGTCAACGAAGCCTGCGTGTTGGCCGGCTGGAAAATCAAAATCGATCCATGGTGCCATGACTAGTGTCGCGAGTTGCGACGGCTTAATCGCAGTGGCTGAGTACGCATGACGTAGGGAAACGAAATTCTGTTGTCAACACTGCAGCAGGGGCCGATCGCTAGGCAGCACAAAAGCGGTGCTGTTATAGCGGCAGTAAGGTGACTTTAGTAGGCTGCGCGCTGTACGTAGGACGTCAGCTACTTCATGACTTCGACAGTGGTTATGGAGGCAACACAAGAATCTATGCAAGCAAGTCAATCTGCGGCCTTTGAAAATTGTCTTGTAGGTGAGCCACCCTATTTCAGTTATCCTTCGGCTATAGGCGTAATTTGGACACCATTCATTAAACCATTAACCGCGAATTGCATGGGGCTATGCTGCTCGCGACGCGACGTACGATGCTGCGCGTGTACCGCTGGCACACGCCACGAAGCAAAGATCCTTGGCTATAGAACATCACGTTTTCATTGTAGCATTCGTTGCTACCGCTTCAACGTTCAGTCGCCTCGCGTAATCAAGAATGTATGACCCCACCAGTACCCCATCAGGATTGATAAAATCAGTGATGAAAACCCCTCTCTGATAATACGCAAGCACAGTGGCGCTAACTATATTTTAACATGGTGATACTATTAATAACTGATGGAGACATAGGCCTCAACATCTTTTTTCTTGCTAGCCGCCGCGCTGGGTGAATGGTTGTGGTGCTCAGCTGCTGACACTACAGAAGCGGGTTCGCAATAGTATTCCAGAATTTCCCTGGACTGCAGAAGCGGTTGCCTCCGTTTTTGGCCTGAAAATTTTCCTTCCACTGAATAAAAAGCTTTCGCCACCACCACCACAGCAGCGGGTTCGATCCTGGCCGCGGTGGCCGCGGCCGCGGAAACCGCGGTGGCCGCGGAAACATGCTGCGTTGTATCATACTTTACACCATTTAATGAGATAGTACATATTGCAGAGAAGTGGTGAAACATGTGATGTTGCTCGCCCATATCGCAAAAGATTATAAAACATCGCAAAGACGGTGTTTTTTGGCGAAAAATAATTACGTAATGCAACATGAAAACTTCGCGCTACAAATTTTTTGGAACTCTGATTAAAAACCACAATGAATATTAGTTATGTCTAAAAATTTTCATGCGCAACAGTAAAATATTTCATTTTTATAATTTCTTTAGTGCGACCAACTTTCGCCCTCCTCTGAGAAACTCGAAGGGCTGCCACATCACCAGAAATTTTTTTTTCTTCAAAATCATTTCGGGTAATTACTTTGGCCGGTTCAATAAAGAGCCCAAATTTTATCCAAAAATCGGAGGGAGTCGAGCGCCTACTCTGGCGCGTTTGCCATAGAATGATCCTCTAGGAACAAAACCGCATATACAGGAGATGTCGAAACGACCCTCCATGAACGCATCGACAATCTTGTAGATCACTTGTGCAAAGCCAGACTCCAATCTTCGGAACACAACTAACCCTACTAGACAAACAGATACTGAAGGTGGCATCGTGCTCGGACTCATAATATGTGACAAAAACAAGGCAAACTCTTAACTTTGTACTATTTCAAAAAGACTGTCGAAACCTCACACATCTATGGGGCTTAGAGAAGAACAAGCAACGCAGCTCGTCACTGCACTCGTGTGTAGCAGACGCCTGTACATCGCCCCGTATCTAATGCCAAAAACAAATAAGAAAACTGGAACTTTCGCTGAACACCCTCTTCTCAAGGCCGCTCTGGATCTACCCATGTACACGTCATATCAGCGACTTCAACGCACTGGCCTCTTTCTCACTGTCGCCGAAGTGACGCAACAAGATATAGGCAGGCAAGTAGCGCGCTTATCTTGTGCGGAGCAGGGAGGTGACATCCTGAACCAAGCTGGCACCACCCACATCAAACTGGCACCCATTTAGCCAATGCCCTCAGCCACCGCCCAACATCGCATTTCTAAACTTACCAAAAACACATGACGCTTCACCTCCGTGACGGTCGACGTCAAGCACATGCAAACCATCACCGCAGATACAGTACATGTACAACGGTATAGGCGGATGCCACATGATCTAATATGGGGTCATGCGCGTGTGCTATACCCGGACAGACATCATCCATCATCCATCAGCCACACAGCTGGGCTATATTCCAGCCCTCCCAACGCAACCAGTCTAGAACGTATTGGCAGGGTTGGCGCACGACAGAAAACCGGTGAATCATAACAACTCTTAAGATGAATAATTATTTCTAGTACTTAACTTTTTAACTAGTAGAGTTGAGCATCTAGTTGCAATTAGAAATTTTTAGCACGCCGTTAGTTCAGGTTGCCTTTTTTGCGTCTTCCTCGTATGATAAAAATGCACTAGTGGTTTGAAAAAAAAAACTTATATACTTCAGTACCGATCAAACACGTAACCTTCATGCGCCTTTGTCAACATCAGGCATCAGTGTATTTTCTCCTTTTTCATCATCAGGCTTGTACTTGCGAGATTCGCCTGTGGCGGCGATGCCTGTATTCTACCTTTCAAGAGCTTTTTTTTTTTTCAAAAAAAGAGGTGTTATTGTGTACAGAAACCGGTTTTCTGTCGATACAAGCCAACTTCACTTTCTCCTCATTGTCCCTTTAACTAATGCCGTCTCCGACTGGTCGACTTTATGCTCTAGAGCACTCTGAGAGGCGACCGCACATTTGGCTGGTCGAAACCGGACGCTCTAACTACATTCGGCTGGTTCTTTCCGAGCGATCTCTTGTCGCTCGGAGCGCCTCGAGGCAATTCGAATTTCTTCCCAGAGCGGTTGGAGTGCTGTGGGTCACGTGGGGGCACTTCTACCAATCCTAGCAAGGCGCTGGCACGTCGGTAATATGCGGTGGGGCTGTCGTCGGCGGTGGGCGGCTAACTGACAATTCTTTGATATTCTTGCACTCGAGTTAGGTACAAGGCTCACGCCAACGAAGTTCATCAGTATATGCCGGTGTCTCAGAACGTTTCTTCGCTATGCGTAGCATCATAGATGACCTTGCCAACATGAACAACTGAACCAGCGGCATTTGCAAGTATGCTTAGGCTTAGCGCGACTTTTTCAGTGTCGTTTCGCCTGGATTTCTAATCAGACATCTTTTCGGCTTTGTTATTAAGGCTGAAAATGCAGTGGAGGTGTTCATCAGAGCGTCCTGTGCAGCAAATATACGTGTGTACATTGGAAGTGAAATGTCATTGCAGCTTATAGTTGCAGTGCTAGATGCCAAACAGATCAGGATAACGGCGCTTACTAAGCTCTAAAATCATGTTCCGGTGCTGATAATAGGGCTGTGTCAGCGAGTGCTCTGAAAATGAAAAATTTATGTACTTTTTATAAAAACTACGATATGGAATAATTACAATGCGGCAGTAGATGCCGCCAGTCGGTGCCAAGCGAGAAGTTTTCATGTTTTGCATCCGTCCCGTGGCTGCTCCCAAAGCGCCTGGCATGTTCGGCTTTATGGAACCACCTCCGACTCGGATTCAGAGCTCACTCCAATCTGCGGGCTCTGAGCCATAGGATCAAAGCGACCAGTCGAATACGCCATAAGTAATCTCACCGTGTTCCCATCGAATGGCTCTCAGTAACAGCCCATTTTGCGCTTTTGCGCAGAGCTTTTCACTTAGTCCGCAAAGAAATGAAAGTCCTAGATGGCGTAAGATCGAAGTGAAGGAATTGAAGAGAATACTGTAGTGTTTAAAAGCTCAAATGCTCCGAATAACTTGAAGGTGTTTAAGAAAAAGAGAACAAATTACATCAACGAAGGAAAGTTCGGGTATAATGCGAACAAATTTTCAGGTATCGCGGTATGTCCTCGCATGATATAGAGAACAGTAACTTAAATCTGAGCAGTGCAGCCTGTAAATAAGGTGTTAGCATCTGAGGGTAATATGTCAAAGGCAATGGAAATGTTTTCAACACGCATTTTTCATAAGATGGCGCTTCATCTATCTTTCTGTTGTGCCAACGTGCGGTGGACAATACACGGTGGTGAATTGGCCACGGTCTGACAGTCTTTTTAAATCGACTGGCATGTTCTTTTGCTGCATCCGTGACAGTGAGCAGCCAGGTTGTGGCCGAGGGCAAATCACAGCTAACGAGGGAGATCATAGAGAGATTATACCGCATTGCAAAGCACCATGATCTATGTGTCAGTCAGCAGTCAAATCACTTTACAATGAAACAAATTGAGTACGTATAAAATAGACTGTAAATCTCTGGGTATTATGTAAATTGGGAATATGATTTGCTTTTTGTCATGCAGTGATTTTTGCGTAAATTGACGACCTTTTGAATAAACTCTTGAGGTAATAGTCAGAGCTCTGTGTGTGCCCGGTTATTGTGCTTGCTGTTTCTTTCGCGCTGTAACTGCCCTTATCATGAAGAACCAACTAGCCCGAACTTCTACCACAGATGTACCAGCCGAAGCCTTCGTAGCGGTGCGAAACTAAGTGTGAATTCACAGCACAATATGTATACTGTTATTGGCCGCCGGTTCCACATGGCATGCTAAGTGCGGACACTGCAAGATGGACAATACTACTGTATTCAGGAGAGCCCTCAAGCGTCTCTGGTGGCTAGAAACCGAAGACCCAGAGGATGTAATTTCCTACGGAGAAGAAGAAAATGGCGACATGAAGATGAAAACTAAGAATAGTTCCTTTCGGACTAGTGTGATTCTATTGGGAAATGCTTCTGGGAGGGTGGCACGGCCGGCGTAATGTCTACGTGCGCAAATGAAAGCTGGGAGTCTTTGGCGTTACGGACGTCTTCTGGCGTCTACGTTGTCGCTATTTCTCCTTTTGTCATTCTCACTGCTTTATTTTGTTCGGTCTTCAGGAGTGTTTTGTATATTCATTAGAAAGAGAAAAAATGGCTGCGGTTTAGCTCTGGCTAAGCCTGGAGTGACGCGATAGCTACATCTGGCCGAGTGGAACTTGCTCAGTCGAATTGCAAAGTCAATAGAGACATTTAGCATAGCGTGCGCATACATACGCAAAGGCATAGCGAACGCTATAAAATGGCGTCATTCGTGCTCCGCATGCGCCAGACGCTATTTCACATCGAGGCTTTACGTACGTTCACGTTACGTACGCAGTTTTTCGAATTCAGAGTGCGTGATCTCGCTTACGCCAGGAAAAAAAAGCGTTGTCAACACAGCGGCGCCCACGTCACCCGCTTTGGAGGGAATTCGCCAATGTTATTGTGTATTTAGGCATATTCGTTTTCTTTAAATGGTACACGTGATAATCGCTTTGACTTCTCTCGCCGTCAGCAGAAAGAAAGACGGATAAACTTGCCCTATTTTCGGTTCTGTGTAGCGATTCTGTCATTCTTAACCCTATCAAGACACCGCCGACGACTGTGGATTGGCTTGATTTGGATTTTTACGACCCCACGGTTCTTCAGTTGTGGCATTTGATTTGAATTGAATGCTCCTAACACTCATAGGAATGCGGCAACGAATGGTTTACAGCGCGAAATGTCGCAGTGCTTTCTCTCGGGTGCATGGAGTGCCTCGCGGCTGAGTGAGCGTCGTGGTCCTCTTTAGATGAGCCCTAGAGATGTAGGGACCGCTAGCATCTCGCGACGTGGCCGGACCAAAACGGCGCAGAGGAGGAAGGAGGATGTAGAAGCATTTGGGGCTCGCTTACAGCAAGCAAGTCCGTGTAGAACCAGCCGGACTAAGGGCGATGCGTAACCGACGCGCTGCCGGCCGGCCAGCGAGCGAGCGCTGGTAAGGTGGATGAAGTGGCCCTGAGAAATGCGAGGGTATACAGGTTCTGTCGATACAGGTGATCGAAGATCACCAAAAGCATATCCTCAACCGATAGCGGTAAGTACCTGGGCTTCGTTTATTGAATTCCTATGCTTTAGACATTTATTCCGTCCCGGAAAATAAAACTTCTTCGTCTATCGATGGCTAATTTAGGGGGGCGTAATATTAACTTGACTCGATTTTATTCCCACGCCGAATTGGTAATTCTTACGCCATGTTGACAAAAAAAATTCGTTTTGGAGGTTAGACCCCGATTACACCTAAGCCTAATTCAGATTTCAGTTTGAGCCGATTGTTTACTCTTCTTCCAAGTTCAACAATCGAAACAAGTAACCAACCATAAAGATATGAAGACAGTCGAAGGAAAAGTTATTTTCGCGCTGTATAACCAACCTGGTAAAGGCATAAAAAATGAGAAAACATTAATCTCAATCTCATGGGCATCAAGTGGTTTAAATCCTCGCGAAAAATCTGCTCAGAGTTTGCTGTTGCCCTCGTTCAACTTTGAACACGTTTGCGATGGCTGGAGCCCCCTCCCCTATTAAGCAGGCCGCTTCATTTTCTGAGGGCGGACCCCGAACTCAGGTTGTCCCGGCATCGTCGTGGTTTGAAAATTCGCCATATCGTTCGCTTGCGTTTGCCGAATTACGGCACGACTTTAGTCTTGCCTTGGCCAGAACTGCACGGGTATTCTCTGGGACAATTAAAAAATCCTTTTAATATAAAACCTGCAGTCTACACGAAGCTTTTAGACAGCACAGCCTGTGCAAAAAGCGCATGCTAGACCGCAGCGCTGAACCTCTTGTTTCACCCAGAAGCCATTTTAGCCGAGTGATGCTCCAGCATTTACGACGAAGGAAACTTTATACGGAATTGGTTCCTGCTCTAGATACGGTGTCTATGGTTGCCGCCGCTTTAGTCATGTTGTCTTCTGTCAAGCTGGTAGAGTGCAGCTACTATCTGAATTATTTGTAAATAATTTGTATATAGCCGCTTCTGTCCATATATATCCTCGTTTAGTAAATAACACGTGGAAAAAAAATATTATCTGGCGCAATGAATTACAGCACTGAATTAAAATGCGTAAGACAGCATTTAGAATCCGATTTTTACTTGGACACCTTTAATCGTTCATTTCTTGTTTTCAGAATTTACACCATGCAAACTATTGTCATTTTCCTCAAGAGATGTTACCTTTTAGGTGGCATTCTGAGATGCTTTTCGAGCCAAAATTGCGTTTAAGCCACACAATGAATACCAATTTTATTCATTTTTTTCCTTCACTTGAACAAGCAATTACCGTACGCTGCAAACAATTTATTATTTCCCCTCGCTGTGTATGTTACCTTGTATAGAGCTTGCATTATGAGGGGCTTTCAAGAAGAAATCTTCGTTTAAAAATTTTTCCGACCAGCCAGCAGACAACAGCAGGGGTTCGTACAGAATGGAAATACTCCACCTGAACCCCAAAAGAAATTGGCAAGAAAGCGCTACAGGATCAAGTCACAAGGCACGGCGGGAGATTTGAACCACCAGCGCTATCTGAAGACCATGGAGCGAGTCACACAAAACGGCGGGAGATTTGAATCACTACAGGAAACTCAAACGCCACTAGTGGGTACCAGTTCGCCAAAACTAATCATTCACAAACTACCTATGAGCCACCATACAACGCATTCCTCATGCCCAGCTTTCCGGGACATCAACTACTTGCGCCATCTACCGGCAGTGGCGGCGACAGGGCGCGTAAGTGAATGGGATGGGGTACCAAAAAAAAACAGTAATATGTGAACAAAAGCACCTACAAAAAATGCTTCCGGGAATTGTATAATATGCACTTAGCTAAGGAATGTGCTGAAGTTTCAGTTCTGTGAATTAATACACGAGATTCTCAGCGCTTTTGAATATTATACGATGCTGCCTACGGGAGGGGCCAAATTTTGCCATTTTTAGAGACTGAAACTGTATAGTGCGGTAACACGGATAGATATCGAAAATGCTTCCTGGTTTTAGGCACCTCAATATATGCTGTTTAAAATGGTGTGCGACGACCTTGCATAGCTTTGATCATGAAGCTTCCTGAGGTCTTTTAATCTGAAACCTGATATTGCCTAATATATGAAAACCCGCCGCGGTGGCTCAGTGGTTAGGGCGCTCGACTACTGATCCGGAGTTCCCGGGTTCGAACCCGACCGCGGCGGCGGCGTTTTTATGGAGGAAAAACGCTAAGGCGCCCGTGTGCTGTGCGATGTCGGTGCACGTTAAAGATCCCCAGGTGGTCGAAATTATTCCGAAGCCCTCCACTACGGCACTTCCTTCTTCCTTTCTTCTTTCACTCCCTCCCTTGTCCCTTCCCTAACGGCGCGGTTCAGGTGTCCAACGATATATGAGACAGATACTGCGCCATTTCCTTTCCCCCAAAAACCAATTATTATTATTACTAATATATGAAAGATGGCGCCTGGTAGCGAGCTACGCTGCAGAAATGGTTCGGACTGATGAAGTTGCGTCCATTTTGATGCTTAACTTTTTTATCGGGTGACTTTTGCCTTGTAGACAAGGACGCATGTCAGAGCTCGAACCCGGCGTTTTAACCGGCTTTTTAAATATCGATGGTTGTTACGGTAACCATGCATTAACGCAGCTACATGAAGTACTCGCGGCTGTTCATACATATGCTTGTCGTGGAGCAACTTTGCAAATTGTCAGCCCTGTGCTATTATTCAAAAACTTTATTTGCGCGTGTGATCATGATATATTAGTGTATAAGAGCTAGCTCATTTGAATTTTAGCTATTCTTGTTACTTTGAAAGAGCGTACCGGTATCAAAAAGTATCGCGGATATAAGTGTTTCAGTTTATTATTTTAAGACTTATTTGAGAAAATTTGATATAGCTTTGCTCAGAAACATTCTGAAGCTGTTCAGCTGTCATCGCGCATAACATAGAATTTGGATTCTAGAATCAGATAGTGTCTAGATAGACGTTCAGGTTGTTATTGTCACGTTCACCTGTAAGGTTTTCAAATTAGTGACTGTAGCGTTGTCCGAATATGGTGACTGGAGTTTGCACTTAGAGTTCTAACCTGGGTTCAGAACCTTTATATTTGTCAACTGATTTTAATAAAAGTGCTCGTTTCAATAGAAAACATATTAGTATGAATGTGTGAATTAAATATTTCACGCATGATTACTATTCTTACCTTTATTGCTACAGCTATTGGCGACTTTTTTGTTGCTGTTTTTTCATCCATACTTCTGTAATATGCATGTATGATGTATTGCCGGGATCCTATCTGTGGAACACGACTGCAAAAATGATGCTTCGTTTTGAGGTACAAAACTTCCCTTTTAAAGATACCACAAGATACCACCAACTTTTTCTATTTTTGCAAATAAATTGATGAATTTAATTTTGCCCACTTCTGTCCTACGAAAAAGCACTTTTATATGCACGTCATCAAGGATGCAATTCATAACTATATATATAAATGGTAAATATGGCTGCTGTCATATTTTGCGACGCTGCCAGTCGCTGCTACGCTGCTGCGTCGGCCGATTGTCATGATATCGCAGTTAATTCTCCCGCACCTCCCAGAGTGGCATCGCAAGGGGCCGCCAGGTGCAAGAGGATTAACCGGGGATTAACAGGGTTAGCCGCGATGTCATATCAATCGGCTGACGGTAATGGCTTGTAAGCCCCCTTTGAGGAACCTTTGCATCTGTCTTGTGAGGCTGGGCTGTAATTCTTTTAAGGAATAATTTTTTCTACTTTACCAGTGTAAGAGATGAGTTGCGTTATCGCAAGCAGCTTGCTTTTAAGATTCATCTTATTCTTCAAAGTGCTATGAAAACGTGTAAAATATTGATCGCCAGAAGCAAGATCAAAGAATGTTAAGGGATATAAATTAGAGAGGGAAGAAAAATAAAGAAGAAATAAGTGTCCTGCCCACGCCAGCACAAGTACTACATTGATACTGTTAAAAGAATGAAGACTAGAAGTGTTCCCCGTTAGGACGGGCAATAAAAATCAAAGAACTCCCTCACAAATACAGTCAAAGCGAGAGAGAGAGAGAGAGAGAGAGTGAGTGGCCGGGGGGGGGGGGGGTGCAAAGTATTGCACAGGGTGCCGAGTGATGTAAGGCCGGCTCAGAACCCAGCCGCTATGCCCACATTTCAGCGGATGCGAAATGCAACAGCGCCCCGGTTATTTACCCCAAGGGGTCGAATTAGTTCGAAGCACTCCAGTGCGCTATCCCTCATAGCCGTAATCGAACGAATTTGTATTTTTTCATTGTAGCGTTTCCTAGTTCCCAGGTTACTCTGCCTGCAACAGCATTGATCTATGTGATCGCGTGAAAAACTAATTATACTGCACTGAACAATACTATCGCATACTTTGACAGCAGCAGCGTTTGGTAAATCAAAGCAAATACCATTCCAATAGAGAGGTAGAGCGCAAAGGAAAGAACTAGACGCTAAAAAGAAACGCACACCAATAAAAACAGTCACGAATTACATTGTATGTTACAAAGTTAATGATAATATCAAATAGGCAGGGAGGTCATTATAGCACGTAGCGGAAAGCACAATGTAAGCAAATTACCATGGATGGAGGGGGAGCCTTCGTAACGATGACACTCATGTGAAGTGATCTGTTACGCTTACAGTAATATTCGAAGCACTGGAGATTATATTTGTTTCTCTTTTGCCCCTTCGGGGAGGAAATCGAACAAATGTAATACGTCTATTTTCATGGCGTCGCTGTCAATACACTTGCACTTGTCACACTATCTGATAGCTGGTGAGGAAGGGGTTTTAACTTCGCCGCAAAAAGGCAATGACAATGTCTATAGTGCCGACAAAAAATGTTTTATTATACACTTTTTTATACAACATTTGGAAAGAAAATCTGTACAGTCAGAATCACATAGCGTCATTAGCTTGTGTTCATATTACATGTACAACCAGAACAATGTACTCCAAACGTCATGAATATGAATATAACTAAACACACTTTACAGAAAAATGGCATACAAAAGAAGCAAAACTTTGCGAAAAGAATAAAGAGCAAGGCAAACTTTAATCGGCTGCCAAACAAAATCAGTCAGCAAAGAAGGACGTACAAATGAACATAACTGGTGGAAAGAAATGTAGTACTGCTGGCGTCTTTTTTCTCGAGCCTGTTTATCAGATGAGTATCAGATGATCTACGCCCGATACGTCCGATCAATTTTCTTAAATTCGGTGCAATATTTATTCCTGCTGCACCGCAAAACTCAATGGCCTGTGTGCATGTTCATTTTAAAAGCTCCCCCCCCCCCCTCCCCAGTATTTTTTCTAGCTATACTGATTGCGATATAAATCGCTTCACCATGTTTTGTTTAGATAAAAAAAATTTCTTACGCAAAGACAAGTCAAAAGATAATTTTAAACGCGACGATGGCAATACTTAAAAAACACACATATCACATTTATATTACACCAAACATTGCTCAGCGCATATATGGCAGTTAAAAACTCGCATAATACAAATACACTATCTTTAGTACACAACGAACACTCCTTTAGGGGCAGGTTACATAAGGAATCGGGAACAGTACTCTTCATCTTAAAGCAGTGATGAACTTTCTATACCAGAAGTACAACACGCACTACAAATAGAGGAGAAAACACGCAAAACTAAAGGCACCTCTCACAATATAACTGTTATATCCTCCTATGGCTACAATCATTATTTTGATCTTTCCTTCCTTACAAGGTTGCGCAGTTTTTATATTGATTTGACTTTCGTCGAATATAGCCCGAAGTTCCGTGCGCAATTCTCCCGCATCCATATTGTCTACATTTTGTACAGAGTTTCCTTCTCTCACTTTTTCTTCTGCACAGCGTGGCCTCTTCGCCCGTGTCTCTTGAATAAGTCCCTCAAACCAATACTCTTGGTCTCGCTTTTTATATGCACGGCTTACTCTGGTATTCTCATTCACTTCAAGCTTTTTCGCCAGATTGAGAGCGTCAGCGGCTGCATTCCACTTGTTAGACTTTCTACGGTGTAGATGCTTCAGCACGTCATTTTTTTTCTCTAACCTTTGGCTTGAAAACCAAACAAGGCACTTGAACTTTTCGTGCTTTGAGGAAGCGTGGTGCGTGAGAATATGAATGTACGGCGTAACTCTATCGCAACCATAGCCATTGGAACCTTGGGCTCCTAATTCTAAGAACGTGTGAAGAATTCTGAGGTTTCTCTTTCAATGCTGCGACCTTCAACATCATTTTCAAGGTGGTAAAAACTTTTCCGCAGAAGCTTCCAAAGGAGCAAATTTTTTGCCTCTTTTAGAGGGTGCAATTTTCCGGCCAGTTTTTCAGGCAAAGCCTTCAACAGGCGCTCACAATCGCCCCCCGATAGCGACATATATGTTTTTCCTTGTTTACTTCATTGGCTTCCTAGAGTTGAAATTTGACCCCACAGTTATTTATGGCGTCAACAATGTCCTGAACATGTATGGTCATACAACGTGGGTTGCGGACTTTTCCGTAGTAATCTCAGTCTTCTGCTTCTGAAAGCAATCCGTCTACAAGGCGGTTGACTATTCTTAACTTCATGTGAAATACATCAGGAATTATCAAATCAGAGTCGAAGTGGAACAAAGGCACGTTTCTCATCCCTCTCAAATCTGCGCAGCAATCAGCCTTCATGTTCTAAAGAGTGCGGATCAAATGAGGTTCATTAAAGCTCCTGTTACTTGTCAGAACTGAGCACCATGTCTGTGGGTTCGCTCGACAAAATGGACAAGGAGAGCGTGATGCAGCTGACTGCAGACCCTGAACAACAAGCAAAAATTTAAAATCTGTCCATAGACATATGCGAATCGGAATCCCGTGGTCCCCTACAGATATGCTACTTCTTTGTGCGACAACGTTAATTTCTTTTATCAAATCCCGAAAAGCTTCTCTTATTTCAAAATAACCCTCCGAGATCTCCACCACACCAAGAAGGCGGTGGAGGTTATGGCTTTGTAGCTGCCGCGTTTTGCAAATGATGACGAATGATAATGTTGTCCAGGTCGTGCGCCTACTCACAACACAGCCATCACCCTCTATTTTTACAAGGAGTTCCTCGGTGACGATCTCCGTCATACTTATGCCTACATCTTCAGCTAGCTCTTGCGCAGCTAACACCAATTCTTCCTCAAATGAAACCTGTGAGCCAGGTGAGGTACCTGGTGTCTTGAAGACAGTTATTCTGCTATCTAGGTGCTCTCTGTAAGAATTTATTAGCCTTATCGTAGAAATGTGAGGGACGCTCGCGGAGAGGTGCTCCCAGAAAACGTTACTGACCAAATGTGTGTCCAAGAGGGCTGCAACTTCTCGCAAGCTTTTTTTGTTTTGAGAAGAAAGGGCAATATAGTTAACTTGACCATTGCTGCAGAAACCTCTCTGTACATCGCAATTAAAAATAATTTCTCCATTTTCCTTGAATGTTACTTTATGCAGCAGGCCCTTTAGGTCAGTTACGAGAAGCTAGGATACATCTAGGCTGTAGCTCTCCAGTACAACTTCAAGTGCTTGCGGGATGGAATATCCAGCGGCATTAAGCTTCCTTCGGTCAGGTTTTTTTGCACCCATCGCCGACCATTATGCCTTTGTTGAGTAGCATTTTAGTTCTTTAGGATTTCAGTTTTTCATTCTGCTGCTCTATGTTAAGAAGCTTAGCCTCTTATGCAGAGACGATCTCTCTGAGTTAATTTATGGCCTTTTCTGAAACTGTTCCTACTCTTTCGAGTTCTTTTTGCAGAGAAGAAATTATGATATTCTCTATGGATTCTCCGGTATTTGTTTCAGGTGGGCTAGATTGAGACTCAAAGTGAATCTTTAATAACCCATTGCTTTTTAAGAAGGACGCTTTCGCACGGCCAGTCGAATTCCTGTAGCGCCTATCCGCAATATTGCACAGTGACGTAAACCGGTCCTCAAAATATTTACCCATAATAGGAAGCTTTACTTTCGGGGGCAAAAAGGATTGCACAGTTTCAAAGTACGTCTTTCGAAGAAGGTCCTTCTTGTGTCTTATCTTTATAGCTGTCTAATTGGTCAGCGTGAATGTGACACTGCAACTGTCAAAGATAGCAGAGAAGATTCTATCGTTTTCTGGCGTGGCCATTTCGTGGAACTATAAACAACAAACTAAATAAAAATGAGAAAATCTGACGAGAAAGAAGGCATATCAGTGGAATATGGACAGTAACACTCAGTGAGCTAAACAGGTCACACGTTGTAAAAAACAAGCCAAAATAACGAGAACACAAAACAAATAGAACAAAAGTAAAACTCCATGGGAATAAAAACGTAATTGTATTACAATGTGCCAGCAATGATATTTGTCAAGAAAAAAACCTGCAAGGTCTTACGAGAAAATCCGCCTTTCCCGTGAAACGCCCATCGATAAATGTCCTGGTCAAGGTTCCCCTTCAGAGGCCGCTTGATTGAAGGCAGTTGGACAGCTTGTTTTAAATTTCGTACAGGATCTCTTCAGAGGTAGACTGGAGGCGTCGATTCGATGGTTTCCTGGGGGATGTGAGCTCGCGCAGACAGGCCTCGTTGATGTTCCTCTTAGGCTCCAGGGTACAATGCCACTTGGAGTACCCTTTCCATTGGATCAGGTCATGAAAAAATGGAGACATTTTGTCAATGCTTTAGGAAACGATTTCTGAAAGTCTGAAAATAGCGGGAGGGGGGGGGGGGTGAAACCAAAAGTAGAGAAACTCTGAGTCTCAGGATTTCACTCGTTTTGATACTTATTAGGTTTATAAGATCAACAAGCGCACGTGAGGTTATGCACCTTGTTACGAGGAAAATTTGCGTATTATTTCAATAAAGCAACAAAAAAATACTGCTCCTAATATGAAGGCGGCACAGCGTCACCAAGACAAACGCTAATAGAAATCGTCCTTGGCAATCGCGAGAAAGGTTAATACTAAATTCAGTATGCTAAGGTCGGTGGGATTACTAATATCAAATACTAAATTGGGCACAACTATTTCCAGGCACGCAATACTACGCGAAAATGTTGTGACCCATAACAGAAGCGCAACAAACATTTTTATAATAACATTACAGAAAACGATAAGTACATGTAATTTAAAGCGGACAGCTGGACTAGTTGATGATCTTTAGAATCAATACACATGGTAACTAGCGCTAAAGACAAGGACAGAAGAAAGAAAGACGGGCACCACGAACGCTAGTGGTGTCCGTCTTTCTTTCTTCTGTCCTTGTCTTTAGCGCTAGTTACCATGTGCATTGAATCTAAAGGATAAGTACATGAACTTGCACATTTTTGTGAATGATACGATGATGTCTTGCTCGGGATCTAGTCCAGTGCAAAGTGGAGCAAGTGCATTTGAATATGGAAATGCAGTTTGCACCTCGTTTCCAAACCGGGTGAAAACAGTCACAACTATTAGACTAAATGATGCGTGAGCGGAGTAAATATAAGTGACCCCCAATGTTGTTTTATTCAATACCATATGCCTACTCTCCTTAACAAGTCTGTGTGTTCAGTGAGAGATTAATCAATTCGTAATTTTTTCTTGTTCTTGCGTTGCCGTTATTTTAAATGGAGCGAGTTTTCCATGGGTACCTTTTTAACAATGTCTGAAAGACCATTACTTATGTTTCAAACTTTGTCCTGCAGATGGAATAAATGCACTTTCTTTTTGTGATGAAGTATATGGCATCACATACCAAAATCAAATCACAGGTAATGGCAGTGTACCAAGCAGTGCGTTACAAATATCCAACGGTTTTAATGTTAAAATATTCAAACATAAAAGTGAAAAACTTACCGTTTTCGCGATGACTCTATCGACGGAATGATGCATCAGTTGCTTCTGGCAGAAAGGTGAGGCTGCAGTTGCTGGATGTGGAGGAATGGTGTTCAGCATTCCGATGGTGCTGTATTTATAGCATGCGAGCCAAATAGCACGCCAGCGAACAAGCCGGCATAAAGACAGCGTCAAGAATCCGGGATCACGTGCAACGCTCACGTTCTTTCCCTTTTGTCACAAGATGCCCCCCGGAAAATAAACATGGTGACAGAATTGCTTTTTTTGGAATTTTGCTTTACCTTCTGACGAAAGCGGTTGTTGTGTAAACCAAAACTTTCGTCACTTTGATTACACCAAGGTTAGACAGGGTCAAGAATCCAGGATCACGTGCAATGCTCACATTCTTTCCCCTGCTGTCACAAGACGCCTGTCGGGAACTAAACTTCATGACAGTCTATTCACAGAATTGCTCTTTTTGGAATTTTGCTTTACCTTCTGCCGAAACAGGTTGTTGTGTAAACCAAAGCTTTCGGACAAATCGGTGGCCATGGCCTGCGTTTCGCGCTCGCGCGCGCACCTTGCGCCACTGTAACTGGACGGGACTCCGATTCCTTGGCGTACATCGGTGCGGTACCTTGGCCTGGACATCGACTGGCGCCTTTCCTTCCGCCCCGCGGCGACCAAGGCCTGTCTGCAGATGAAGAGGATCACCGCCGCCGTGCACAAGCTCACCGCTCGAGGCCAGGGCATCTCTCAGCAAGCCGCGCTGCGTCTATGCGTCTATACAATGCCGCAGCTTTGGGGGCGGTGCTCTATGCGCTGCCGCTCGCCACGGTGCGCAAGCCGTGCTGGAAGAAACTCGGGCTTCAGCACCGCAAGTCCCTGCGCGTGTGCCTAGGCCTGTCCAAAAACTCGCAGTGCGCCGCAACGTTGGCCGAGGCAGGAGCGTGGCCACTTGAGCTCCAAGCAGCGCGCAGGGCATTGAATCACATCGACTGGCTTCACCGCGCACCGGACGGCGGCTCGCTGCTGCAGCGTATGCGCTCGCACCCGCGCTCACGAATGGGCGCGGCGCTGCTCGAGTATGAGCAATTGACACAAGGCCCCTCCCCCTACGGCTCCTGCGCGCCCTGGCCTGCTGCCTCGGAGGTACAGCGAGAGATCGTCGGCATTGCGGGAAAGTGGAGCACACTACTCTGTGCTGTGCAGCAGCTGGCCAGAGCCGTCATACACGAGGAGCTCCAGGACCATCTCCTCGTGTACACCGACGGCTCAGTGGCCCGCGACAGCTGCTCCCTTGCTGCGGCGGCCACCATCCCCGCCCTGCAACTGCACAGCCAGCAACACGCAGCCTTCCTGGGCTCCTCCACCACGGCGGAGCTGATGGGGATCCGGCTCGGGCTGGACCTGCTGCTCACCCTCGGCCCTCCGCCGCCCAGGAGTGCTCTGCTGTGCGACTCCCGCGCCGCCCTCAGCCGCCTGCAATCTAACGGGCGCGGTACCCCACTAGTGCGGGAAATTCGCTCGCGCATCGAGCGCCTCGCGCAGAGAGGTTGTGCCGTGCGTGCATAGTGGACGCCTGGTCACTGCGGCATCGCCGGCAACGAAGAAGCTGACGACCTCGCGATTGCTGCACACCAAATACCTGCCAGCGATCTGCCCCTTGCGCTGGAGGACGTGCGTGCGGCCATCCACGACCATCTCCGAAAGCAGCACCCCGACCCACGCATCGCGGGAGGTGAACGCATCGACAGTGTCACCGGCTGTCGCGCACTTCATCATCATCATCATCATCATCATCATCATCATCATCATCATCATCATCATCACCACCACCACCACCACCACCACCACCACCACCACCACCACCACCACCACCACCACCATCATCATCATCATCATCATCAACCTTACTGCACCCACTGCAGGGCAAATGCCTCTCCCATGCCTCTCCAATTAACCCTATCCTTTGCCAGCTGCATCCACCCTTTGCCTGCAAACTTCTTAATCTCATCCGCCCACCCAACCTTCTGCCGCCCCCTGCTACGCTTACTTTCTCTTGGAATCCACTCCGTTACCCTTAAGGACCAGCGGTTATCTTGCCTTCGCATTACATGCCCTGCTCAAGCCCATTTTTTTCTCTTGATTTCGACTAGGATGTTATTAACCCGTGTTTGTTCCCTCACCCACTCTTCCCGCTTCCGGTATCTTAATGTTACACCTATCATTTTTCTTTCCATGTCTCGCTGCGTTGTCCTTAATTTAAGCTGAACTCTTTTCGTTAGCCTCCACGTTTCTGCCCCGTAGGTGAGTACCGGTAAGATTAAGCTGTTGTACACTTTCCTCTTGAGGGAAATTGGTAAACTGCCACTCATGATCTGCGAGAATTTGCCATATGTGCTCCACCCCATTCTTATCCTTTTAGTTATCTACCTCTCATGATCCAGATCAGCTGTCACTACCTGCCCTAAGTAGACGTATTCCATCACAACTTCTAGGCTCTCGCTGCCAGCTGTGAACTGTTGTTCCCTTGCTAGGCTGTTGAACATTACCTTGGTTTTCTGCATGTTAATTTTTAGACCCACTGATCTGCTCTGCCTGTCTAACTCATTGATCATGATTTGCAGTTCACCTCCTGAGTGACTCAGCAAGGCAATGTCATCAGCAAATCGCAGATTATTTAGGTATTCTCCATTTATTCTTATTTCCAACTGTTCCCATTTCAGGCCTCGAAATACCTCCTGTAAACATGCGGTGAACAGCATTGGCGAGATCGTGTCTCCTTGCCTGACGCCCTTCCTTATTGGAATTTTATTGCTGACTTTATGGAGGACTATAGTAGCTGTTGCAGTTGCTATATACATCTTCCAGTATTTTGACATAAGGCTCTTCTACCCCTTGTTTACGCAATGCCTGTATGACTGCTGAGGTTTCCACTGAGTCGAATGCTTTCTCGTAATCAATAAAAGCTATATATAGAGGTTGGTTATATTCTGCGCATTTCTCTATCACCTGATTGAGAGTGTGAATGTGATCTATTGTGGAATATATATGGAGAGAATCGAGCATGTTCTAAAGAACGGAGGTAGCCTAAAAGCAGTGAAGACGAAACTAGGCATAGGTAGAAACCAGATGTATGCATTAAGAGACAAGCTGGGCAATGTCATTAGCAATATGGATAAGATAGTTAACGTAGCCGAAGAGTTCTACACAGACCTGTACATTAGGCAATGTAATCAGAGCGTTAATGAGAAAGACAGCAGTGCACAGCAATGCGTCATCCCGCCAGTAACGAAAGACGAAGTAAAGAAAGGCTTAGAAGCAATGAGAAGGGGAAAAACAGCTGGGGAGGATCAGGTAACAGCAGATATGTTGAAAGATGGAGGGGACATCGTCCTAGAAAAACTAGCCACCCTGTATACGCAATGCCTTATGACCTCGACTGTCGCGCACTTACAAGGTCACAACGTGCAATGATCCTCCGCGCGCGCATTGGCTGCGTGTGGCCTGGGGAACGACGGGTGCGTCATGGAATCGCGGCGAGTGATGTGTGTGACGGATGCGGTGCAATGGAAACACTAGAACACCTGCTCCTTCGCTGTGCCGCGTTCGCCGATGCTCGTCGCGATATGCTGGCGGCCTATGGGGCGCAAGGCATACTACCAGACTCCATCAAGACGCTATTGTGGCCGCAGGGCAGTGCGCTCACTCGTGAGTGAACTTTGGTGAGCCTCTGTGCATTCCTCGAACACACGGGCTTGACGTCTCGTCTGTTCTCCGCCAGGTAGTTACGCGCAGTGACCGAACGCTCCGCGAGTTCTACCTTGAACGATTATTAACTGGACGCCCCACTCCAGTTGTAACCATCACAGTGCTGTGCGCGTGTTTGATTTAATTCCTCTAAAATGAACTAATCACGCGCACAACCTGGACACATTTCTTATTGTGTAAATAGTTTGTACATATTATTTCTCCCACTATCCTCTCTTCCTGTCCCCTCACCTCTTTCATTTCATTTCTCCATTTTGCCTGCTATCCTTTATTTCCGCTGCCCCAGCTCAGGTGCTTCAGTATCGATGGCAGATGCCGGGGCTAGCAAAAATCTTTTCCTTCTTTTTTACTATTATTTTTAATAAAACCACTACCACCACCACCACTTCCTTTACAGCAGGGAGAGACCTATCCCTGGTGTAAGCAGAGTGACGTCAATCGGGAAAGGCCCGATGGGCAAAATCGCCAACTTTTTCTTCTAAACTCGTTTTGCACGTGACGAGCACCTGCTGCCCATCCCTGCCAAAAGCACATGCTTTGCGAGCCAGACCAGAGACAGGTGCGCCGATGACGTATGCCGCGAGAGGTCTATTGAAAGTTGACGTTTCACGGCTCTGAAGGCATCTAAGAAGGGAACTAGCGTGGAGTATTCTATGGCGCAATTGTTACCTCGTGCGGGGGCGTCCGGTTGCGGGAGGGAGGGGAAAAGGCTCTTGAATGCGCGTCTAGTGCGGTTTTGAGTAATACGATGCATTTACTTATCTACGTTTTTCGTTTCTTGGAGTCGTCCTACAACAGTGTATAACTTGGACTGAAATTTTGGTCTTGCTACAGTGTTTTGTAAACATACATTTGCAGGTCCGCACTGTAGTGCACGCTGCATGAGGTTGCCTTTTGGCTTCTGCCTTTTATGTTGCGTGTGTACCACGACTCAACTAGGAGTCTCTTTCAAGGGTCGGTTTCGTTCTGCCGAGCAACAGTGTTGTCAAAGCAAATTTTGCAATTTTGTTGTTGGTGAAGTCTGGATTACCGGTAGCTACTCTGCGCTCCCCGAAGAAGTTCCTAACGTCGCTCTTGCGCTGATTCTATCTTTCAGCTTTTTGTTTCGCCAGTGTTGGTCGTCGGGCACTTGCCACAAGGAATGTCGTTGATTATGCCTTGAGCTCTTTCTATCGGTGGGCGATTGGGTCGAACGAGGAATATTTATCTTATGAAAAAGCGGCACACGCATAAAACTAGCACAATGCATAGCCGAGTGCGCGGTTGGAGAGACATTTAATGGATAACAACACTCGTGTCTTGAAGAGCAAATCGTGTGCCCTTATATATAAAAAAATACGAAATCCTTGCTACACCTGGACTACCACACCGCAATAATGCATGCGTAATGTGCCGTGCTTTGTAGCAATGCATAGACATCGAGTGTTGAGTTGAGGTGTTGAATGCTGCAGGTGGGGTTAGCCTTGCTTTATCTGTCGGCAACTGCTCCACTGTAGCGTCCCTTCTATGTTAACAATGTCCTAAAGCCTGTCGCATCTACCCCGCTATGCGCACAGTCTCTTATAATAGCACACGTTCTCTCCCGCAGTCACCATCATGCACACAATCACTATCCACACAGTCCACATCACAGTCCACTCCAGAAGTCACCATCTATGCACATATTCAGTCACACTAGAACATAGGCCATTGTAGTGCCACAATCCATACACACATTCACTCACAGTATAACGTAGTCCACTCCGGAAGACACCATCTACGCACACATTCAATCACAGTAGGCCATAGTCCGTTCCTGCTGTCACCATTTAGAAACAAGATCCGTGTCCTGAAGAAATGTTAAAAGAAGGCGTGAAGCCTTCCTTCGGCATGTCTGGTTTCCACTCGGGTAGACAATGTTCTGAACTGTACTGTAATGAGTTCCGGTCTTCTTGAAGGAAGCGAACGTCACATACCTTTCCGCGTTGTACTCTGGGCAGTACATAATATAATGTTCGATATCCCCGCACACACCAAAGAACACAGCGGAGACGATGCTATGCTCGTCTTATGCCTCCATGCAGGAGTGCGAGCAGAGGCCGTGCGAATTCGATGTAGTAAGGTCGCCTGAGATCTTCTCAGTCCCTTGGTCACACATGGCTTGTGGGTCGCACTCCACAGGGTACTGAAATGATCGAGCACCGTTTCCCTGTAGAGACTTTTTCCATCTTGAGGTACTTTTTTTGATGGAATCCTTGAGAGAGCTTTATGGGCGAGTATATCTGCCACCTCATTACCGCTGACTCCTATGTGAGAGGGCACCCATTGGAAATATAGAGTAAAGCCTCTGCTGTGCAGATTCTGCACCAAGCACAGAGAGCTTATAGACAAAGCATCAGTAGGGAATCCGCGCTATAAACTCTGAAGGCCAGATTTTGAATCAGTTAGGATGACAACAGGTTGAGCCGGAGAAGACCATAACTTCCGTAAAGCCACCTCCACGCCTGGTTTCCGCGCTGGCCTTTTGCGAATCATGTCGCACCAACTCGCCTAAACGGCAATTTTTATTAAACGTCCAAGGCCCCAGAAGCGACCATCACCGATTTTGTTGAAAAAAAAAATCAGGTAATTGTCGATTATGTGAAAACTGTTTTCCTAATGTATTTTCGCGGAGATTTTTTTTACATTAGGAAAACGGTTTTCACATAATCGACAATTACCTGATTTTTTTTTTGCCCCGCCGCGGTGGCTCAGTGGTTAGGGCGCTCGACTATGATCCGGAGTTCCCGGGTTCGAACCCGACTGCGGCGGCTGCGTTTTTATGGAGGAAAAACGCTAAGGCGCCCGTGTGCTGTGCGATGTCAGTGCACGTTAATGATCCCCAGGTGGTCGAAATTATTCCGGAGCCCTCCACTACGGCACCTCCTTCTTCCTATCTTCTTTAACTCCCTTCCTTATCCCTTCCCTTACGGCGCGGTTCAGGTGTCCAACGATATATGAGACAGATACTGCGCCATTTCCTTTCCCCAAAAAACCAATTATTAATTATTATTATTTTTTTTCTCAGGTAAGGTTGTGGTGGTAGTGGTTTTTTTTATTAAAATAATAGTAAAAGGAAAGAAAAGATTTTGCTAGCCCCGGCATCTGTCATCGATACTGAAGCACCTGAGCTGGGGCAGCGGAAATAAAGGATAGCAGGCAGAATGTGGAAATGAAATGAAAGAGCCGTTCGAAGTTTTAACGAACACACGAAAGTTGCTTGCAGGTAAATATCTTTGAATCAGGCGTGAAAGTTGCTTTCGCGGTACAACCTTGCTGCTTTTTCTTGATAAAATAAATAAGAAAGAATTGTGTGTTTTCAGAATTTTTTTATATTAACGTCGTTCACGTTGCAGTCACAATAATTATTTTCGCCGTTCATTTTTTAGTGAAGTTACTGCCAAAAATATTTTGAACTCTCTTTAAAAAGAGTTTTTTATGAAAATCACTCCAAAAGTTGCCAAAAAGTGATGCTTTTCTTAGGTTGATACCTAGATTAAGAAAATAAAAGGCCGTCGAGATAAAAATACTTCAGATAACTCAATGAACACATAAACTTATCAGCTTCCAATCCGCAATGTTTTGTTCGAGTAAATTTTGTCTGACGCAAGAAAAAAAAATTTTGATGCTGACTACCAGTGGCACTGGGCGGCAGAGCCCCACTGTGCTTACGCTGCACAAGGCCTACGCACCGCAGCTCAATTTAGGAGCGCCTGTAAACTCTGGATCAGGTATATATTGGTGGATGCTGTTTTCTCAGTGCAAAATGGTAGTAAGATAACCACTAGCGCTATTTCTTTGTTTTGTTTTACTGTAGTATTATTTTAATAATTTACACTTGTGTAAAAAATTCATTATTTTTCTGATGGAGCTGCATCACACTATAAGAATAAGAATAAAAAGAACTTTATGAATCTCTGCTACCGCGAGCTAGATCACAGTCTTTTGGCAGAATGGAATTTCTTCGCTACTTCACACGGAAAAAGTGCATGCGACGGTGTCGGCGGCACACTGAAACATCTCGAAGCAAGAGCAAGCTCGCAGAGGCCATATCAGGATCAAATTATATCACCAGAGGACCTGTTTACCTGGACAAAAATAATGTAAAAGGAGTAACAGTAATCTGGGCACCCAATGCAGAAATACAAGAATAAAAGAATAGAATCGGCTTCCAGATTCCCCATGGCAATCCCAGTGAAAGGAACGCGACAGTTCCGCTACTTTACGCCAGCGACGTCTTCAACACTTAATGTTGGCATCACATCAATCTCAAACGTCCGAGAAATTCAAGTCAAGAAAGAGACGTGAACAAACAGGCGGCGTCATATGAAGACTAAAAATTCAAATGTTGAACAGATGAGGGGATGAGCAAACAAAAGGCAGAGAACCAGAATGCAGAGAATTTTTTTTTATTTGCAGGGTATAGCCTTCTGTTGTGTCTATGGGCCCGTTCAAGCCATCTTTTCATTCTCTTCTAAGACGGGAGTGCAGAAATGACTATGTCGTTCTTCTGCTTCTGCAATGTTTCTACCTCTGCAACTTCCACACAATCGGCGTCACATCAATGTTTTATTTGTTCACCTGGCCCCGCTGAGGACAAGATGAGTGTTAAACTGAGGCAAGTACTTCATTCCAGATAGATTTTTAATGGCAACAACTGACTGAGAGAATTTCCGCTTAGCAAAGACCTAAAGTAGACATGCGTGCCAAAGATAGAGTCGTTGCTGCGCACGTGTGATGCAGTGAAGGCTCCTTTCGGCAGTGCCTACCATTTTCACTGGTAGTGAAATTAAAATTTTTTTCTTGCGTCACACAAAATTTACTCGAAGAAAACATTTTGGGTTGCAATCTAATAAGCGTATGTGTTTACTAAGTTATCTCAAGTATTTTTATCTCGAGTGCATTTACGCTTATTTAGGCCTCAATCTAAGAAAAGCATCACTTTTTGCCAACTTTGGGACTGATTTTCTTAAATTCTTGTTAATGAAAGTTCAAAATATTTTGGCAGCAACTCTACCATTAAGTAAACGGTCAACAAATTCCCTTTGACCGAAATATGAATGACGTTTATAATAAAAAATTCTGAAAACGCACAATTTTTTGCATCTTTATTGTACCGATAAAAAGCAGGAAAGTCTTATATGAGGGCACTGATAACGTTACATAAAATAACGTTACATAACGTTACATAAAATGTATACGCGATAATATAAAATAGAATTTGTTGTTTATACTGCTTTCACACATGATTTAAAAATATTTACCTGCAAGCAACTTTCGCGTGTTCGCAAGCACTTCGAAAGGCGTTCATGTGAGAATAAAAAAAAATTTCCGCGAAAATACATTTGAAAAACGGTATTCAAATAAACGTCAATTACCTGATTTTTTTCAACAAAATCGGTGATGGTCGCTTTTGGGGCCTGGAAGGTTTCGCATGGAATGAGCGTTGGCTCCTTCGCTTATATGTAAAGCAACATTGTACTGTTCCCGGCAGTGCTGCATTATTTTAATCCTGCTTTTAACGGGGAGTGCCGGACATTGCAGGCGTGCGTTCTTGGACGTGTACCACATGGTGCGGGCATGCCCCTCTAACCCTGCTTACCCCGCTTTCCCGTCACCAACCCGAGTGAGCTGGGAGGCTGCCCTGCTCGGCTGCTCTACCGTAGAGAGCCAACGAGCTCTCGTGGCAAGGACCCCAGCTGCCGCAGAGGCCGCTGGGCTCCTGGACTAGGAACCCCTCCTACAATTTGTAAGGGTCTGGTTCATAAGGGCAGTTCCCACTCTGTCTTGTATATAATGATAAATAAATGTTTTTGTACAACAAAGTGTACAACAGCATAATCTTACCGGTACTCACCTACGGGGCAGAAACGTGGAGGCTAACGAAAAGAGTTCAGCTTAAGTTAAGGACAACGCAGCGAGCCATGGAAAGAAAAATGATAGGTGTAACGTTAAGAGATCGGAAGCGGGCAGAGTCGGTGAGGGAACAGACACGGGTTAATGACATCCTAATCGAAATCAAGAGAAAGAAATGGGCTTGGGCAAGGCATGTAATGCGAAGGCAAGATAACCGCTGGTCCTTAAGGGTAACGGAGTGGATTTCAAGAGAAAGTAAGCGTACCAGGGGGCGGCAGAAAGTTAGGTGGGCGGATGAGATTAAGAAGTTTGCAGGCAAAGGGTGGATGCAGCTGGCAAAGGATAGGGTTAATTGGAGAGACATGGGAGAGGCCTTTGCCCTGCAGTGGGTGTAGTAAGGCTGATGATGATGATGATGAAGATGATGATGATGAAATGTTTTTGACCACCACGACCACCATTGCCACCAGACGGGCTGCCATTATTAGGTACCAAAGAGACAAAAGCACTTGAGTGTACTGAAGTCTTTCGGGGACACAGGGGCGTGCCCCGCATTCCTCTCCAATAAGAAAGTTTTTTTAGCCATTCGGGGATAACAATACTAGCAAAGCTAAGCATCGAACCTCGAGCGCGGCTCGAACACACGGAAAATATCCCAGCAGCCATAAGGAATGAAATCAGAATCCGACCACTCCAAAGGAACAGGCATCCGGTCAGTATAAGGGTAGACGAAAGGACAGAACGAAAGGTCTACAGAACTAAACTAGCCAATAGACAGGACGTGGTTTACACGGACACGGCGGAATACGAAGGCAGAACGGGTTTCGTAGACCTAGCAACCAGGGAGGGCGGAGACCTAGTCTCGTGCTGCAGCATCCGACAGAGGGACGCAACAACGGCTGAGGAGGTAGCCCTTGCGCTGGCCCCAACTCGACTGTGTGTTATAACAGATTCCAAATTGGCTATCCTCAACTGCAACGCAGGCAGGGTATCTGCCGAAGCAGTCAAAATTCTGAATGCGGGCCCTACACCGGCAAAGCTAATTAACCTAGTATTGACTCCGGCCCACGAGGGTCTCCGAGGAAACGAGACTGCGCACGAATTGGCCAAAGCAATCACATACCGGGATCCCATGGCTGTCTCATCGAGCAGAGAACCCCTTCAGACGGACGAGGAGGTGAACACGCACCAAGATATTCTTAGTAATTACAGATTAGGAAGACAGACACTACCCGGAGCATGCAACGGGCTCAGGAAAAAAGAAGAGGTCACATGGAGAAAGCAACAGGCGGGGGCTTTAAGAGCGTTAGCTGTTATTCATCACATTTCTCCTTTCCTTGGGGTCTGCTACCACCTCCCTTCGGCGTGAAATTTTCTGTCCGAGGAATTCAAGACGACGGCCCCCATAGTGAATCGAAATAGGAACCCAATTCTTAATTGATTGGAGGCGTAAGTGAATTTCAACGTCATAATTAACTTCCACGTGACTATGTTTAACCGCTTATAACTCAGTAATCAATAAAGCAATCATAAAACGAATAATATATTTGGTATCTCTTGGAGGAGTAAAACACGTTAGACACCAATATTTTGTTATGGTTAGCATTAAATTTTTTTGCTTTTAATTAATCAGTTGATGACGTCAAGATGTAACTAACCACACATTCGTAACGGGCTGGATGAGTAGAACATGTTAGACACCTATATCACCTAATTAGAATAATATTTAGTCATGGTTAGGCTAAACATGGCGGCTGTGACGTCTGAACTCGGCAGCTCACAAGTTGGTAGGCGCCCGCTCACCGTAAGGGAAGGAATAAAGGAGGGTGTGAAAGAAAAAAGGAAGGAAGAGGTGCCATAGTGGAGGGCTCCGGGATAATTGCGACCACCTGGGGATCTTTAACGCGCACTGACATCGCACAGCACACGGGCGCCTTAGCTTTCGCCTCCATCGAAACGTAGCCGCAAGTAGCCTAACCGCGTGGTAATGCATCGCATGGAGGATAGACGGCGCTACCAAACAATTAACGCTAAAGCCCCTCAATAGTTAACGCTCGTTACTTGAACGTCTTTCAGACGGTGGCGGCATATTTTTTCCCAGCCCACTAGCACTAAGCAGATGGTCTACGGTGATCCAAGACCCGAGGGGTAAACACTAACTCCAGCCGTGACACGCAAGTGGCCGCTATTTCAAGGTTTATATCCCCGCCCCGCATGACCAGTCTTCAAGATCAGAAATAGTGAGGTGGATATTCACCATCTACTGTGGGTTTGCCCGGCGCTGAAGCCGACGAGAATTCGGCTCCTGGTGGCAGTGGGTCTCTCACCGAACAATCTGGATTCATATATCGCTTGGACACAGGGACCACATGTTCACTAGTTGATTTAATTAGATCAGCCGACCTTTTTGCATTTCTTTAAGCATCCTCATCATCCTTCATTTCATACCCTTTTATGCCCTGAGGCAACCAACATCGCTTAAAAAAAATTGCAGACATGATTCACATGGTGTGAACATGCCCTATTCAGAACGAAGCATACAGGAATATGAGTCCTGGGAAGTTTTAATGGTCAGCCAGAAACAAGAACAAAAGAAAGTCGTCCGTCTGGCCCTGGACGCCGCTTAATGCCATGAGATCCCAGCCTGCTGAAAGGGGAGGGAGATGACGGCGGTCAAGACTCGTCTTCATCGCCTTCTGAACCCTTGACAGGAGTCAATAAAGCTATTTCATCACCATCATCATCTCTCTCTTGCAACGCTGCCAGGGAGTCCACGGAACGCCATCGCCCCTTCGGCGCGACGCCTTGCCCCTTGGACAAATCGCTCGGAGTCTCTAGGAGGCCTCTGAAAACAGCCCATCCGCCGCCCGAAGAGATCATGAACGGGCTGCAGAGACGCTGCTCGCTGAATTGGCCGTTGTGCGTCTCCGTTGTACCCGCCATGGTGGCTCAGTAGTTAGGGCGCTGGGCTACTGATCCGGAGTACCCGGGTTCAAACCCGACAGCGGCGGCCGCGTTTCGACGGAGGTGAAACGAAAAGGCGCCCGTGTGCTGTGTGATGTCAGTGCACGTTAAAGATCCCCAGGTGGTCGAATTCATTCCGGAGCCTCCACTACGGTACCTCTTTCTTATTTTCTTTAATAAGACCGGCATACAAGACAGCCTTATATCTCCCACAACGAGCTCCCACCACCCATCTCCTACGCATGGGAGTACACAATACAGTGCAAGAACTAAGTGAAGCTCATCGCACGGCTCAGATTGATAGACTCTCCTCCACAAATACAGGTAGACACATTCTCGCCTCTCTAAAGATTCAGCCAACAGGTGCACTCCTCAACAACATCCACGACATCACAACACACGTCAGGGACAGACTCATAGTTCACCCTCTGCCCGAAAACGTACACCCAGTTCACAACCAGGCCAGAGGCGAAACTCGGGCCAAGGCTTTACACAAAGCTCATGCAAACGACAAAGACGTGGTGTACGTGGAAGCGGCAGAGTACACCCCTAATTCGGCCTACGCCATCACTGTATCATCGCATGACCTCAAACACATAGCCTCGTGCTCGATTAAGGTAACAACCTCACTTGAAGCCGAAGAAGCAGCCTTAGCGTTTGTCATCTCCTCCGCTGCCACACTCATTCTGAGTGACTCTAAAACAGCAATCACGAATTGTGCACGGGGACAGATTCGTTCTACCACTCAGAAAATGATCGATTCTTGCTCTACAGAACGCCGATCAGTTAAAGTTGTTTGGGTGCCAGCCCACGCAGGCATCCCCGGCAACGAAGTGGCCCACTCTCTTGCTCGAGCGTACGTCAACCAAGCAGGGCACGCTGCAGACCGGGGTAGCCCTATGGACCGGCTCGGCACCTATCATGAATTAACCCTCCATTACAGGGAGCAAAGACTCGTCTATCCCCCATCACACATATCCCTCTCGAAAGAACAACAAAGCACCTGGGGACAGCTCCTGGCTCGCACATTCCCTTCACCGGCTTTGTTAGCCCTTATTAACACAGGCCAACACAGACCCGAATGCTCTCTTTGTGGGGCTCCGAGGGCCAACCTTGACCACATTTTATATCTCTGCCGAGAATTCCAACTACCATCTCGCTGGAACCTCACGGACAAAGAGGGTTGGGAGCTCGCAGTCTCCAGCTCCGAACCGCCCTCACATAGATGGCTGGTAGAGTGCACTGGAGAGGTCGCCGCACGTCATGGACTGTTGGCCGCCACCCGGGATGAAGAGCCAGGCCAACCCTAGGTAGTGACTCATCCATAAGGCTCACCAATAAAGTTTTCACCTACCTACCGCACTCTCTCCTTTATTTCTTCCCTTAGGGCTGGGTGCCGGTGTCCACCGAGATGCGAGACAGTTAATGCAACGTTTCCTTTTATCAAAAAACTAATTTCAATTTCAAATTAACTCACCTGACCGCTTTTGGCTGCTGGATTTAATCTTTTTGCTTGAGGATAAGTTGCTTACTGGTGTTAATACTTATGGTTTTCGTGCGGGAAGACGGACTCGTTAGTCACAGGATTATACTTAGGAGGCGCTAAGCTAAGCTGTGCAATTTTGCCTGAATTTGGTTTCGTTTCCATCTGAGGAGAGGGGGCTGTTTCTCCTGACGTTCAGGTGCCTCCGTGGTTAAACGGTGGTACTTCGAATAGCCGTCAGGTGGAAATGTGGTGGAGTGGCTTTCTTTTTAGTTTATGGCGCAATCGATGCACCGCGGTCGCTGGTGGCTTTCGACGCCGGACTATGTGGCCAATACTTGGCCGTCTTCGAAGGGAGCTGATCAGTTTCTTGTCAGATGAGCTCTTTTTCTTGGGAGAGGAAGAGTTCCTCCGGCAGTGGTAGTGCCCATTCATTTCTGTTAACAACGATCGTCTTGTTCTGGTCTTTAGGCCAAACTGCCGCTAACATCTTTTTTTGTTTTTTCCGTGTCAGATTATTGCTGTTTCACGCTTTTGTGAATACGTATGCTATCCCGTCTTAAATCGCTCACAAGCAATTCCTATTAGTTGGTCAAAGCTGCTTATGGTACCTCTTTAATTGGCTCGCCTTACATGCTAAGCGTTATGTCTACTTGTGAATGTCAATGTATCCGGTAACCTTGGCATGTGCACATATGTAAATAAATTTTTTTTTCCAATCAGTGGCTCTTATTACGCTAGTGTTACTTTAGGGTTATGCCATGCCATGAGTACCAGAGATAGCGATGACCCCCTTCTATCGTCTCCATAAAAATGTTTGGCTCTGCATTCAACCGGCTGAAGTAATTACCTTTAATAACTTTGGCGAAAAATATTTCCTGGTCATGTTACAGCCCTTCGAATTTCTCAGAGGAGGGAAAAATTGTTGTCACAAAAACATTCTTGCAGAAAATCAATTTGTTTACTTTCAGCTTGAAAAGTTTGTAGACATTATGAGTATGCATTGTTGTTTTATTCGCACAGCAAAAAAAATTGCAGCGCAAGTTTTTGTGTTGCTTTATTTCGGTATTTTTTCCAAAAAACTCCATTTTGGCAATTTTTGTGTACTCTTTTTGGACATTGGTGAGCAACATCACATGTTTCGAAGCTTTTTAGTAATATGTACTATGTTATTAAATGGTTTAAAGTATGATACAACACAGTGTATTTCAAAAAAAATGTCGAACTAAGGAAATAAGTGTTCCCCGCAGCGTTTTCGGACATAATTTTCGTGCCGAGGCGTTCATAGTAAAAATAAAACTTTAGCTCCATTGATAGCGAGTTGCGTTCAAATTTAGGGCAGCCATTTATATCGGAGCCTTTTTTCGTTTAAGTCAGAAAAAAAGTTCACACTTCGAGCCATGGTTGCCTCATACAGCCGCTGCAGTGCTCGGCATGTCTTTGCCGGTTCCCGAGAGTCATACGCTGCCCTGGAAGCGCTCTGCATTAAACATTAAAGAGATAAGAGTTCTTCAGGGGTCTCTGTCTTGTCAACGAAGCCTGCGTGTTAGCCGGCTGGAAAATCTAAATCGGTCCACGGTGCCATGACTAGTGTCGCGAGTTGCGACAGCTTAATCGCAGTGGCTGAGTACGCGTGACGTAGGAAAACGAAATTCTGTCGTCAACACTGCAGCAGGGGCCGATCGCTAGGCAGGACAAAAGCGGTGCTGTGATAGTGGCAGCAAGGGGGCTTTAGTAGGCTGCGCGCTGTACGTAAGACGTCAGCTACTTCGTGACTTCGGCAGTGGTTATGAAGGCAACGCAAGAATCTATGCAAGCAAGTCAATCTGCGGCCTTTGAAAATCGTCATGGAGGTGAGCCACCCTATTTCAGTTATCCTCCAGCTATAGACGTCATTTGGACTATTCATTAAACCATTAACCGGGAATTGCATGGGGCTATGCTGCTCGCGACGCGACGTACGATGCTGCGCGTGTACCGCTGGCACACGCCACGAAGCAAAGATCCTTGGATATAAAACATCACGTTTTCATTGTAGCATTCAGTCGCCTCGCGTTATCAAGACTGTCTTATCCCACTAGTACCCCATGTGAATGAATCAATGAACTTTATTCCCGTAATCATGTAGCCTCACGCTCGGGGCGCAGCAATTAGGAGGGGGTGCCTCCCGGCCGGCTCTCAGCACCGGAGACCGCGGAGAGAGTCTTGTAGTAAGCTGTCTGCACCTCACGGATGAGGAGTCTGCGGATCCGGGTCGTGGCTCCGGAACAGCTCTTCCCAGGTGGCAAGGTCTGGTATGCTTTGTGATTTCGCCCCAGGAGAATCCTGACACTCCCAAATTAAGTGATTTTGCGAAGTCATTTTGTGGCAGCTACTGCAGAGCTCAGGCTTCCCAGTGTCTTCATCGTGTAGTATAGAGTATGGAAAGAATCTGTGGACCTGAAGCCTCCTCCAGGCCCTGCTCCTTTGGAGTGAGTGACCTATCCGGAAGTGAGAGCGTTCTCCTATCCTGTCTAGGTGTTTCGGTTATTTATTTATACGTTATGAGATGGTCTTTATGTGGCATATGCTATTCAGTAAACTGAGTTGCGCGCGCATCACCGGCGCGCACCCTTTCGTTTCTTTGCGGCAGCCGCTAACGCCGCTCTCTCTCTTCCCCTCTTCCCCCTTCCCCTCACGTTAAGCATGCCTATGAAAGGCACCTAGCTTTTAAAATAAATCGAGGTTCTGCTCTTCTTGCTGACCAGCGTGGCATCTGCACTTGGCGCGCCTCAGGGCGACCGTGGCGATGCAACACCCCATCAGGATTGATAACATCAATGATGACAATCCCTCTCTGATAATACACAAGCGCAGAAGTGATAACTATATTTTAACGTGCTGATACTAATTATAACTGATCGAGACATAGGCCACAACATCTTTTCTCCTTCTGCTGGCCGCCGCATTGGCTGAGTGGTTATGATGCTCAGCTGCTGACTCTTTAAAAGTGGGTTCGCAATAGTATTCTAGAATTTCCCTGAACCGCGGAAGCAGTTGCCTCCATTTTTTGCTTGCAAACTCTCCTTTCACTGACCAAAAAGTGTTCACCATCACCACCACAGAAGCGGGTTCGATCCTGGCCGCGGCGGCCATGGCCAAGGCCGCGTTCTGTAGTGCAGTGGCGGTACGGGGCAACTATGCATGGCTCGAGATGCAGCGGTTAACTTCAAAATTTTTATCGTGGCTGTGTTTTCATGGAGGCAAAACGCACAGGCGCAGTAGGCTAGGCGATGTCAGTGCACGTTAAAGATAATAATAATTAATAATTGGTTTTTGGTAACGGAAATGTGCAGCATCTGTCTCATATATCGTTGGACACCTGAACCGCGCCGTAAGGGAAGGGATAAAGGAGGGAATGAAAGAAGAAGGGAAGAGAGAGGTGCCGTAGTGAAGGGTTCCGGAATAATTTCGACCACCTGGAGATCTTTAACCTGCACTGACATCGCACAGCACACGGGCGCCTTAGCGTTTGCCTCCATAAAAACGCAGCCGCCGTGGTCGGGTTCGAACCCGGGAACTCGACCGCGGCGACTGCGTTTTTATGGAGGTTAGAAATTATTCCTCAGCCCTCCACTACTGCACCTCTTCCTTTCCTCTCTCAGTCCCTCCTTGATCCCTTCCCTTGCGGGGCGGTTCAGGTGCCTGCAAATATAAGAGACAGATACTGCGCCATTTCCTTTCCCCAACAGCCAATTCAAATCGATTCTCGCTTAAAACAGAAAAAGGCTCCGATAAAAACGCAGAGCGAAATTTCAATGCATCTAGCTATCAATTGAGCTACAATTAAATTTTTACTAGAAACGCCTGTGCACGATAATTATGCCCGATAACTCTCCAGAACACTTTTTTTTAATTTCGACATTTTTTGCTGAAAAATACTGTGCTGTATCAATTATTTATTTATTTATTTATTTATTTACATTACTCTCAATCGCCGAAGCATTCCAGAAGGGAGTGGGGTGAACAGTTGCAGTGAACATTTTTTAGGAATCTTGGTTGAAGAGTAGGAAGTTGTATGTAGAAGATTATAGGAAAAAACAGTGTTAATAACCAGACTGCAAAAACAGAGTAAAGAGTAACAAACCATCAAAAGCCGGACATAATATTAGCAACAAACACCTAAGAATGAAAAAAATGTAGATAACAAAATGTGCAGCTCAAATTGGTTTTTTCATGAGTACGAAAACATAATGGAACACAACCATGGAAAAAGAGGAAAAAATACAAAGTGAACTACTTAAGCATCATTTTTATGGCGTAATGGGATTGCAAACAAGTTCAAAACGTCATGGCTTCGTTTGAGCAATATAAATGAAAAGTTGTTACAACACTTAGGCCATGTCATCAACAAACTTGAAAGCGGATAAAGCTTTCCTGAAAAGGGCATAATCATTGACGCATGCGATAACAACTGGGATGTGTTGCCAGTCGCCTCATGTACAACTTTTATCCGTAAAGTACCGAGACTAAGTCCATTTAAAAAAAGTGCGCTTAACATTGAAAACATTTGTGCATCACCCTATCGAAGCAGTCTTTCTTGCAGTCTGTAGACGGCTTCCAACGCTTCTTGAGGTCTTGGAGACAGTTGAAAAACTCTTGTTTTGGTAGGGCTGTCAGCTCCTTTGTCGTGGCGTCTCGAATGGCCTCCAGGCTTCCCATCCAGCGACCTTATATGGCTCTCTTCAATCGATGAAACAGGAAAAAATCGCATGGGGAGAGGTCAGGCGAGTATGGCGGATGGGGAAGTACGGTAATGCGGTGCTTAGCGAGAAATTTTGTCACGGTGAAAGCAGTGTGTGGCCTTGCGTTATCGTGGCGAAGGCTCAATTGTCCAGATGCCCATAAGTCAGGGCGACGGCGTCGCAGTGCATCACGCATGTGTTGAAGCACGCAGATATGAAGCCCTTGATTCACAGTCTGCCGTTATGGGACAAACTCTTGGTGCACGACACCTCTGGCATCGAAAAAAAACTATTAGCATCGTCTTTTTTTGGTCTTCCGTCCCCTCACCTTTCTCGACGCCGGAGAGCTTGTGGATCGCCATTCGGTGCTTTACCTCTTTGTTTGGGGATCGTATTAAAAACACCATGTTTCTTCTTCAGCAATGTGGCTGTCGCCGAATGCAGCATCCTTCTCTGTCTCAAAGAGCAAATCGGCGCTCACTGATGCCCGCATGTCCTTCTGGTCTTGTGTGAGGGAGTGCGGCACAAGCCTGGCATTCAGCTTTCGTTTCCCCATGTTCTCACGCAAAATTTGGTGGCATGTTGTCTTACTAAAGTCGAGAGCATCCGATAGCATGCCGACTGCAATGGTGCGGGCTTGCTGCACGATTTCTTTGATCCGAGCCACGTTGTTTTCTTTCCGTGAGGTTGAAGGGCGCCCCTGCCTTGTGTCGTCTTCCACCGACGTTCTCCCCGAAACGAACCTCTTGTGTCACTCGAAAACTCGCGCCCGCGATGCCTCTTTGCTGTAAGCGTCACGAAACAGCTCATACGTCTGTGTGGCTGTCTTGCCAAGCTTCACACAGATTTGTATGTTTACACGCTGTTCGAGGTGGACGTCCATCTCTCCACATTCACTCACAGTAGAATGCGCAAACGACTACTGACAACGTAATTTTCAACATGTAATGAAACTAGCGGCCACCACAGCAGTTAATATAAATATCTCAGGTTAGCCCTAAAATATGGCTCTACACATATGCACCAACATTTATTTTGGGGAATCATTTGTAGTGAAGAAAACAATTCAGTCTCGAAACTTTATGGACACAGGTTGCACGTGGTAAAGATGAGTAAGAGAATGTGTACGTGTTACAACAAATATATCCAACCTTGTGTTTGTGGTCAACAGAAATGTTATCTTTTGCTTTGATACATGTAATGCCCACCTGCTAAGCTCTCAACTGGAGACTGGCAGCATTCCAAATAAATAAATAAATAAATAAATAAATAAATAAATAAATAAATAAATAAATAAATAAATAAATAAATAAACTCGTGACGAGTGATAAGCGGGTTCTAGAATGAGCTGCTTTCTTGAAGTTGACTGTCGGTATACTTTGAAAAAGAGGCATAAACGAAAGAAATTTCTACGCAGAGACAAACAGGGCAATGAAAGACTGTTCTTCATTCTTGTTACGCTTGATGTGCGATAATAGCTAGATAAAATGAAACAAGCCGCATTGTTTTGTACTAGTTCAAGGGGCTGACATAAGTTAGCTTGGTTAGGGTCCCATATGGAAGCGGCGTATAACTAGTTTGGATCGTACAAGTGTCTCGTAAAGGAGTATATTTAATATAACTGAGGCCTTGCTGAAATTTCGACGTGTAGATACCCGAACATGCTGCTAGCGTTGCAAATTATTGAATCAATGTGAGGTTGCCACAATAATGTTGAGGTTATGAGCAGACCTATGTACAGATACGATGATATGGCTTCCAGTTCGGTGTTATTCAGGTCGTAGTTAGGAGGATGAGTGGAGCGACGTGAAACACGCATTGACTTGCATTTGTTAGTGTTAAGATCCATTTTCCACAATTTACTCCATTTTGCAATGCGGTAAATGCCCGACTGTAAAATTTCTATATCAGCGTCGGTGCAAACTTCCCGACAAACAACGCAGTCGTCAGCGTAAAGATGCATGAAAGATGTCACATAATTAGGAAGGTCGTTAGAAAATATGGAGAAAAGCAGCGAACCTAAAAAATAAACCTCAGGGACACCAGATGTTACTTTAGTTAGGTTTGAATCGTAGCCGTCAAGTGTTACGTATTGACAGCGGTTAGTAAGAAAGTACTGAGTGCAAAAAAAAGTTAATGGTCTAAATTCAAAAAAGACAGCTTAAACATTAGTACCTTATGGTTAACCTTATCAAAAGCTTTGGAGATGTCAAGGAATATGATATAGATATCGGAGTGTTTGTCAAGAATAGCATGCAAACAATTTGTGAAGGCCAGCAACTGCGTTTCGCAGGAAATCGAACAGCTGAAGCCATGTTGCAATTGTGTGAAAAATGAGTTCGCTTCCAAGAAGTTGAAGATATGCGAATAAAGCACGTGCTGCAACATTTTGCACGGAATGCTTGTTAATGATATGGGTTTGTGATTTAGAGGTGAGTGTCTGTTGCCTGTTTTGTACAACGGAACCACCTTTCCGGTCTCCCATTGCAAGGGTAGTTCACCGCATTCAGGAGACTACTGAAAAATGTTTGCAAAAAAAAAATAGATGACCACACGTTTGTTTGCTTCAAAAATTTCAAAGATATGTTATCAGGCCCTGAAGATGATGAAATTTTCAAGGAATCACTTACTTTTGTGATGCCATCAGGATCAGTGATTACTGGGAACATCGGAGAACACTTGAAATCTGGAAATTTATCCGGAACATATTCTGCAAACACGGACGAAAAAGCATTCGAGGATACAGTGTGCAGAAGACAGGGGGACTCTTCAGGCGGAATTGACTCTCCAGAATCATTGTGAAAACAAACTGCTCTGTTATCTTTCATGTTTACAGTGGACCAGAAGTTCTTTGGATTGTTTATTAACATGTTTGGCAACGTGCTGTTAAAGAAGTGATTCTTGGCATTCAGGATTGCATCAGCGTACTCTTTTCAAACTGAGAAGTAGGCATACCATCGATCATGCGTTTTTCGAGCTTTAGCTAGTTAGAAATGCGGGCGAGTGTTCTGGTAAACCACGGGGCTCTATCGTTGCTCCTAATGCATCTTAATATAATGAATATTGAACCATTTACCATTAATCATGAACCATTTAAAAAGATAATACATATTATAGAGAAGCGGCGAAACATGTGATCTTGCTCGCCAATGTCGCGAAAGAGTATAAAAAATAGCAAAAACGGCTTTTTTGGTGAAAAATAATTATATCAAGCAACACAAAAACTTTGCGCTACAAGTTTTTTGGGACTGCGATTGAAACCCAGAATAAATATTCGTTATCTCTTCAAAATTTTTAAATGTATCAGTAAAGGATTTCAATTTTATAATTTTTTAGTGAGACCAGCTTTTGCACCCCTCTGAGAAATTCGAAGCGCTGCTACATCACCAGTAAATTTTGTTCGTCAAAGTTATTTACGATAATTACTCTGGCCGGTTCAGTAAAGAGCCCAAATTTTATCGAAAAGATCGGAGGGGGCCGAGCGCAAACTCTGGTACGTTTGGCATGAAGTGACCCTTTATGGAACGAAGCCGCATATCCAGGAGACGTTGAAACGACCCTCCATGAACACATCGACAGTGTTGTAGATCACTTGTGCAAAGCCAGACTCCAATCTTCGGAACACAACTAACCCTACTAGACAGATACCGGAGATGACATCGTGCTTAGACTCAATATATGACAAAAACAAGGCAAACTCTTAACTTTGTACTATTTCAAAAAGACTGTCGAAACCTCACACATCTATGGGGCTTAGAGAAGAACAAGCAACGCAGCTCGTCACTGCACTCGTGTGTAGCAGACGCCTGTACATCGCCCCGTTTCTAACACCAAAAACAAATGATAAAACTGGAACTTTCGCTGAACACCCTCTTCTCAAGGTCGCTCTGGATCTACCCATATACACCTCATATCAGCGACTTCAACGCACTGGCCTCTTTCTCCCTCTCGCGGAACTAACACAACAACATATAGGCAGGGAAGTAGCGCTCTTATCTTGTGCGGAGCAGGGAGGTGACATCCTGAACCAAGCTGGCACCACCAACATCAAACTGGCACCCGTTTAGCCAATGACCTCAGCCACCGCGCAACATCGCATTTTCGAACATAACAAAAAACATGACGCGACACGTCCATGACGGCCGACGTCACATACAAACCATCACCGCAGATACAGGACATGTACAACGATATAGACGAATTACACACGGTCTAATATACGGTCATACGCGTTTGCGATATATGCACCCGGACCGACATCATCGATCAGGCACACGGCTGGGCTATTTTTCAGCCCTCCCAACGAAGCCGCCCTGGAAACTCACTCTATAATACATGCCATACAGTAAGCACCTCATATAACTAAAGCCACCCGGAATATACCGGGTGTTACAAGGAAGACTTAGTAATTTCTAATAATAGGATTTTTGAGGAAAAATACGGCTTTTGCGGCATGGCATTGTCAGGGTTGTCGGACGCCAGAAAACAGGTGAATCATAACAACTAGTAAGATGATTATTTAATTTCTAGTACTTAACTTTTTAACTATTAGAGTTGAGCATCTAGTTGCAATTAGAGATTTGTAGAAGGCCGTTAGTTCAGGATGCCTTTTTTCCGGCTTCCTCGTGTGATAAAAGTGCACTAGTGGTTTGGAAACAAAACTTATATACTTCAGTATCAATCAAGCACGTAACTTTCATGCACCTTTGTCAACCTCCGAGATCAGTGTATTTTTCTCCTGTTTCATCATCAGGTTTGTACTTGCGAGATTCGCCTGTGGCGGCGATACCTGTATTTTAGTTCTTACTCTTTTCTACCTTACAATAGCATTGTTTTCAGAAAGAGTGGTGTTTTTGTGTTTAGGACCAGGTGTTCTATCGATACAATCCAACTCCAGTTTCTTCTTCGTGTCCCTTTAACTAATGCGGTCTTCGACTGGTCGCTTTAGATCACTCTAGAGCGCTCTGAGAGGCGATCGCACATTTGGCTGGTCGAAACCGGACGCTCTAACTACATTCGGCTGGATCTTTCCGAGCGATCTCTTGTCGCTCGGAGCGCCTCGAGGCACTTCGAATTTCTTCTCAGAGCGGTTGGAGTGCTGTGGATCACGTGGTCACTTTTACCAATCCCAGCAAGGCGCTGGCACGGCGGTAATATGCGGTGGGGCCGGCGTCGGTGGTGGGTGGCTAACTGGCTCGATGGCAATTTTTTGATGTTCTTGCACTCGAGTTAGGTACAAGGCTCACGCCAACGAAGTTCATCACTATGTGACGGTGTCTCAGAACGTTTCTTCGCTATGCGTAGCATCATAGATGACCTTGCCAACATGGACGACTGAACCAGCGGCATTTGCGGGTATGGCATAGGCTTAGCTCGAGGGGCCTTCTGCAGTACCTTTGCGTCTGAATTCCCGACGAGACATCTTTGCGGCTCTGTTATTCAGGCTGAAAATGCAGTGTAGGTGTTCATCAGAGCGTACAGTGCAAGAAATGTGCGAGTGGACATTGGAAGTGCAATGTGTTTGGGACTTATTGTAGCAGTGCTAGATGCGGAACAGATCAGGATAACGACGCTGACAAAGCTCTAATTTGGTGGTGCAGATCACGAAGCTCTGTCAGCGAGTGCTCTGAAGATGGGAAATGGAGGTCCCTTCAAGAAAAGGTACGATACGGAATAATAAAATGCGGCACTAGATGCTACCAGGTACCAAATGAGAAACCTTCATGTTTTGCTTCCGACCCGGGACTGCTCGCAAAAACCCTCGCATGTTCGGCTTGATGGCACCTCCTCCGACTCGGATTCAGAGCTCACTCCAATCTGCGGGCTCTGAGCCATAGGATCAAAGCGACCAGTCGAATACGCCGTAAGTAATTTCACCGTGTTCACATCGAATGGCTCTCAGTAACAGCCCATTTTGCGCTTTTGCGCAGGGCTTTTCACTTAGTCCGCAAAAAATGAAAGTCCTAGATGGCGTAAGATCGAAGTGAACGAATTGAAGAGAATACTGAAGTATTTTCAAGCTCAATGGCTCAGAATAACTTCAAAGTGTTTAAGAAAAAGGGAACAAATTACATCAACGAAGGAAAGTTCGAGTATAATGCGAACAAATTTTCAGGTATCGTGGTATGTCCTCGCATGATATTGAGAACAGTAACTTAAATCTGAGCAGTGCAGCCTGTAAATAAGGTGTTAGCATCTGAGGGTAATATGTCAAAGGCATTGCAAATATTTTCAACTCGCACTTTTCATAAGATGGCGCCTCCTGCTATCTTTCTGTTGTACCAACGTGCGGTGGACAATACACGGTGGTGAATTGGCCACAATCTGACAGTCTTTTTAAATCTACTGGCATGTTCTTTTGCTGCATCCGTGACAGTGAGCAGCCGGGTTGTGGCCGAGTGCAAATCACAGTTAACGAGGGAGATCATATAGGTTTACCGCATAGCAAAGCACCATGATCTATGTGTCAGTCAGCAGTCAGTTCATTTTACAGTGAAAGAAATTGAGTACGTATATAATAGATTGTAAATCTCTGGATTTTATGTAAATTGGTGACCTTGTATGTTCCCCTATTATGATTTGCTTTTTGTCATGCAGTGATTTTTGCTTAAATTGACGACCTTTTGAATAAACTCTAGTTAATAGTCAGAGCTCTGTGTGTGCCCGGTTCTTGTTCGTGCTGTTTCTTTCGCTCTGTAACTGCTCTTATCATGAAGAACCAACTAGCCCGAACTTCTACCCAAGATGCACTAGCCGAAGCTTTTGTAGCGGTGCGAAACTAAGCGTGAATTCATAGCACAATATATATACTGTTATTGACCGCCGGTTCCACACGGCATGCTAAGTGCGGACACTGCAAGAAGGACGATACTACTGTATTCAGTAGAGCCCTCAAGCTTCTCTGGTGGCTAGAAACCGAAGACCCAGAGGATGTAATGTCCAACGGAGAAGAAGAAAATGGCGGCAGGAAGATGTAAACTAAAGATAGTTCCTTTCGGACTAGTGTGCTTCTATTAGGAAATGCTACTGGGAGAGTGGCAAGGCCGGCCTAATGTCTGCGAGCGCAGATGAAGGCGTTACGGACGTCTTCTGGCGTCTAGATTGTCGCTCTTTCTCCTTTTGTCATTCTCACTGGTTTATTTTGTTCGGTCTTCAGGAGCGTTTTGTATATTCATTAGAAAGAGAAAAAATTGGCTGCGGTTTAGCTCTGGTTAAACCTGGAGTGATGCGATAGCTAAATCTGGCCGAGTGGAACCTGCTCAGTCGAATTGTAAAGTCAGTCTTTCGCCGCTCCGTTTTGCTGGGCGCTCCTTTTTCATCGTCCCACTTGACACAGGACATGCGCAAAGCTATTGCAGCTCTGTTTCGCCGGCGCATCGCGCCGCCGGCAGCAGCAGCTGCTGCGCACCACGTGGCCAGGCATGGCGCCGCCACGGTGGCCATGGTGGCCACTCTGAAGGCTCGAAGAGGTGCCGTAGTGTAGCTACCGCTACAAAAGTTAGGGACGCCCCTCTCCCAATCTACACACCTATGGGACACTTCGATCGCATCTCGCCGGTCGCGTCGCACGATTGTCAGCGGCAATCTTCCCCACTGCAAACCCCATGTCAAATGTTAGCGCGCAGAGGCACGCGTGCATACCTTTGATGTATACAGTGACTCCGATCTCTCTGGCGATGAAGCCTGTGAGGCTTGAGTTTGCACTCACTTCTCCGGATACACAGGCGCCTACACGTGTCACCTTCCACCCAGTACCCTTGTGTGTGTGCCGAACTCCTCGCCATATGAGTCGCCATTACCCGGTCTCCCACATCCCAAACTCAAGCCGATCCGAGTCCTCACCTACTCCGATATCCTCCGGAATGCCTCAGAGGATGCCACAAGAAAAAAATACATCTCGAGCTCGAGCCTGTTTTCGCAACTGTTTTTTTTTCCTCTTCGTAACATATGCGACGCGTGCCATAAAAGAGCAGAAAAAGGGTTATAAAGGAATGGAGAGGTAATAAGATAGGAAGAAGTTAAACAGCAAAAAGAGCTAGGTTAGGGGTAGGCGTGTAACCCGTTTTGTGTTAATAGTCAATGCATTAGGTTGCGACAGTATACGCACTGTCAACACCCACAAGGTTGAAATGAGATGATGTAGAGTGGCAATTTCGGCTAGTTGGTTCATTGATTGAGATGCGGCAAAGCAGTTAAGCGAAGAACGGCGCGGCTGAAAAAGACGAGGTCTAGGGGTAGCACAAACACATACAAGCGCAAGCGCCATTCTTGCGCTTGTGTGATACCCTCCTGTCCTCGTCTTTTTCTGTCGCGCCATGCTTCGCTTAACAAATGTGCCACCAACTCCCAAAATCTTTACGCTTGAAAGCAGCACAATAAACAAATACGACATAAGAAAGACAATGCACTAACTACTACCAAATGAAAACGATTTTTATGTGAGCAGTATTGTCACATAGTGACCACGGCAGTCCGGCAATTAGAAAGACTGCGAAAGGGCTTCAAAAAGAAACTGTTCATTGGGGCTGACTCGCGCCCGCCAATAACTGCATGACTCGGCGGCGGTGGTAGCCACAAGCGTGCTCGGCGGTCGCCGAACAGAATGCTTGCATTTCTTGGCCGCGCTCAATTTAAAGCTGTCAAAGAGCCTTCGAGATAAGGAACTAAAAGCAACTAGAACATTTTGAAAAAATGTGGAAGCAGAAGCGCGTGGCCGCGACCAATCGATATGTCTTGCAGCATATCGCGTCACCAACAAAATGATAAAGCCGCGTGCCCGTGGCTTCGAGCGTGTACGAGCAAACAGTACAAAGATTCTCGGCATTACTCCCTTCTAAAAAAAATCATTGACCAGGAGCTTTACAACAATTAAGGTGACCACAAAAAGAAAATATAAACGGACAGTACAAAATAAATACTGAGAGCGGAAGCACGGTATCCTTTTCCGCGCATAATACGGCCGTGCTCGGCGTCGCTGGGATGCTGTCATTGCCACAGGGACGACTTCGTAGTCGTCGTTACATACTCGACAAAGAACATTGTACGGGCGAAATAGCGGGGCGAAAAAGTTGTTCACTCATTCCGCGGCGGAGAATGGGCGTCCGAAGCCAGACTATAGGTCTCCTGGTTTGTATTCTGCACTTAGTCTTCGTAGGTTGTAGCGGCTGGCGTCGGTCCTCCTCTGCTGGTCTTTGATCTATAATCGGGCAGGTCGTCGGTCTTCTGCGTGCTGAAGGTAGGCGACGACGTCGATGTTTTCTTCATTGGTGACTTTGGCGAGCATGGCGTCAAGCGTGGCGGTTGCCTCCCTGTCATGGACGAGCCTAAACGGTGCCATCTGGGTGGCCTCCTGCACAGCAGTGTTGTACGCAAAGACTGCGTAGGGGAAGGATGGCATTCCAGGCCTTGTGTTTGGCATCCACATACATGGCAAGCGTGTCGACGATAGTTTTGTTCAGACGCTTCATAAGAACATTGGTCTGCGGATGGTACGCAGTAGTTCGCCGGCGGCTTGTGTGGCTATAGTTCAGAATGGCTCGAGTGAGCGCACCGTAAATGCTGTCCCCCAATCCGCGGTGAGAATTTCTGGGTGCCGTGGCGGAAAAAGACCTGCTGGACAAAAATTTTGCGGCTTCCACCGCAGTTCGACTCCGCAGGCCTTTTTCTTCGGCGTAGTGGGGTCAAGTAGTCGGCCGCCATGATGATCCACTTGTTGCCTGATGTTGACGTTGGGAAGGGGCCAAGCAGGTCCGCTCCAATTTGTTGAAATTGTGTGCTCGGTGATGGTATGGGCTTCAATAGTCCAGCTTTCCTGATAGGTCTCGTCGTTCATCGTTGACACTCACGGCATGTCTCGATGTACCGCGTGACGTCGCCAGGCTGTCGTAGCCATTAGTATTTATCTTGAATGTGGGGTAGGGTGCAGGAAAACCCGAGGTGCCGAGCTTTTGGTTTGTCGTGCAAAGCCTGCTGAATTTCTTCTCGTAAGCTGTTCGGAACGACCTGGAGGTACGCGATCATGTTGGGGGCGAATTTCTTCACGAGGATGCTATTTTGTAGACAGAAACAGGACAAACCACGCTTGAACGCTGCTGGAGGTGAATAAACCTTGGTTTTTAGATACTGGACTAGACGCTGCAGGTCGCGGTCCGAGCGCCCAACAGATTCCGTACGGTAGTCCCCATACTTTCAGTTCTGAATGAAGGATTTTATTTTGGTACCAATAGAAGAGTTGAATGTGGCTGATGACGATTAATAATGAGGATTTTTGATTTCTGACTCCGGTATCAAGAGAAAAAGTTCTCTTATTCGAAAGAGCTAGTGCTCATCACTGTTTCACTTGCTAAAATAAGCTACTAGCAAAGAAAAACCAGCATATAAAAATAATTTAGTCGCGTAGACTAATCGAATGCGTGAGCAGGGTGCCACTGATGTTTCATCTACTCCCGCCTGTGAAATGATTCCGTCAGGTCATGCCAACAGTCTATCATACCTGTCACAGAGCGTTCGTTATTCGGCCACGCATGTTTAGTCTGTTTGTTAAAAATGCGCAGTAGCATCAATAAAAAGGATGAACTGCCTACGCCCTTTGACACATTTAACGCAGGTGTCGCCATGCTAAGTGAGACGCGGATTTCTGCTATATTACTGATAGCAGCCGTATTTTTGAATGTGCGAAATGTTTTAGCCTCTGTCTAAATAGGAAAAAAATGGTGTATTGCATGCTAATGGCGATAATTTTCACTATTTTCACATCCTTCTTGCACCAACATTGAAAGTGGTGTGCGTATTGGTACGTATCAGTCGCCGCGACCAAAATTCTTCTTCCTGATTCTAGCCATCTAGCGATTCTTTGACCATCAGTGCTGATCTTCGTGATATAATAGATACCGCGATTATCAGTAATGCTCGGAATCAAGGGCACAAGAAGAAAGACGCACATATAGGCGCACATTCAGAATAAAAAAAAGTAAAACGAGCTGAATAAAAAACCCATAATCGTCACTGAGTTGCGGAATTTATTGTTACGAAACGCACATATTTTATTTCCTTCCTACTATTCATTGCTATTGTTTGTTCCTACTATTACTAGTAAGTATTATATAGGATTTAGAACAGAAAAAAAAAACTCGCCGAAGTTGGCTTCTTAACGCCTTTAGCATAAAATGGCAGTGCAAAACTGACTATATTAATCGATCACGAAGCGCTAACGCACCTAGAGGCATTCCACTTAAAAGGGAATGAAAAGATTTTAAAATTTTAATTTCCTGTGCAAGCCCGGCTTGTACGTAAAGGACAAATTTTTTCT